>JAVIAB010000073.1:99269530-99809530 GCA_032433765.1 Megaustenia siamemsis
ATAGAGTACCAGTGAGTCCAGGAGGAGTATAGAGTACCAGTGAGTCCAGGAGGAGTATAGAGTACCAGTGAGTCCAGTAGGAGTATAGAGTACCAGTGAGTCCAGGAGGAGTATAAAGTACCAGTGAGTCCAGGAAGAGTATAGAGTACCAGTGAGTCCAGGAGGAGTATAGAGTACCAGTGAGTCCAGGAGGAGTATAGAGTACCAGTGAGTCCAGGAGGAGTATAGAGTACCAGTGAGTCCAGGAGGAGTGTAGAGTACCAGTGAGTCCAGGAGGAGTATAGAGTACCAGTGAGTCCAGAAGGAGTATATAGTACCAGTGAGTCCAGTAGGAGTATAGAGTATCAGTGAGTCCAGTAGGAGTGTAGAGTACCAGTGAGTCCAGTAGGTGTACAGAGTGTAAGTGAGTCAAGTAGGAGTGTAGAGTACCAGTGAGTCCAGGAAGAGTATAGAGTACCAGTGAGTCCAGTGGGAGTATAGAGTATCAGTGAGTCCAGTAGGAGTATAGAGTACCAGTGAGTCCAGTGGGAGTATAGAGTATCAGTGAGTCCAGTAGGAGTATAGAGTACCAGTGAGTCCAGTAGGAGTATAGAGTACCAGTGAGTCCAGTAGGAGTATAGAGTACCAGTGAGTCCAGTGGGAGTATAGAGTATCAGTGAGTCCAGTAGGAGTATAGAGTACCAGTGAGTCCAGTGGGAGTGTAGAGTATCAGTGAGTCCAGTAGGAGTATAGAGTATCAGTGAGTCCAGTAGGAGTATAGAGTACCAGTGAGTCCAGTGGGAGTATAGAGTATCAGTGAGTCCAGTAGGAGTATAGAGTACCAGTGAGTCCAGTAGGAGTATAGAGTACCAGTGAGTCCAGTAGGAGTATAGAGTACCAGTGAGTCCAGTAGGAGTATAGAGTACCAGTGAGTCCAGTAGGAGTATAGAGTACCAGTGAGTCCAGTGGGAGTATAGAGTATCAGTGATTCCAGTAGGAGTATAGAGTACCAGTGAGTCCAGTGGGAGTGTAGAGTATCAGTGAGTCCAGTAGGAGTGTAGAGTACCAGTGAGTCCAGTAGGAGTACAGAGTGTAAGTGAGTCAAGTAGGAGTGTAGAGTACCAGTGAGTCCAGGAAGAGTATAGAGTACCAGTGAGTCCAGTGGGAGTGTAGAGTACCATTAAGTCCAGTTGGAGTGTAGAGTACTAGTGAGTCCAGTAGGAGTGTAGAGTACCAGTGAGTCCAGTGGGAGTGTTGAGTACCAGTGAGTCCAGTGGGAGTGTAGAGTACCAGTGGGTCCACAAGCAAGACAGCTTAAAGGTGTTTTGGTATGCCCTGACAGAAAGAGTGTTTAGTTTGTAAAACCAATCAAGAAATGCCGGATTTGGTTGCGATTGAAATGCCCTGCATATCGGTGCCCGTTTGAGTTTGGGATAAAGGAAAAAGGAGAAAAAAATATAAATAACGTCCGGCGGCGTGCATGAAATATTGAAACAGTATCCTTTACCATTGACACATTTTGTAGTAATAACATCAATCTTCATCCTCTTCTTTTCTCTTTTCACTGATACCTAAAAGGTGTCGTGGTTTATATCATTTGTCGTTCTTGTGCTGCTCGAATTGTCTGAATTAGTGATTTTCCTTTGTTGTTACATGTCTCTGTCACTGCATCTATCCATCTTCTTCTGGGTCTTCCTCTTGGTCTTTTTCCATGCATTCTCGAGAAGAACGCCCTTGATGGTGATTGATGAGGATTCATTCTGACCAGGTGGCCAAGCCATTTAAGTTGTTGTTCTATATATATTTTGGCAGGGTTTTGTTCCTACCATTTTTCTTATGGTTTCATTTGGTATTCTATCTATTCTTGTGTTGTTTGTTACTTTTCTCAAGCAACGCATCTCACATGTATTGATCTTTCTTAAATGTGATTTAGAAAGGGTCCATTTTGACTTTCATAGCACAAAGTTGGTATGAAGATGCTATTTATCATTTGTTGTTTAGCTTGCATAGACATGTTTGGATGTTTTGGCAATGGTGAAAGCTGGTATGTGACAGCATTTGCTTTTTGCATTCTCATGTCAATTTCTCTGTCTAGTTTTCCATCTTCTGTGAACATTGTGCCTAAATACTTGAATTCCTCTACTTGTTTTGTTTCTTTATCTTTGATCTTGATGTTTAATGTGTGTCTTAATTTGCTTATTCTTATAGCCTCTATTTTTGCTGTGTTAATTTCCATACTGTAGTTTGTGCAGCTTTTATCTAGAGATGTTAAATGCTGTTGTAGCAGGTTTTAAACCTGTAAAAAATAACATCAATAGGGACATGAAATATTGAAACAGTATCCTATTACCAATGACATATTTTATAGTAATAACATCAATAGGGACATGAAATATTGAAACAGTATCCTATTACCAATGACATATTTTATAGTAATAACATCAATAGGGACATGAAATATTGAAACAGTATCCTATTACCATTGACACATTTTGTAGTAATAACATCAATAGGGACATGAAATATTGAAACAGTATCCATTTACCATTGACACATTTTGTAGTAATAACATCAGTAGGGACATGAAATATTGAAACAGTATCCATTTACCATTGACACATTTTGTAGTAATAACATCAATAGGGACATGAAATATTGAAACAGTATCCATTTACCATTGACACATTTTGTAGTAATAACATCAGTAGCACGCCAACGCCGTCATTTTTTCTCATTTAAAAAAGCCTGGCAACCATTCAACACTGTGTGGACCTAAAGGCCTTTGATCTGGGGCTGTCGGCTGGTATCTAAGCAGATAATTTTGGTCCTCAGCTGATAATCTAACTAAACGCTGCTCTACCTCGCTCCTTGCCCCAGTAAGATTTGACAAAATTCCTTCTATCACATTTTGTAAATGCAAAATAAATAGATTTGGAAATAAACAGACATTCTTATGAATGCGTGCCAGACATGTGAGATGTCAGAGCCAGAAGTGTGCATCCCGCAATGATGCTGTAGATTTATGATTTTATGAATGTTTGAAAGAAAAATAGCGATTACGTCCCTTAACGTATAGTAAATTTAACCATACCCCGCCAAAACGACTGGTAGTGGGAGCTCACAATGCTTTCTTGTCGTTATTGCCTCTCCTTTCTCAGTGACTCGGGTACCTATTCTTTTTGGAGAAAGGCACAAATATAAAATATACAGTATATTGAATATCACGTATGACCGCGAGTAGAGCTGAAGGACACATGTGGAATAAACACAAAATGGTATTAAGCGATTTTTGTTTCCCAACTGTACTGGACTTGAGCTCGTCAGAAGACAGACGCACCAAGATGGACGCTTGTTTACGTTTGAACAAAGCCCAACGGCCAAGATCTGAATTTGCAGAATTTCATTCATTCTCATCTGCGGCCGTTATAGTTGAGCTTTTACTAGCACAATGCCTGGAGTATAAGCTCTGAACACAATCTTGTCGTGCTTTCTCCCTGCATCGAAGGTTGGCGACAATGGAGATTCAATTCACTCGGACTCTTGTGGGCGCTGTCTTAAATGAACCAAATTAGTAAACAACCATGCGTCCACTAACGCATGAGGTGATCAACACCTTCTTTGACAAACTATCCAAATAGTAAATTACATGTTTCATCATATATTCGTATATATCTGGTAGGACGTTTAGTTTAAAATACTTGTCATAACATGACTTGTCAGCATCGGTGAGACTCCCGGAAGTTCGTGATAGTTATGAGGGTCTTATGGTCTGTTGTTTGATGTGTGATGGTGATGGTCTAATCACCAACTAATTACTACATCAAGCTTGGGCAGATGGTGCTCGTAAACCTGGGAGGGCCGACCATCTAAGGGCAGAATCCCCCTACAGAAAAGACAATCTGCTGCCTTGCAGGAAGATTGGGAACAATCAAAGGCTAAGGAAAGCAAACCTGAATAAAATGCTGGCTGAAATCGAATACACTGGACCACTGGCGCAGAACACAGTGCAACGTTTTAACAAGTAATCAATCAGACTGGATCTAGCAGACTCTAATTATGATAGAAACTACCGCTGACCGGTAAGGCTTGAAGAAACAGCTGAATATAATACACTGGTATGTGGAGGGCATATACCCAAAAAAACAAGCTCTAACAATCAGACTAGCAGAGGAGGAGATAGACGTTGCCTGCATCCAGGAAACTCATCTTAATCCTCAACACAGATTTATGATCAGGGGCTACCAAACATTTAGACAAGACAGGAAAGGTCACAAGGGTGGAATTCTTATACTTATTAAAAATTCCATCCCAGCAAAACTGATAGATGTAGTCACAAACGGAGAGGCAGAGATCATTGGTACAGACCTATACATTAACTCCGATTGTATAAGGATATTTAATATATATTGTCCAAATGACAAATTACTGAAGCTGGAGTCAAAGAAATAACACCATCAAAGTGTCTGGTATTAGGAGACTTTAACAGACACTCTGAAAGATGTGGATATAAGGAGTCCAATGTTCGAGGTGAAGAAGTGGAAGAATGGGAAATAGACAACAACCTATTCCTCATAAACTCTAGGGAGGACCCCCCAACCTTCTACTCAAGAAGATGGAAAACAACTTCCACTCCCGACCTAGCATTTGCAACTGGAGACATATCTATCATAATAACCAGAAAAATGTTGGAGATAGTGACCATAGAACAGTCAAACTGTCAATGGCTTTTGCTCAGAAACAGGAGGTTTCAAATACCTCTTCCTCGCTGGAACTATAAGAGAGCAAATTGCAAGGCTGTCTGATGCATATGCTGCGCCTATCAACACCCACGAAAAGAAGGTCAATAATATTATAGAGCGGTTAACAAATGGAATCCTGAGAGCTGCTAAAGATTCCATTCCTAGAGGAGCAAGAAGAAACTACAAGCCATACTGGAGCAAGGGAATACAGACTAGAAGAGGAAGTGTACTCTGCCAGAGAACTAGCTGAAACATCACACAGCACAGAGAGCAACACTGCCTACAAAGCAGCCAAATACAGACGTGAGGTCATGATATCAACAAGACAGAGCTGGATAGACATAACAGAGAGCCTTAATCTATAGCTTGTTTCATAACTCCTGCCCAACTTTAAAAATCGATAGCTATTTAACCGCTTGTTGTAAGATATTCAAAATGTGCATGTAAAGTTATATTGATTAGAACCCAACAGGGAATTAATTTCATTTAAAAAAAACATTTGGTTATTATTGTTGCTTATTTGATTTATATAAATTTATAACGACACATTGATGTAGTCAAAACTTAATGTTTACAGTATTTTAAACTAAAAATAGCGAGTACAAATCCATACACGGTAGAATTGACGTATTTGCACGCTTTCCACGTGAGCTTTCTGACACAATTAGACACTTGTAGAAAACACGAGGCATTGTGTGTTCCATTTCCGTTCATTCATAGGTGGAGACGTGGAACAATAACATTTATCATGAGTCTTAAAATGAAATTCTGCAGTTTACAAAACATCGCAATAAAAATGTATGACTATTTTTTAAAGAGGCTAAACGAGGAAGATTATTTCATTCTTTAGAAAACCCTGAGAATAGGACAAGACACATTTTGGATTTATCTAAACGGTCATTTAATCGCTGGATTCAAGCACGTGACCGTCAATGTTCAAAATATACAAAATCACAAGGAAGAGCAAAAATGTTGGATAATTTCGACAGTGAACTTATTAGAAGTGAAATTCGCAAAATGTTGGGTATGAATGAAACTGTTACAATAAGAAAATTAAAAGTATCGCTGAAAAAGAACAACAGTATTGAAATATCAAAGTCTACATTATGGAGAAATGTGAGAGCTGCAGGCTTTACATTCAGAAAGTATTCCAATGGACGAAACATCATCTGTGAGAAGCCACATATAGTAGTCATGAGAAGCAAGTACTTACGTGAAGTAAAAGAGGTGCGCAAGCAAGGTTATGATATTGTGTACTTGGATGAAACATGAATCAATGCTCACCACACTAACCAAAGGGAATGGCAGTCATCAGATGGAAAGATTAAGAGATTAATACCTAGCAGCAAAGGACAGCGCTTGATAATTGCTCATGCAGGTAGTCGACAACATGGACTAATACAGAATGCAGAGCTAATTTTTCTTTCAAAATCCATAGACAATCGGGATTATCACTCTGAGATGAATGGTCACATATTTAGACATTGGATTGAAAATTCTGTTCTCCCATCACTAGATCGACCATCTTGCCTAATAATGGACAATGCAGCGTACCACAACATTGTTGCACTTGAAGATAAAGTCCCGACGTCATCCAGTACAAAAGATGCTATTAAGATATGGCTCACAACGGAGCACATACAATTTAATAACATGTACTTAAAACCTGAATTACTATCTCTAGTAAAGCAAAAACAGAGGACAAAGATTTTTCAAATAGATAAGATTATCCAAGAGCACGGTCATATAAGTTTGAGGCTGCCACCTTACCATGCTCATTTAAATCCAATAGAACTAATCTGGGCAAAATTAAAAGGACAAGTGGTAGATGAAAATACAACATTCAAAATATGCGATGTAAAGACTCTTGCTAATCTCGCTTTATTAAATATCTATCTATCTATTGACCTTTCGAGCCGTAACCGGCCCATAGGGCGCAGACCAAAATACACCTTCTCCTATATGGATTTTTTGTTCTAGCAGTTTTCTTTTAAAGATATTTTATCAAATCTCGCCATCTGTCTCTGTTCTGTGCAAGCAGTTCTATCTCATTGAGGGAGCCGACTCCTGCTGCTCTTGCCTCTCTCATCAATGTTCTTCTCAGTGTCTCCCTGGGTCTTCCTCTTTTTCTTTTACCTGTTGTTTCCCATATGAGGGCTTTCTTTGCTATTCGGTTATTATCTCTTCTCATCACATGTCCAACGTATGACCATCGTCTTTTCTTTATTACTGAAGATATTAGTGGTTGATTGGCGATTTCTCTAATTTCCTCATTTGTTTTGAATTCGTTCCATGCTATACCAAGTATTTTCCTTAGACATTTATTTTCGAATGCGTTCAACTTTGTTTCTATATCTCTTGTTGTTTTCCAGCTTTCACACGCATACGTAAGGGTTGATAGTACATTTGATTTGAATAGCCTAAGTTTTGTGTTTGTGCTGATAAGTTTTGATTTCCACAACTTTTCAAGGCTTCTGAAAGACATTGCTGCTTTAGCTATTCTGATTTTAATTTCTTTGCTCGTATCCCCTTCTCGATCAATGTGACTTCCAAGATAGATAAAGTGATCGATCTCTTCTACTGGTTTGTTTTCCATGTATATTTTGTCACCTGTTGGAATTAAACTAGTCATGACTTTAGTCTTTTCATGATTGATCTCAAGCCCAATTTTACTGGCTATTGATGATAGTTCATTTGTGTTTTCCTGCATCGTTTTTATCTGACTGCTGATGAGAACTATGTCATCAGCAAAGTCGAGGTCCTCCAAATGGTCTCCTTGTATCCATTCGATGCCTTTATTACCAGTGCAGCATTTCTTCATTATGAAGTCCATAACAATTCCAAATAACAAGGGCGATAAATACATCCTTGTTTAACCCCAGTTTCTATTGGGAAACATTCGCTCAGTCCTTCCTCTGTTCGAACTGCACATGTGTAACCATCATACATGTCTTTGATAATATTTATGATTTTTGATGGTAAACCATATTGCTTCAGAATTTTCCACAAAGAATCTCTATGAATACTATCAAATGCTTTTTTGAAGTCGATGAAGTTAAGTACAAACGGTTTTTGCTTTTCAATGTGTTCCTCCAATATAAGTCGTAGAGTGAAAATGTGGTCAATACAGCTTCTCCCTTTTCTAAACCCAGCCTGTTCTTCACGCATTACTGTATCTATTGAATCCTGTATTCTATTTAGGATGATTTTGCAGAATAACTTTGAGGCAACTGACAAAAGTGTCACGCCTCTCCAGTTGTTACAATCTCTAAGATTGCCCTTTTTTGGGATCTTAACAATGATTCCTTTTTTCCATTTATGAGGCGTCTTCTCTGTTTTCCAAATGATGTTGAACATTTTTTGGAGATGTATTAGATTATGGCTATCAATTGCCTTGAGGATCTCAGCTGTTAACTTATCCTCTCCAGCAGCCTTGTTATCCTCTCCAGCAGCCTTGTTATTAAATATAGACAAAGATTATTGGGCTAAATGTGAAGACCACGTCTTAAAACAGGAAGAGGAATATTGGAAAAATGATGGTTTGTGGAATGTTCAACCCCAAACAGTTATTAATCTTTTAGACTCGTCTGATTCAGAATAAAAGTATATAGCCCCCACAATGTTGGCCCCTATATTACCTTAAATTAGTTCAACAAACGGTCCTTTTCAGGACCACACAACTATGAAAATTGGACATACAGGTATACCTTGATATTATCGTCCGTCCTCGAACTGAGCAGACAATAATTCTCCTGGTGTTTCGTTTTATCCAGTTATTTCCCCATTACGGCCACGCCTTTACCTAGTGAAAATTAATCATAGACCAGCAACTACGGTAATTTCTATTCTTTAGGGCTTCACAATTTACAATTTTGACAAACATCAAAGAAATATCGCCGCTTTAAGAAAACTGCAGCTGCAAGATATTTGTTAAATATACATTTAAAGGGTCTTTTGCATTCTAATAACATTTGGAAAATTTCAAAAGTTTTTAACAAACGGTTAGAGAGTAATAGCGTTTTGAAGTTGGGCAAGTGATTTGAAACGAGCTATAGACAGAAATGGTCATAAACTATGGAAACTTGCGAAAGCTCTGAGCGACGAAAACGACTGCCGACCTCGAATATCATTAGCACACAATCAGAACATGGGAGCCGCGATAGCTCAGTGGTTAGTGAACTGGACTACCACGGACAAGGGGTAGGGTTCGATCCCAATCGACAGCTTCCGGGTTCACCCAGCCTTAAATGGGTACCGGATTTTTTCTGAGAAAGTAAAGCAGCACGGGCGTAATACTGACCACATTACCCCAAAAATCATGTGCTGAAGGTCTGTAAAATATAGGGTCACTAACACCATATTCCCTATACGCCACTTGGCGTGACGGGGGTACTTTACTTTACTTACTACAATCAGAACATCCTCACTGGCAAAAGGGCAGCAAATCTACTGATAGAGACTTACAAAAACATTAGTAGAATAAACATTCCAATAGACAAACAGAAAGCTGCAAGACAGGAAAACCAAGATGCAAAACACATGCCTTTAGCACCAGAAGAGCATCAGACGACCATATTTACCCCAATTGAATTAGATGTTGCCTTCAAAGGATTAAAGCTCAAAAGTTCCCCTGGTAAAGATGGAGCCTCCAACGAAATGCTCCTAAATTTGGGGCAGAAAGCCAAGAGCCAGCTTCTACGGATAATAAATGCTAGCTGGAAGAGAGGTCATGTGCCGGCAATCTGGAAAGAAGCTATTATGGTGCCCATCCTCAAGCGTGGAAAAGACCCACTAGACTCAAGTAGCTATAGACCAATTAGCCTACTGAGCTGCCTGAGTAAACTCATGGAAAGGCTGGTTAACAAAAGACTTATGTGGCATTTGGAGACAAAACAACAAATCGTACAACAACAAAGTGGCTTCCGTCAGCACAGATCAACTGAAGACCTGGTCACCTACATATCACAGGGAATAGAGGATGCTCTACAAGAAAAGAAACACACACTGGCAGTGTGGGTCGACATGGAGAAGGCTTTTGATAGGGTCTGGCGAGAGGTTTTAAAGAACAAGCTTTTTAGACTTGGCATCCATGGTCGTTTATTCAAGTGGGTTTCTTAACACCTTCAGGATAGAACCGCCAGTGTACAGGTTCAAGGTCAACTAAGTAAGAAGGTCTCTATTGAACAAGGTGTCCCACAAGGCGGAGTCTTGTCCCCAGCACTCCTTTAATTTTCATAAATGACATCGTAATGGACATTCCACCCAGAATACACTCGGCAATATACGCAGATGATCTGGCGTTATGAGCTCGCGAGGAAAGTATGTCGGTGGCTGGACCCAGGATGCAAGATGCCCTAGGTGAACTTGAAAAATGGACGAACACCTGGTTCTTACCAAACAACGAAAAAAAAACTACATATACAGTTTTCAGCCTATCAAGAAACACACTCTCTGCAAACTTGAAGATAAAAGACCATACACTCCCTATTGACCAAACCCCAACATATCTTGGCGTCACCGTGAATCGCAGAATGGCTTGGAAAAATCAGATAGACAGAGCAAGAAAAAAAGCCAGAAAACGAACAAATATTATGAAGAAATTGGCAGGAACGGACTGGGGGACAGACAGCAATATTTTGAAAAGACTATTCGTAGGAAGAGTCAGACCAGTTCTAGAGTATGGAGTCACAGCCTGGGCTATGGCTTCCAAATCACACCTTAGCAAAATTAACAAAACACAGAACCAAGCTGCCCGTATCATCACTGATGCTATGAAATTTATAACTATCAAGACTCTAGAAACAGTAACAGGTTTACAACCCTTAGGTGACAGACGGGTCACTATAGTATTGCAACACGCGGAGAAATATAGAAGGCTCCCTAGCCACCCCATGCACCAAAGAATAACTGGTTCCGGAATTGTACGACTAAAGAGGTGAAACTTCGCTGCAATTGTCAATGAACTAACTACAGGAGACCCAGTACTTTCCCAAACAATATCGAAACCCTTGGGCCCATCTGAAATGTCTCCTCATGGAAAACATAAAGTACCAGAATTTAAGGAAAATATAACAGGAATCATAAAAAGGCACCCAATCAGACACAGAAAGAAAACACGTAGCAGAAAAACACACACACGATACCTACCCACAGGACTCTTGGTCCCACATATACACAGATTGCTCTGCTACAAATGCCACCAGAAATGGAGGGTGTGGTGTGTTCTTGACGCTGAATAATCAGGACGAGATCACCAAGTCAATAGCTACTGGACAATTTTCAAACAACTTTAAAGCAGAAACTGAGGCCATCAGAGATGCTGCAACACTGGCTACTCAACACAAAAATAACATGCACAATAAATTGGTGATTCTGTCAGTACTATCAGCTCTAAAAAGTCCCAAGAACAATGAACTAGAAGACTTGAGAACAACCCTGGACCAACTATGCAATAACTTCCAGAGAGTAGTCATTCAGTGGATACCATCACACTGCAATATACACGGGAACGAACGCGCAGACAAATTAGCTAAAGAGGGCGGGAGATTACCACAGGAGAACCATCCGCTCAGTTATGATGAAGCCAAATCCTACCTCAAAGGTCAGTTCCATGAAAAATGGAAACGAGAACACCCAAAGCATAACGAGAGTGACGGATACCACAAACTATCAAGGAGGGATCAAGTCATCATACTTCGCCTATGCACTGGCCACAATAGAATGAGAAATCACATGTTCACTAAATTCAAAATAGGTACAACCAGCTTATGCCACTGTACACTGGACAATATGACTACAAAACATGTTCTACAGGATTGCCCCCAGTACACAGACCTGAGAAGAGCAATGTGGTGCACGTCCACCTCCCTGGAAGAAAAACTATATGGAGCAATCGATTCACTTAAACAGACAGCTGACTTCATGAGAGAGTCTGGAATCCTACTCTGATTGAGTCTTGATCACAGAGAGAGAGAGAGAGAGATCGTCAGGCTTTGATTGAACCGACATCTACTTGTAACTTAAAGCTACCGCTCTAATCACTAGGCTATTGACAATACCACAGATTAATGTGTTTCAGAGAAGCGGTTAACAACTGCACTATTTGTGTCTCACTTTCTAGATTTAAAGTCACAGTTGTTAGTCTTGTCGCTTGTGATTTAACTTTTAGTAGGAAATATTTGGGACTTAGACAACATTTTTCTTGTGTGCGTCTTTTATTTACTACCTATACGTACACCTTTTGTCAGCCTTAACAAAATACCGTTAATTTTTATGAACCTACTTCAACGATTCTAATAATTTACAAATATTTGAAAACTAGTTTTTTTGTTTTGGAACACTCATATTTTATTACCCATGTTTTTTTTATTTGTTTGGCATTTAATTTGCAACAAAAGTAAGTTATTGTGCGCAGTGATCAACGCTCCGTGGATTCTGAGTTTGACTGTTTAAAATCAGGAAAAGGTTTGTAATCTTTTGTACCCGCACGAGTTTTTGAACATTTTAAGGAGTAACTTTAGAGAAGGGAGTAGACGATCTATCAATAAATGTAAATCGCTCTCTTGATACTACATATATACTTGAAACTACGGAAGGAAAAGCATTTTATTTATAAAGAAGACATAAATACCAGAAAGGACAATATTTACTTTATTAAAGGACAATATATACTTTTGATGAGACTGAAGTGGAGGCAACACAACAGACTACTAAACGTAATCTTGGAAGGGAAAATACAAGGTAAAAGAGGCAGAGGCAGACCAAGGCTAATGTGTCGAGTAACATAAAAAGAAGGACAGGTCTATGACAACCTCCACCATTAAAAAGCAAGAGATAAAGTGGAATGGCGCTCTATTGTAGCAACCTTCGATGCGGAGGCGGCACTCATGATGAAGTGGAGAGATTATGTAAAAGGCTAAGAATTCCAGAATGTCTGTAAATTGATTATGTGAATCTTGACAGAGACAAAAATGTCTGCTGTGTTATTGCAGCTGATAAATACTATCATTAGAACCCCCATTTCTACTTCTGAATGTGGACGTGCCTTTTTCTAGATGGACCTAAATCTCAAACCGAATAGAAATAAATACCGTGAGTTCGATTTGTAAAATGTTATATGGTTCTCCTCTACATTTCTTTTCAACCCTTACAGTACGTCAACTTCTGGTTCCAGAGAAGCAATCATCTGACAAATAACTCGAAGAGTGAGAAACAAACTTGTGAAAATGACGTCATCAATATGATTGAGTCAAATTTGGAAACTTCTATTAAATGAATTGACATGACCTTTAAAAAAAAATTTTCTTGAGTATTTTATTGGCCCTCAGAATTGACTTAATGCCTGTCCTTAATTTTTATTTGACAAATATAATAATACATTATTTGGTACGAGTAGATAGGTACGAGTACAATATCATTTCAATAAATGTAAGTACACAAGCAGCTTCAGAAACCTGGTATATCACGAATTTCTCGTTTTAAGTTATGGCACGATAGAATTTCGCTTTACTTTGCTTTAGAAAAAAAGACCTGCTGATACATAAATATATATATATATATATGCTGATATGTATGCGGGTTTTGTGGATGGGTCGATGAAACTAGGCGGGATATCGGAAGTGAGGTTTCTGTCGGTGGATATAGAGTTGTAGCCGAGAGAAATTTATGACCGATGCAACTGTGCCTCAAGTGTGAGAATGAATATGCGTGGAATACAGCTCTGGGGTAGTTATGTGGCAGTAAGCAGGGCTTAACTCTTTCCATACGGAAGCTTTATATCGACGCAACGGAAGAGATTTCAGAGACAAAATTGTTCATGGTTTTAAGAATCATCCACATATTTATATTTATGTTACATATAACATATTATATATGGACGTTTAGAAAATTGAATAAGGTATTAGATTTCACCAGTATCAAGATGATACAAGACATGTAAAAAGAATATGGTTTGATGGCGCTCACACTAATCAAACTGAGCGTGGCGCACTATGCGGCGAAACGTACGTTGCCGAAATCTACATCGTCGCACAGTGCGGCGAAACGTAAGGTAAGAGTTAATGGTTTCAGATTCTCGTCAATGCTGAGAAATGTTAATACTTGGTGGCTGCGATACGAGAACTTAACATGAGAGAGACCTCAAAACTGCATGAACTTTTTCGAGTTAATTTTCCTGGTCATGAGATTTTTTTTTTTAATGAGGAGAGGGTTGGGGACACGCTGTGACAATGAAATAACATTGGCCTATTATGGTTCGGAATTTATATATATAATCTTATGCTAAGCTTTTTTATTCAAAAGCCTGTTAGTTTCTTTCTTAGTTTCAGCTCTACTACTCTTGAGACCTTTTCTTGGTGATTTTGCATTTTATTGGGCAATGATAAAAGTGTAACTACTCTACTTTTATTGCAGTCTGTAAAGTCTAAGCAATGACACACAAAGGGAGCTCTTAAAAGGCATCAGAAAGAAGCAATCAACATTTCTCAGGCACATCATGAGAAGAGGAAAGTTGGAATACTTGGTTACAATTGGCAAAATAAAAGGAAAGAGAGATCGCGGACGACAAAGAGAGAAGATACTGGACAGCTTGGTGTCACAGCATGGGAAACAGTCAAAAGCAGAACTCATACGATGTACTGTGGATAGAAGATTGTGGAAGGACATGATCGCCAACGCCAACCGGTACGGCACATGATGATGACGATGAAGAAAGTCTAAGCATTAATATCGTAACAGATACTGAAGAAACTGGCTGTACACTTTCTGAAAAATGTAACTTGTGCAGTTGATAAATGCGTCGCTCGTGGGTTGTAAGAGTTATTAACCGAACACGAATCGAGTGAAGAAAACATAATGAGATGTTTTATTCGAGAAGTGGGAAATGAACATCTCAGACGTTTCCTGACTTCTATTATGTGGATTCTACACCACAATAAATCTATACGTGCTGTCTGTGTGTATGATTAGTCTAGGAGAATAAACTACATTGTTTACTTTCACCAGGGTCACCTCTGTGAATTCCCACTCTTGATTACGCTGTGCCATATACTGAAATATAGACTTCTTGTGCAGATAAACTGCCCTGTGTCTTAAATGAGGATATCTTCAACGAGTCTAATTAAAGATGTAGCAAATGTCTGCCGCCTATCCTCTACTTTTTCCCCTGATTTTTATCTTTAGACAAACATTAAAACACTTTATTCTGGCTTTTTTCTATGTTTAAAGCTAAGCTTACTAGAACTCTAGCATTCAGTCCTACATAACGAGAAAACTCGTAATAAGCCTGGCCACGTAAGCTTTTGTGTACTTGCCTATGTATTATCGTTGTCTGAAACACTAACTTGTAAGTTTACGAAAATTCTTGTTTGCGAAGATGATGCATACATAACATGGTCAAGCAAAACGGGTGGCTTGGGATAATATGGTGGAGGGAATAAAGATGGCTAAACCTGGAAAACTCTGCTAAGGGTGGCTGCTAACCGTGCAAGACAGGGAAATGTTGTTGTTGCCCACATAGCGTATGTGTCACTGACTGTTTTACTGGTCTGGAGCGACGGGAATGACAAGTGATGTTCGGACATGTTTATAAGACAAGTGATGTACAGACATGTTTATAAGACAAGTGATGCTCGGACATGTTTATAAGATACGTGATGTTCGGACACATTTATAAGACAAGTGATGTACAGACATGTTTATAAGACAAGTGATGCTCGGACATGTTTATAAGGGGGCCTCGGTAGCCTAGTTGGGAAAACCACTCGACTGGACTACCGACGTTCGGACAAGTGTTCGATTCCCGCTGGCAGCAGTGTGAATTGTACTCGTGGTTGGAAAAAAAATACCCCCACGGTCGACCCAGCCGTAGGTAGAAATGGGTACCAGGGTATTACTCTGGCAAGGTGAGGAATGTTGCCTCGCATCTGAGTTTCGATGCTTGAGGCGACACTATACAGAAATCTCCGAACATTTCTGGATAGGCGGCCGAGCACATATGGGTAGAAACTCGCGTACTAAGACGTCGGTTCAAGTCTCGTACTTTACTTTACTAATGTTTATAAGACAAGTTATGTTTGGACACGTTTATAAGAAAAGTTATGTTCGGACATCTTTATAAGAAAAGTGATGTTCTAACATGTTTATAAGACAAGTGAATGTTCGGATATGTTTATAAGACAAGTTATACTCAGACAACATTATAAGACAAGTTATGCTCCAACATGTTTATAAGAAAAGTGAATGTTCGGATATGTTTATAAGACAAGTTATACTCAGACATCATTATAAGACAAGTTATGTTCCGCCGACGAGTGGTGTTCGGACACCTTTATAAGACAAGTTATGTTCGGACATGTTTATAGGACAAGTGATGCTCGGACATGTTTATAAGACAATTGATGCTCGGACATGTTTATAGGACAAGTGATGCTCGGACATCTTTATAAGACAATTGATGCTCGGACATGTTTATAGGACAAGTGATGCTCGGACATCTTTATAATACAAGCTTTGCTCGGATATCTTTATAAGACAAGTGATGCTCGGACACGTTTATAAGACAAGTGATGCTCGGACATCTTTATAAGACAAGTGATGCTCCGATATGTTTATAAGATAAGTGATGCTCGGACATGTTTCTAAGACAAGTGATGCTAGGACATGTTTCTAAGACAAGTGATACTCGGACATCTTTATAAGACAAGTGAAGCTCGGACATCTTTATAAGACGAGTGATGCTCGGACATCTTTATAAGACAAGTGATGCACAAACATGTTTATAAGACAAGTGATGCTCAGACATCATTATAAGAAAAGTGATGCTCGGACATTTTATAAGACAAGTGATGCTAGGACATGTTTATAAGACATGTGATGCTCGGACATGTTTATAAGACAAGTGATGCTAGGACATGTTTCTAAGACAAGTGATACTCGGACATCTTTATAAGACAAGTGATATTCGGATATCTTTATAACACAAGTGATGCTAGGACATCATTATAAGAAAAGTGATGCTCGGAAATTGTATAAGACAAGTGATGTTAGGACATGTTTATATGACAAGTGATGCTCGGACATGTTTATAAGACAAGTGATACTCTGACATCTTTATAAGACAAGTGATGCTCGGACACGTTTATAAGACAAGTGATGCTCGGACATCTTTATAAGACAAGTGATGCTCCGATATGTTTATAAGATAAGTGATGCTCGGACATGTTTCTAAAACAAGTGATGCTCGGACATCTTTGCAAGAGAAGTGAAGCTCGGACATCTTTATAAGACGAGTGATGCTCGGACATCTTTATAAGACAAATGGTGCTCGGACATCTTTATAAGACAAGTGATGCTCGGACATCTTTATAAGACAGGTTCTACTCGGACATCTTTATAAGACAAGTGATGCACAAACATGTTTATAAGACAAGTGATGCTCGGACATCATTATAAGAAAAGTGATGCTCGGACATTTTATAAGACAAGTGATGCTAGGACATGTTTATAAGACATGTGATGCTCGGACATGTTTATAAGACAAGTGATGCTAGGACATGTTTCTAAGACAAGTGATACTCGGACATCTTTATAAGAAAAGTGATATTCGGATATTTTTATAAGACAAATGATACTCGGACATCTTTGTAAGACAAGTGATGCTCGGACATCTTTATAAGACAAGTGATATTCGGATATCTTTTTAACACAAGTGATGCTAGGACATCATTATAAGAAAAGTGATGCTCGGAAATTGTATAAGACAAGTGATGTTAGGACATGTTTATATGACAAGTGATGCTCGGACATGTTTATAACACAAGTGATGCTCGGACATGTTTATAAGACAAGTGATGCTCGGACATCTTTATAAGACAAGTTTTGCTCGGACATCTTTATAAGACAAGTGATATTCGGACATCTTTATAAGACAAGTGATACTCGGACATCTTTTATAAGACAAGTGATGCTCGGACATTTTTATAAGACAATTGATGCTCGGACATCTTTCTAAGACAAGTGATACTCAAACATCTTTATAAGACAAGTGATGCTCGGACATCTTTATAAGACACGCTATGCTCGGACATCTTTATAAGACAAGTGATGCTCGGACATATTTATAAGACAAGTGATGCTCGGACATCTGTATAAGACAAGCTATGCTCGGACATCTTTATAAGACAAGTGATGCTCGGACATGTTTATAAGACAAGTGATACTCGGACATCTTTATAAGACAAATGATACTCGGACATCTTTGTAAGACAAGTGATGCTCGGACATCTTTATAAGACAAGTGATATTCGGATATCTTTATAACACAAGTGATGCTAGGACATCATTATAAGAAAAGTGATGCTCGGAAATTGTATAAGACAAGTGATGTTAGGACATGTTTATATGACAAGTGATGCTCGGACATGTTTATAAGACAAGTGATACTCTGACATCTTTATAAGACAAGTGATGATCGGACATCTTTATAAGACAAGTGATACTCGGGCATCTTTATAAGACAAGTGATGCTCGGACATGTTTATAAGACAAGTGATGCTCGGACATCTTTATAAGACAAGTTATGCTCGGACATCTTTATAAGACAAGTGATACTCTGACATCTTTATAAGACAAGTGATGCTCGGACATCTTTATAAGACAAGTGATATTCGGACATCTTTATTAGACAAGTGATACTCGGACATCTTTTATAAGACAAGTGATGCTCGGACATTTTTATAAGACAATTGATGCTCGGACATCTTTCTAAGACAAGTGATACTCAAACATCTTTATAAGACAAGTGATGCTCGGACATCTTTATAAGACACGCTATGCTCGGACATCTTTATAAGACAAGTGATGCTCGGACATCTTTATAAGACAAGTGATGCTCGGACATCTGTATAAGACAAGCTATGCTCGGACATCTTTATAAGACAAGTGATGCTCGGACATGTTTATAAGACAAGTGATACTCGGACATCTTTATAAGACAAGCTATGCTCGGACATCTTTATTAGACAAGTGATGCACGGACATGTTTATAAGACAAGTGATACTCGGACATCTTTATAAGACAAGTGATACTCGGACATCTTTATAAGACAAATGCTACTCGGACATCTTTGTAAGACAAGTGATGCTCGGACATCTTTATAAGACAAGTGATGCTCGGACATCTGAATAAGACAAGCTATGCTCGGACATCTTTATAAGACAATTGATGCTCGGGCATCTTTCTAAGACAAGTGATACTCGAACATCTTTATAAGACAAGTGATGCTCGGACATCTTTATAAGACACGCTATGCTCGGACATCTTTATAAGACAAGTGATGCTCGGACATCTTTATAAGACAAGTGATGCTCGGACATCTGTATAAGACAAGCTATGCTCGGACATCTTTATAAGACAAGTGATGCTCGGACATGTTTATAAGACAAGTGATACTCGGACATCTTTATAAGACAAGCTATGCTTGGACATCTTTATTAGACAAGTGATGCACGGACATGTTTATAAGACAAGTGATACTCGGACATCTTTATAAGACAAGTGATACTCGGACATCTTTATAAGACAAATGCTACTCGGACATCTTTGTAAGACAAGTGATGCTCTGACATCTTTATAAGACAAGTGATGCTCGGACATCTTTATAAGACAAGTGATGCTCGGGCATCTTTCTAAGACAAGTGATACTCGAACATCTTTATAAGACAAGTGATGCTCGGACATGTTTATAAGACAAGTTATGTAGAACTAAGTCACTTGATTCTTCATCGAAATCAAACACGATGAGTTTTTTTTTCATAGCAAAAAACATCTTTTTCCCCTCAAAAATGATGCATTGTAACGGATGTATTTTGACGTGAAATATCACACTGCGCTAGCTACATCTTCTCAATATTCCTGTATGGTGCAGAAACATGGACATTAGACAAGAAAACAGAACAGAAAATTGAAGACTTTGAAATGTGGATTTATAGAAGAATAGGTAGAATTGTAAGTAAACAAGAGATAACAAACAATAACGTTTTAAAACAACTGAAAATAAAAAGAGAACTACTAAATACAATTAAGACAAGACAAATGAAATTTTTGAAGCATGTTAAAAGACACAACAGCCTACTAAAAGTAATATTGGAAGGGAAAATACAAGGTAAAACAGGCAGAGGCAGACCAAGACTAACATGGACGAGTAATATCAAAAGATGGTCAAGTCAATCTATGACATCCTGTACCATCAAAGCAAGAAACAGAGTGGAGTAACGATCCATGGTAGCCAACCTTCGTTGCGGAGAAGGCACACGATGATGATGATGATGATGATGATAGCTACAGTACTTGTACAGAGACCCAGTACTCTTCCTCGCCGTTATTACTATACCCCAACACAGTGAGCCAGATACGTTCTCTTTTATCATCTGGGTCGACTGGTGAGCGTCCAGCTGTGTTTGAACCTTCGTACGCTTAACAGCCTATTCATGGCGTAGCTCTACCCTATAGACCATCTCATGAACAATATTTATATCACAGGTTTAATACATACAAACATACATATTCTGTCGTGACAATATTTATTTCTATTATGTTTACGTCAGTTTTGACGAGTTATAATCTAGACAGCATGATATTACTAGTATTCCCTAATACACATTTTACCGCCTCGAGTCACTGTTGAGAATGGACATATTCTTCATATTGGAATACTTTAATCTCGTACTCGCAAATTAGATTAGCACAGACGAGTACTTTTGCGATTACATCCGCCATCCCGTCCCATTACGCCGGAGGCTACAGATTTCTTGTAATCAAATCATTTAAATTGTTCACTTCATCTTTCCCAATACGTTTTCATTTATGATGGTCACAAATTTTGTTTCAGTTCCACAAGAAACTCTTGACGGCTCCGCCTGGTGCTGATTATTCAAATCAATTAAATCAGAGAATTTTTCAGGAAATAACATGTCTTAATTTTTAACAAGGTTTGCTTGGCAAATTGTATGAGAAGCTTGTGATGTTCGTTTTTCTGTTATTTTGTTTTATGAAGCAAAATTTATCGTATGAGAATGTTGTCGTGGTCACAGTGTAATCCTAGCTCTTCTTCTTTCGTCTCTTTCATCCCTGGTACAACCAATGCCAAGACAGCTTCATCAAAAGAGGCAGAGATAATGGAGGCCGATTAAACAATCTTGTTTTAACAACCACGTTTTTTTTCCTTCTTCTTCTGTCATTTTCCACTTGCCTTTCAGCGTCGAGGGGAGATATAATTATCGGTCTTTTTCTTCTCTGTATGCGCCTGCAGTGTTTTCTAGTGTTTCTAATATTCAGTCAATACATCTCTTTCGTGGTCGGCCCTTTGGTCTGGTGCTCTCGCAACGTTTATTGAAGGCTCGTCGTGTTGTAATTGGATATTTCTGCCTTATCACGTGGCCAAACCATTATATCTGTTGTTTCTTTATATATTCTATGGCAGGGATTATTCCTAGCTTTCTTCTCAGTTCTTCATTTCTGATCTTATCTCTCAGGCTGTTTCCTATCATTCGTCTGACACATTTCATCTCCGTAGAGGTTATTTTCTTATTGTTCTTGCTTCTAGGGTTTAGGACTGGTATTGGTAGCACAACATTGGGTGAAGATTGTATTGTAATGTGCCCGCTTTGCCTGTAGAGTTATTTCCGTGTTGGACAATAGTGGTGATAGCTGTCAATTGATTTGACAAGCTTTTTTGCATCTTGAGTCTATTTCTGATGCTTGTGAATTGTCTTTTGTCACTAGACTTCCTAGGTATTTAAGTTCCTCTACTTGTTTTAGTCGTCTGCAGTATATAGTTATGTTGATGTTCTGTTTATCTTTTGCGATATTAATGACTTCTGTTTTATTGATGTTGATTCAAACAACCGAGCTTCTGAGACCATTAGTTCTAACATTCTTTAGCATAGTCTGAAATAGCCTACTCACATATTATGCTGACCCAAATGCAATGATGAATACATAACTGATATTTACGATTTGTGAAATTGTTTCGTTTCAAATTCAAGATCAAATTTCATTCAAGTAAGTTCCAAAACAAAACTTGAAAATGGAAGGTGGTGCCCAGGAGAGAAAACTCAGTCGCCGAATTTTGAAGAATTAGATCCCAGTGGCGTGGAAATAGAAATGTTACAGCTATGTAATACAACAATAGTATACTCTGGGGGCTACATTATGAAGGTCACTGTGTGTGATTTCCTGGACAACAGTAGCAGGAAACTCTTTAAGCTGAGCTTTGCAACAGGAGCCAACTGGTCATCAGTAATCTTGTTATAGTATAGTTATTGTTTCTTGTTATCTTTGTACTCTCTTGACAGCACATCGCATCAGTAATCTATATAATGTTACACATTAACTTGTTTTCAGTGAGAGTAAGAAGGAAGCGGGGTGTGGGCGTGGTTTTAAAGGTAAATCATTGGCGTCTGGACGGGAAGGTTCCACGTTCGAATTCCGCTACAGAGGGTGAGAATTTGTCTAATTCGAATCTGTGGTTTTTCTTGGCTTTACCCATCCCGGTTTCTGAGTGAGATCCTATGTTTAGTGTTTTTACATAAAGGGAGAAACATGAGGCTCCGTGTGTGCTCTGAGCAAATTAAAGAACTTTGGTTGTTACATATGGAGAAGAGTAAGTTTAAAAGTGTTGGTGCTCGGCAACAATTTAAGACGTAAAAAACTACCCCATTAACCCTTTCATTGTCAATGTCTTCGCCAGTGCTACGTAGTTCATGCATCTCAACTGAAACCATCTTTAGTTCTTTTGCTAGCTTGTTGCTGCGATGCTCTACTCCTACTGAAACCATCTTTAGTTCTTTTGCTAGTTTGTTGCTGCGATGCTCTACTCCTACTGAAACCATCTTTAGTTCTTTTGCTAGTTTGTTGCTGCGCTGCTCTATTCCTACTGAAACCATCTTTAGTTCTTTTGCTAGTTTGTTGCTGCGATGCTCTACTCCTACTGAAACCATCTTTAGTTCTGTTGCTAGCTTGTTGCTGCGATGCTCTACTCCTACTGAAACCATCTTTAGTTCTTTTGCTAGTTTGTTGCTGCGATGCTCTACTCCTACTGAAACCATCTTTAGTTCTGTTGCTAGCTTGTTGCTGCGATTCTCTACTCCTACTGAAACCATCTTTAGTTCTTTTGCTAGCTTGTTGCTGCGATGCTCTACTCCAACTGAAACCATCTTTAGTTCTTTCGCTAGCTTGTTGCTGCGATGCTCTACTCCTACTGAAACCATCTTTAGTTCTTTTGCTAGCTTGTTGCTGCGATGCTCTACTCCTAAAGTGGAGGTGGGGGAGGAGAGAGAGAGAGAGAGAGATTTTAAAACTATGGAACTGTGGACTCTAGATTTGTCGCCCAAACTTAAAGTATTTACAACAAACTACTAGATCGATCTTCTGGTGTTGTTCGTCACAGACACTGCTTAGCTGGAGCGAGGCACTTTTAGGGAACCAGTGAAGCCTTAAGTCACCGTTCGGTTCGTGAAGAAGTTGAAGAAGAAGAAATAACAGCATTTAGCTGTATTTTGAATAGAACATTAACATTCTCCTCTGCTAACTTGCTTTCCTTAGCTTTATCTAAAACAACTGCAAAGATACTTCTATTTGTTAAGCCAGTTTTAATTTGAACAGATTATGTTCCACATTGTACAACGAATCATACCTTCCTCTTTTTATTCTGCTGACTCTTCTTTGGCCACACAATTACTACTCTTGTCGTCCGCTATTGAAAGTCATAAAATGAGCATAGACGTTAATATGTCGCAGTTTACAGCAAATTGTGATATATGCTTTTTTCCGACTTCAGTGTGACAATTCGGATACCGAAGTCATCTTTCCGATTCATTCCTGTATCTTCATGACTAAACTTGTTAGTCTCAAACACAGGAATGTAAAATAGTATATTAAATAATTTAATTATTTTATAGTGGTATTTATTAAAACAGGTAAAATGAATTTAAATATTTGGGAACTTTGTTAACCTCAGACGGAATATGTACAAAAGAGGTGAGATGCAGAATGGCTGAGACAAAAGCAGCTTTCTAGAAAATGAGGAAGATACTATGCAATCCATTTTTGACAACAAGAAAACAAGACAAACTGTTCTTAAATGTTATGTAGAGCCAGTCTTAACATATGGATGCGAATCATGGACAATAGGACAACAGACAAGAAAATCACTGGAGTCTGCAGAAATGTGGTTTTACAGAAGAATGTTGAGAGTATCATGGACAGCTAAGAAGAGTAATGAAAACGTTCTGAAAGAGGTCAAAGCAAAAAGAGAACTAATTTCCAATATTAGGAAGAGACAGTCAGCATTTTTGGCCATGTAATAAGAAGAGAACAACTGGAATATATTGTAACAACTTGAAAAATTGAGGGACGAAGAGATAGAGGGAAGCAAAGTGAAAAAAATAACAGACAGCTTAAGAGAATGGCTTATCAGAAGGTCAACAACAGAAATGATAAATAGCTGCTGAGATCGAAAATTGTGGAGAGACATGATCACCTACGCCTGTAGGCACGGTACGTGATGATGATAGTGGTATTTATGCACAAAGTGAACTGTGAGTCACTGAATGCCTTCTTCCAATAACTGTCTGGCGTCTTCTTGCCACACCTACTACAACGCCTTATACTACTAGCAACAAAGGTAGTATATGTTAAATTAGCTGTAATCTTCCAGCATACCCTACCTATTCAAAAGATTACAAATACTCTGCGTCATTAATTACGAATTATATATTTATATTATATTGTATTATATGTATATTATTAGGGTGTTTATAAAGTCGCTGTGCGGTGACTAGAAAAATATTTATGAAATTATGTCACCTTCTTTCTTCTTCTTCTATCCTTCCTCTGCTGCGTCGAGGGGAGAAACAATCTGCGATTCTTTGCTCTTCTGTTGGCCTCTTCTGATGTTATTCCTCCTAGTGACTCTAGTATTCCCTTTATCCATCTCTTTCTCGGTCTTCCTCTTAATCTGGCGTTTTCGTAGCGTTTGTTTATGGCTCTTTGATTCATTGTTAGTTCTTTTTGTCTTGTTATGTGGCCGAACCAATTTATCTGTTGTTTCTGTATGTATTCGATGGCTGGTTCAATTTCGAGTTTCTTCCTCAGGTCAGTGTTTCTTACTCTGTCCCTTAAGCTGTTTCCTGTCATTCTTCTGACACATTTCATTTCGGTGGTCTTTTTTATTATTATGTCACCGATTGATAAAATTTACATCATGATGTTCTGTGTCCACGATCCCATCTGCAGCATAACACAACAAGCTGTTGTTATATTCGTAAAGGAGTAAAGGCATCAAGATGTTCTGTGTCCACGATCCCATCTGCAGCATAACACAACAAACTGTTGTTATATTCGTAAAGGAGTAAAGGCATCAAGATGTTCTGTGTCCACGATCCCATCTGCAGCATAACACAACAAGCTGTTGTTATATTCGTAAAGGAGTAAAGGCATCAAGATGCATAGAAATACGAAGCTGCAGTAAAGCTGATGATAATGACAATTTAAAAAAAAATAAGAAAAAGTGATATGGTAACAGGTTTGCGTGGTAATTAACAAAACAAAAGTCGACGTTTCGGCCAAGTAGGCCTTCAGTTGGAACAACAAACAACAACACAAAAATATATATAAGGATATGTACACAAATCTAAATACATGGGGATAATATGCTAGATACTCGAGAAAGGAAATATAGAAAGATCACTTCCCTGTGGTCCAGAGCGTGGTCAGCTTCTGAATGAACTAAAATAAGCAGGCGGGATAACCAGCTATATATCTCACTGACCAGGCAGTCAGGTGAGAAGACGGAAGGGTTCTAAAAATATAAACGTTGAAAACATGGTATTTTTGGAACATGTCTTCCGTAATGGTGGCAGATATACTGAAGAAATAATTGGAAAATTTGTGCTGAAATTTCCAGACACATGCTGTAGACACAACATCATCGTGTGAACAACCACTTTACCCAATACAAGCCAGCCAAGAGCAGTAGTGTCTAGATGAATAATAACAATTTACGTTACAATTTCCTGTAATTTCACAAATATATTTTCACTGCTCATAAACTTCATGTACAACATCATCAAAGAGTATCGTCTCCGCATCGAAGGTTGGCTACTATGGATCATCATTCCGTTCTGTCTCTTGCTTTCATGGTGCAGGTTGTCATAGGCTGATTGGCCATCTTTTGATGTTACTCATCCATGTTGGTCTTGGTCTGCCTCCTCTTTTACTATGTGTTTTCCCTCCAAGATTACTTTTAGTTGGCTGTTGTGTCTTTTAACATGGCCCAAAAATCGCATTTGTCTTGTTTGAATTGTGTTTAGTATTTCTCTTTTCATTTTTAGCTTTTTTTAAGACTTCATTGTTTGTTTTCTTTTCTTTCCATCCAATTAATTCTATTCTTCTTTAAACCCACATTTCAAAGGCTTCAATTTTTTGTTCTGTTTTCTTGTCTAATTTCCACGTTTCTGCCCCATACAGAAATGTTGAGACGATATAACATTTTGCTATTCTTAGTTTTAGCCATGGTTTTATTTGTTTTGATAATCCATTGGCCCAAAGTTACAACACTACAGACAAAACTATATAGGCCACTACAAGAATTACAAAAGACAGTAAAATGTATACAGGAAGCGACATTGCGGACATAGACAATGCTTCAGGCGAACGAAAGATATATAGATTTGTTTAGATGTTAGTATATTTTTCATGGCATTTAAATTACTTTTTGCCATTCTTTTGCTTGTTTATTTCAGTTGTACATTTTCCATCACTGGTTGTAGTATGTCCAAGGTAGTTGTAGTTCTGAACTGTCTCCAGGTCTATTCCTTCAATTTTGATATCCATTTGTGGGTTTTGATTATTACCTTTGCTTATGATCATAGTTTTAATCTTTTTTTTTTATAATCATGTTTATCCCATATTATTTTGCTTATCATGGTTATTTCATTAAGTAATTGGTGTAGATCTTTAGGGTTTTCTGCTAGTAATACAATATCATCATACCCCGTATACACACACACAACACACACACGCACGCACGCACACACACACACACACACATATATAAAACAAATATTTTTTTTTAATTTTAAATCTCATTTTATACTTAGTTCTATGTCGATTTGAAACATTTTTTTTTAAGATAAACTGTAGAAACGTAGAATATTAGTAGGTAGAAGTAACTGTGGAAGAGCGAAAGAACACCAAAAAGATGTTGCTTGGGCTAACACTGGGACAGCTCAATAGAACAGTGGTCAACGAACTATTGAGGTCAAGAGGTCAGGTTCAACAGACGGTTTCTAGGTTCATGCTGCCTTAAGAGTTCCAGAGATACTCGAATCTTACATTTTGTGATTTACATTTGATAAAGCTGACACAATTGATTTTTGGAAGGTTTAATTTTTATAAAATAAACTAGATAAACTAAATAGATAGACTAGATACTTCATAAACTAGATAGACTAAATAAACTAGGTTTTATAAAATAAACTTGAAATGATATTAAGCAACTAAATATATAGTGACAGGGAGATAATCTACGACGCTTCGGTAAAAGCTTTCATCAAGTACAGGACAACAAATACAGGGTGTTTCTAACGTCGCAGTGCAGTTATACTTTACACAAAATCGTGTTTTTTTTTTTTCCAGCTCAACACGCGACCCGGCACGATATTTAATATATTAATTATTATGTATGTTATGTCTGTGCTTATCTCAATTATAAGTTTTGCGAGACCCATAGTAGTTGAAGGGAAGCCGCTATAGCTCAGTGGCTAGTGAACTGGACTACTAAGGACAAGAGGTAGGATTCGATCCCAACCGACGGGTTCCGGTTCACCCAGCCTTAAATAGGTACCAGATTTTTTTCTGGGGAAAGTAAAGCGGCACGGGCGTAATACCGACCACATTACCCCAAAAATCATGTTCCGAAGGTCTGTAAAATTTATGGTCACTAACACCATATTCCCTATACGCCACTTGGCGTGACAAAGGTACTTTACTTATTTTTATGGCAATTAAAGCTTCTCTGTGTACAGCCATGGTCCTAACTCAAAAGCCGTCTGGTTTCCTTAATCAGTGCTAGTAGTCTATTCTTACTAACACTGGTCTTGTTCTAACGATGTCTGAATCTTGCTCATTTCAAAATCAACACGTGTCATGAAGTTCGTATACTTGTTTAAGGTTAAGTACTTCTTCAACTGCAGTACAAGCCAACAATGGGATTAAAGCAAATCTTTGAAAACATGTTTCTTGTGCTTATATCTAATGTCAGAACGTTTTATCTGTTTTGCCTGCACCTTCGTAAAGTTGCAATATAAACACTGGGACACGAAGAATCTTTCTAATAATTGTTCTTTGATATTGATCGTCAAACCGTCGATTCGCCTTTTAACTATGTCGTTTGACAAAGGTTTTATTTCTTGCAGATCAATACTGAGACCATTATATCTGCCTCAAGTAAAATACATCTCTAGCATTGTGTGAGGTTTTCCGGTGTTTGCTATTTGTTGAGCAACTTCAAATGAAACACTCCCTGCATTTTCATTTTTAAAACCAGTTGTGCGCTTTTGAAAAAAAAATATATATTGCGTTACATTAAGTAACAGAAATCGATACTCTTTGTGACATATTGCTGCTATTAAGCATCATGTTAGCTTTATTATTTTATTTTTTTTTTAAACAATAAATAGCAACATAAAACACAACAGAAGTCATGTGTTCTTTTTCAATATGTACAGGTGAAGAATTAAGACAGGAAGGTATTTTCAGTACATTTATTTCTATGAGAGACTTGGTGAAAGTAACAGTTGATATATATCTGCCTGATCAATAATTTCCATTGAGAACCTTCAGAACGTCGTCATAATTTGTTCTAGATCAATTCTTCCCTGTTGTGTGTCATTTTCTGGTTTGTTTAAATGTTTCCCCTATTCTAAATTTAAAATCATCAATTTATATTCTGTTTTATCTTCCATTCCGTAAAATGCCTCTATTCGCATAATTTTCTTTTTATTTATAATGTATATGAAGCTTTTTATTTGGATCCATGATAATGATAATGGTTATGATTTTACAAATGTTCTTATTCATGTTGCGGTCTATTTATGAGTTGCATTAGTCATACGAGCTTGGTGTTTAGTTCTGTTCTGTTTAACTCAGTTTAATTCGTTAGTTTAGTATTATAGTTGGTTAGTTAGTCTTCATTTAGTTAATTCAGTCATTCAGTCAGTTGGTTAGTTAGTTAGTTTAGTATTATAGTTGGTTAGTCTTCATTCAGTTAATTAAGTCAGTTGATTAGTTAGTTAGTTTAGTATTATAGTTAATTAGTTGGCCTTCATTCAGTTAATGCAATCAGTCATTCAGTTAGTTAGTTGCTTAATTAGTTAGTAATGTATTATTATAGTTGGTTAGTTATTCTTCATTCAGTTATTTCAGTCAGATAGTTGGTTAGTTAGTTAGTTAGTCAATCACTTAGTTAGTTAGTTGGTTAGTTAGTTTAGTATTATAGTTGGCCTTTGTTCAGTTAATTCAGTCAGTCATTCAGTCAGTTAGTTGGTTAGTTAGTTTATTTTTGTAGTTGGTTAGTTAGTCTTCATCCAGTTAATTCTGTCAGTTCAGTCAGTCGTTCAGTCAGTTAGTTGGTTAGTTATTTATTTAGTTAGTTAGTTAGTTGTTTGGTTGGGTGGTTAGTTGTTTGCCTTTTTTTTTTTACTAACGTTGGTTGATTTACTAGTTACTTAGTTGGTTCATTGGTTTACCAGTTGTCTGGTTGATTTACTAGTTGCCTAGTTGGCTGGTTGATTTACTAGTTGCCTAGTTGGCTGGTTGATTTACTAGTTGTTTGGTTGATTTACTAGTTGCCTAGTTGGCTGGTTGATTTACTAGTTGCCTAGTTGGCTGGTTGATTTACTAGTTGTCTAGTTAGTTGATTGATTTATAGTTGCCTAGTTTGCTGTTTGATTTAATAGTTGCCTAGTTGCCTGGTTGATTTACTAGCTGCCTAGTTGGTTGGTTGATTTACTAGTTACTAAGTTGATTTACTAATCAATTGTTTGATTGATATGTTGGTTGACTGAGAGACTGTTTGTTTTGTTGATAGGTTTATTGCACGATATGTTAATTACCTGTTAGATTTGGTGGTTGACTACCTGGTCGGCTGATCTACCAGTTAGATGTTTGGTCGAAATGTTGATTGCTTTATAGGTTGGTTGCCTGGTTGATTTACTAGTTGGTTAGTTTGTTAACAGGTTGATTTGTTATTTAGTTGCCTGGTTAGTTGTTTGATAGATGTAGAAGCAGATTGTTCTATGCGTTAGTTGGCTGGATGGTTGACTGACTGGTTAATTTTACTAATTATTTGGTTGGTTGATATGTTGATTAATTTACTAGTTGGTCGGTTGCTTGGTTGATAAGTTCGTTTATGACTGGTGGTTGGCTGAGTTTTTTTCATTAACAGCGGACTAGCAAGCTAACTTATTGGCGTATTATTGAGCTAATTTGCTTGCTCATTTGATTCATATTTTATTTGGTTGACATATTAATTGATTGATCTGTTTGTTGTTTTGTTATTTCTCAGTTAATTTTTTGTTGACATTTTGATTTAAAAGTTAGATAGCTGGTTGCGATGTTGACAGATTTACTAGTTTGTTAATTAATCGGTAGGTTGGCTATTATGTTGATTACTTGATAGGTTAATTGGCGGACTGGCTGGTTGCTTTATTTACTAAATGGTTAGTTGGTTAGTAGATTTGTTGATTTTTTTCCGGGAGATGCTTCTCTTTTAATATAAAAATACAGATATACAATTTCTTCCCGAGTGGTGTTCGTAACTCTATGCTTTAGTCACGTATACACGTCGTAACTCTATGCTTTAGTCACGTATACACGTCGTAACTCTATGCTTTAGTCACGTATACACATGTCCGAAAGACATTGCAAGTGATAACAACAATTTTTTTTTTAATTTGCTTAGATGGCAGTGTGCTGTAACTTAAGTATCTCGTGGCAATACGCTGTGCCGAGAGGTACGGGTTCACTCCTACTTCGGGTTGTCTTTTGATCGGTGTATTCTGTTGTTGATTATTTGTGCATTTTTCTCCAGTGTTGTAAATATGCCTATACCCCAAACTGTTGGTGGGTTGATAAGCTGGTTGACAAAATGGTTGATAAGCTGGTTGTCAAAATGGTTGATAAGCTGGTTGATTGGCTGCTAATTGATTTGTTGTTTGGTTCGTTTTATTGTTTGATTTAATGACTGGTTCGGTGCTTGATTACAAGATTACTATCTTATTTTTTATTTTTATTAATTGTTATGTTGTTTGCTTGTGTGCATGGTTAATTGGTTAACTTATCGTTTTGTTATAAGCTTTAATTATTTTGTAGATTACATTTTAGGTCTTCTGTCCACTTTTTTGGGTCGACTAGTATTAACCCAGTAAAATAATCAGCAATCAGCGGCCATTCGGTTTTATAAAAACGGACATCGAGCTCCTGCATCCTTCATCAGCTGCCTATGAATTTGGGTGGCTGTCGAGTTCTGAGTGGCGTATCTTATTATCTGGACTTCTAAAATGTATAGAATTTACGTCCATCTCGCTGTCACAGAGCTTTAGATACCCCACCAAGAGTTGGTTATTAACATGCCACCCAAGATAAGATGTAATGACGTGTAAGACTATCCTGCGTCCATATAATTATCATCACGTGTTAACAGTCAAATCACTTCACTATTGTAAAGTAAAGTAAAGTAAAGAGCCCCGTCCCGCCAAGTGGCGTATAGGGAATATGGTGTTAGTGACCATAAATTTTGCAGACCTTCAGCACATGATTTTTGGGGTATTGTGGTCGGTATTATGCCCGTGCCGCTTTACTTTCCCAGAAAAAAATCCGGTACCAATTAAAGGCTGGGTGAACCGGAGCCATCGTTTGGGATCGAACCCTAATGTTCTTTGTAGTCCAGTTCACTAACCATTGAGCTATCGCGGCTCCCCCTTCACTGTTGTCAGTAACCTAAAACATACTGAAAACACTTTTTTATGCTTTCCAACATTCCTTTTTCTTTCTTTCTTCTTCTTCTTCTTCTTTCATTCTTCATTTGAATTTCAACGTCCACTGATACCTCTTTATTTAATCTACATAATTGTATATAAATTTATATTTATTTTGTCACTGATGTATTCAGAATTTTATAGTATTATTACAAAATGAATATTGATTTTTCTATACTAAATTTGTCCTTCTGAAGTCTGTCTGTTCGTCTGTCTGTCTGTCTTTCGGTCGGTCGTTCTGTCTGAATGTGCGTCTCTCTATCTAAATCTCTATATGATTGTCTCTCTAATTGTATGTTTTTTTCTTTCTGTCTGCTTGCTTGTTAGTCTGTCTGCCATTAAGTCTGGATCTGTTGTTAGTCAGTCAATCTGTCTATTCATCTGTTCTCCCGCCTGCCGGTGTGTCAGTATCTCTTTTTGCCTGCTGTTTGCTTGCTCATCATGCATGTATGTCTGCTACTCCGTTTCTATAAATATCTGAACATTAGTTTTTGTACATCTGCCGATATGTCTACCTGTGTATCTATCCATCTATTTATTTCATCTCCGTCTATTTACCACAGTCACTTGTTTAGCCATGTAAACGCATATTTATGTATTATTAAAAAAAGTAGAGATCCCCGTCACGCCAAGTGACGTATAGGGAATATGGTGTTAGTGACCATAATTTGTATAGACCTTCGGCACATGATCTTTGGGGTAATGTGGTTGGTATTACGCCCGTGCAGCTTTACTTTTCCAGAAAAAATCCGGTACCCATTTAAGATTGGGTGAACCCGGAAGCCGTTGATCAGTATTGAACCTGACTTCTTGTCCGTTGTAGTCCAGTTCACTAACCACTGAGTTACCGCGGCTTCAATTTATGTATTATACAGCATGTATATGCCTTTGAATACATATATCGGCGTGTATACATGCATGTTACGAGAGCCAGTTTAACATAATTCGTACTCTCTGCTTCAAATCGTTCTTTCATCATCTACAAAGCTTGAAGCTCTATACATTATTTGTTTCGTGTGAAACTAGTTCCACTTTTCTATTGCCCTGAAAAATATCGACCGGGCACTTTCTCGTGTAAAGCCGTTAAACATCAGTTATAGAAATCCCAGTGGATGATGGGAAATTGGCAGCAGAACGTGAGACGTTATCGAGGGTGTAAATAAAATATCGCTGGTATAATTGACAGCCGTGTCATAACACCTGAGCAGACTGGCGTTTCTTTACGCTAAAGCTGTTGCTATGTATTAAGATTGGAATAATTGTTGCTACCAGTCAATGAGTAGGATTCCATTTCTATTTTATGTGCGCGAAAATGGAAATTGTTCCAGTTCCTAAAGGTTATAATTAATATGAGAGAGAAATGAAAATTGTTCCAGTCCCTAAAGGTTATAATTAAAATGAGAGAGAAATGAAAATTGTTCCAGTTCCTAAAGGTTATAATTAATATGAGAGAGAAATGAAAATTGTTCCAGTTCCTAAAGGTTATAATTAATATGAGAGAGAAATGAAAATTGTTCCAGTTCCTAAAGGTTATAATTAATATGAGAGAGAAATGAAAATTGTTCCAGTTCCTAAAGGTTATAATTAATATGAAAGAGAATTGAAAATTGTTCCAGTTCCTAAAGGTTATAATTAAATATGAAAGAGAAATGAAAATTGTTCCAGTTCCTAAAGGTTATAATTAATATGAGAGAGAAATGAAAATTGTTCCAGTTCCTAAAGGTTATAATTAATATGAGAGAGAAATGAAAATTGTTCCAGTTCCTAAAGGTTATAATTAATATGAGAGAGAAATGAAAATTGATCCAGGACCTCAATGTTGTAATTAATATGAAAGAGAAATGACAAATGTTCCAGCTCCTCAAGGTTATAATTAATGTGTGAGAGAAAGGAAAATTGTTCCAGGTTCTCAATGTTATAATTAAATATGAGAGAGAAATGAAAATTGTTCCAGTTCTTCAAGGTTATAATTAAATATAAGAGAGAAATTAAAATTGTTCCAGGTTCTCAATGTTATAATTAAATATAAGAGAGAAATGAAAATGGTTCCAGTTCTTCAAGGTTATAATTAAATATAAGAGAGAAATGAAAATTGTTATAGTTCCTCGAGGTTATAATTAAATATGAGAGAGAAATAAAAAGTGGTCTAGTTCCTCAAGGTTATAATTAAATATGAGAGAGAAATGAAAATTGTTCTAGTTCCTCAAGGTTATAATTAAATATGAGAGAGAAATGAAAATATCTAGCAGCTGATGAAGAGTTGTTTGATGTGAATTCTGGCTGAAGATTAACAGTTTAAACTGTGCTTTATTAAGAAAGGACACGTTGATGCATTGATGAGAGGAAAACGAGATGTACAGAAGAATTCGGTTGATTTTTTTGTAACCAAGAATCTTCTAAACTTTAATTTGCTTTGTTTTTGGTTTGAGTTGAGTCTGGTTTTCTTGGGTTAGGGTGATTCCAGGTTGTCTTGGGTTAGCCTGAGTCTGGTTATTGTGAGTTTATTTGGGCTTAATATAGTTGATTTGAGTTTGGTTGGGTTGTGTTGGGTTGAGTCGACTGGCGTTTGATTTAAATTAGTTGAGTTGAATTTAATTGACTGTATTTTGCGATGGGTTGAGTTTTGTTTAGTTGACTTGGTTAATCTGGGTTACTAATATGTTATGGATTGAAACTAGTTTTCTTGAATTGAACTTAGTTTGGGTGACCTGATCTGTGTGTATTGTGGTATAGTTGCATTGAGTACATTTAAATTATTTCGGTTTAGTTATGTTGAGTGAACTTAAGTTGTATTCTGCTTCTTCTACCGTTCAGTTCCCTTTGGAGCATAGGTCTTCAACAAACACTTTACAAGTCGTTCTGTTTTTTTTTGCCATTCTTTTAAGATCATTCCATGTCTTCCCCATCATCTTCATCTCTGCTTCTATCTGTCTTCTCCAAGAATTCTTTGGTCTTCCTCTTTGTCTTTTCCCCTCGGGATTAAAAAAAAAAATGCCTGTTGTGTATTACTCACAGTGGGCTTCCGTAGTGTGTATCCTATCTAGCGCCATCGTCTTCGCTGTATCTCTTTATCCACTGGTGTTTGACTGGTACATTTCCATAACTCTATGTTAGTGATTTTGTCCTGCCATTTCCATCCTTTTATTCTGCGTAAACATCTATTAATGAAAGTCTGTATCTTTATGATTGTCAATTTTGTTGTTCTCCATGTTTCACAGCCATATAATAGGACCGACTTAACATTTGAGTTGGAAAATTTATTTTTGTTTTTAACCTAATTTCTTTGGATTTCCATATGTTTCTCAGTGCAACAAAATCTCCTCTTGCTTTTGATATTCTTATTTTGGTATCATTTTCTGCTCCTCCCTCTTTATCTATATTACTGCCAAGATATATGTAAGATTGTACGTCTAGTAGAGGTATTTCTCCTAATTTTATCTGGTTATTGCCAACTGCATTAACTCTCATAATGTTGGTCTTATCTCTATTAATCTTCAGTCCCAGCTGTTGTGATCTCTCATCAAGTATGCTCATTTTATCCTGCATTTGTTGATGGCTGCGTGAAAAGAGAGCTATGTCATCAGCAAAGTCTAAATCATCAAGTTGTTTGGTCAGTGACCACTGGATTCCATTTCTGTTGTTTTGAGTTATTTTCATAATCCAATCTATGACTAGTAGAAAGAGAAATGGAGACAGAAGGCATCCCTGCCTTACTCCTGTTCTTGTTGGAGGACTTGGTATTTGTTTGATATTGTGACTGCGAATTTATCTTTAATTCCTTGTTCTTTAAGAAACTCTACATTGAAACACTTTCTACCCTTATTCGTTGTAGTATATCTTTTTAGTTTGAGTTTGGCTATCAGAAGATGATGATCTGAAGCTACATCTGCTCCTTTATATACTTTTACATCCTGTAAGGATGACTTAAACTTATTATTAATACATTGATGAGTTGTATTGGTTTCAGTTATATTGAATGAACTTGAGTTGTGTTTAGTTTAATTATATTCAGTGAACTTGAACTGTGTTGGGTTATATTATATTAAATGAACTTCAGCTGTGTTTGATTTAGTTATATTGAGTGAACTTCAGCTGTGTTTGATTTAGTTATATTGAGTGAACTTCAGCTGTGTTTGATTTAGTTATATTGAGTGAACTTCAGCTGTGTTTGATTTAGTTATATTGTGTGAACTTCAGCTGTGTTTGATTTAGTTATATTGAGTGAACTTCAGCTGTGTTGGGTTTAGTTTAATTATATTCAGTGAACTTGAACTGTGTTGGGTTATATTATATTAAATGAACTTCAGCTGTGTTTGATTTAGTTATATGGAGTGAACTTCAGCTGTGTTTGATTTAGTTATATTGAGTGAACTTCAGCTGTGTTTGATTTAGTTATATTGAGTGAACTTCAGCTGTGTTTGATTTAGTTATATTGTGTGAATTTCAGCTGTGTTTGATTTAGTTATATTGAGTGAACTTCAGCTGTGTTTGATTTAGTTATATTGAGTGAACTTCAGCTGTGTTGGGTTTAGCGCTATGAAATCAACGCCGAGTCATTAACTTTTAGACCTCAGGTAATGAACCGCGACAATGACTTCTGGACTTTTTTAAAGTTTCCATTAAAGAAATGGGTGTGTCTTAGTCCTAGCTGGTGGTCACAGTTCTTCTTTAGCGACAGTTCCCGCCACTGAATGATAACGTCCCGATAATAAGTGCTGGCTTATTCACGTCATTGAATAATGTAATGCAGAATACTTGCTTCGTTACTGTTAATATACTGTATTTGCACTGCTACTGGCGCAGAACACAGTGCAACGTTTTAACGGGTGTTCAATCAGAGTGGTTCTGGCAGACTCTAATTGTGATGTTCTGTCTGTGGGGGCGATCAACACACTTAACCTGGCAGCTGACTTCATGTGAGAGTCTGGAATCCTACTCTGATTGAGTCCTGATCGCAGAGAGAGAGATATACTGTGAAATACATTATCAGATCGTGTAGTGGAGTAAACAGTTCGACCGGGATGAAACAAGAAGAAAAGACATAAGAATAGTAGGGATTAGTTACTGGATAATTTGGAGGATCTAAACTTTGCTGATGACATAGTTCTCATCAGCAGTCAGATAAAAACGATGCAGGAAAACACAAATGAACTATCATCAATAGCCAGCAAAATTGGGCTTCAGATCAATCATGAAAAGACTAAAGTCATGAAAAGTTTAATTCCAACAGACGACAAAATATACATGGAAAACAAACCAGTAGAAGAGATCGATCACTTTATCTATCTTGGAAGTCACATTGATGGAGAAGGGGATACAAGTAAAGAAATTAGAATCAGAAAGGCTAAAGCAGCAATGTCTTTCAGAAGCCTTGAAAAGTTGTGGAGATCAAAACTCATCAGCACAAACACAAAACTTAGACTATTCAAATCAAATGTACTATCAACCCCTACGTATGCGTTTGAAAGCTGGAAAACAACAAGAGACATAGAAACAACGTTGAACGCATTCGAAAATAAATGTCTGAGGAAAATACTTGGTATAGCGTGGAACGAATTCAAAACAAACGAGGAAATTAGAGAAATCGCCAATCAACCACTAATATCTTCAGTAATAAAGAAAAGACGATGGTTATATGTTGGACATGTGATGAGAAGAGATAATAATCGAATAGCAAAGCAAGCCCTCATATGGGAAACAACAGGTAAGAGAAAAAGAGGAAGACCCAGAGAGACACTGAGAAGAACATTGATGAGAGAGGCAATAACAGCAGGAATCGGCTCCCTCAATGAGATAGAGCTGCTTGCACAGAACAGAGACAGATGGCGAGATTTGATAAAATATCTTTAAAAGAAAACTGCTAGAACAAAAATTCAGATAAGAGAGGGTGTATCTTGGTCTACGCCCTATGGGCCGGTTACGGCTCGAAAGGTCAATAGACAGATAAATAGTTACTGGATAACATACAGGGTGTGGGGTAGAGTTCTGCCCTACCAAAGGAGGAGTAAGACCTCACCTTTCCTCCGCTAGTCTTCGGGACACTCTTGGGCAAGGTGGAGCTCCCGTTTGGCCCGCCTATCAGTGTTACGTGAAGCCATTGGAGCAGGTTGTGGATGATGTTGTGGGAGCAGCCGACAAGTAGTGCCGGTTATGGTCCCCACACCGCGATGGCAGGCAGAGGATCTCATGTATAGAGACAATGGCTGCGATCTCCGACTGGTACAGTCACTGCCAAGAATGAAAGGAATGACAGACTACCTTCTTATATTGCCTAGAATAATCATGTCAAAACACAATTTAATATCTACAGCTAACGACGTTAATTGAACAATCAACATTTTTCGGGCACATCATGAGAAGAGGAAAGTTGGAATACTTGGCTACAACTGGCAAAATACAGGGGAAGAGAGATCGCGGACGACAAAGAGAGAAAATACCGGATAGCTTGGTGTCAGTAGTATACAATGTTGTATTTGTCTAGTATTGTGACGCTAAATTAACAAAGATATATAGGGCGGCGCGCGGCGCGCCTTTCGCGCGAAATGTACACGAGAGACAAGGGGAGTTAACCATGACATTTCGTATCGGGATGTTGACCTCTAGTCCCGGTGACCCCGGAAGTGACCTGTTTATGTCTGCTTTGTGCTGACTTTGGAATTCTTGATGTACTTAATCGATAGTGATAGGTTAGTAAATTATACAACATCAGTGAAAACCAATCAATATAAAACAAAAGACAAAAGCTATTTTTTATTCTTTTATTATCTCAATAGGTGTATAACATACAGTGGATATAATATAACAAAAAAAATATTCAGTACACGAAGTAAATATATAGTACAAGGATAACATTTATTTATAGCTATGTAGTTGGGTGTCTGCTTAGTTCTATGTCATAGATGAATCATAATGGGTGATACTGTTAGAGATTACTGGTTAGTCTAAGCTGGTAGTGTAAATATGTTCCTCGGTGTTAGTGGTTCGCTATCTCTCTCTCTCTCTCTCTCTCTCTCTCTCTCTCCGTCTCTCTCTCTCTCTACTATTCCAGCCTAGATTTCCCTCCATTGAAACACTTACTCATTCTCTCCATTTATCCCTATCATCGCGCCTTCCTTCTCTCTCTCTTTCTCCCCTATCCTCTCTTAGACTTCTAACCTATCAGTCCACCCTCCGCCTCTCCCTTTAGCTCCCCCGCCCTCCCTCATATTTTTAGCGTCCCTCCTATTGTAACACTTGATTATTCTCACCATTTATACCTAACATCTCCCTTCTTTCTCATATGCTTCTCTCTCTCGCTCTCTCTCTCTCTTCTAACCCTACTAGACTTCTCTCCTACCATTCCACCTTTCTTCCTCTCTCTCTCTTTACCTCACCTAGCGTTCCGCCTTAATTCGTATTTTTACCTTACCGCCAGTGTAACACATTAATAACATTGAATATCAATTACAAAAAGACTTGAAATATCTACTTTTTAAAGAACCAATAAGATAAACATATGAAAAACGAAGGAATAATACACGCGACAAGGCTTAACATACGTACTTTATACACATCACCATTAATACAACTAAAATTCCTTTAATGATAACCTATCACATCGTTATGAGCTAAGAGAAAAACAGAAAAAAATTCAACTTACACCGTAAAATATTCCACTACAACACAGACCGCTAGACTGAACAGTACTATGAAAATAAACGTCCGTGAATCAAGCGCGCTTATAACACGAAGTCTCACATCCGACTAGTTCAATCTGGTAAATAAAAGTTAGGAGACAAGGGCAGAAACCTAGGAGGCAAGGGCAGAAACCTAGGAGGCAAGGGCAGAAACCTAGGAGGCAAGGGCAGAAACCTAGGAGGCAAGGGCAGAAACCTAGGAGGCAAGGACAGAAGCCTAGGAGGCAAGGACAGAAACCTAAGAGGCAAGGGCAGAAACCAAGGAGGGAAGGTCAGAAACCTAGGAGGCAAGGTCAGAAGCCTAGGAGGCAAGGTCAGAAACCTAGGAGGCAAGGTCAGAAACCTAGGAGGCAAGGGCATAAACCTAGGAGGCAAGGACAGAAACCTAGGAGGCATGGTCAGAAACCAAGGAGGCAAGGGTAGAAACCTAAGAGGCAAGGGCAGAAACCAAGGAGGGAAGGTCAGAAACCTAGGAGGCAAGGTCAGAAACCTAGAAGGCAAGGTCAGAAACCTAAGAGGCAAGGGCAGAAACCTAAGAGGCAAGGGCAGAAACCTAAGAGGCAAAGACAGAAACCTAGGAGGCAAGGTCAGAAACCTAGGAGGCAAGGGCAGAAACCTAGGAAGCAAAGGCTGAAAACAAGGAGGGAAGGTCAGAAATCTAGGAAACTGTTTTAGAAAACAAGGAGGGAAGGTCAGAAAGGACACACCATTAATACAACTGAAATTCCTTTAATGATAACCTATCACATCGTTATGAGATAAGAGAAAAACAGAAGAAAAAAAATTCAACTTACACCGTAAAATATTCCACTACAACACAGACCGCTAGACTGAACAGTACTATGAAAATAAACTTCCGTTAATCAAGCGCGCTTATAACACGAAGTCTCACATCCGACTAGTTTAATCTGGTAAATAAAGTTGGACGACACTATTCCACCCTCGACTAACATCTAGGTTAACCAATCAGAGAGAGGATTTCTATCGGACACCCACCAACGAAATGACTGACCCTGGATTATCTAATCAGAGAAAAAGATTACTGTTATCGTGATAACTGACCTCATTTTCAACTTGGAGTGCTGTCGAGTCTGACGCGTGGGTTACTTTAAATCGAGTCGGCCCTGATACAATCCACCTAGCGGGTCAATGGTGGGAGGAAATAATACAAGTGACGGGTTACTTGAACGCGTTTTGACCCCTGATGCAATACCAGGAGTTCCATGACAGTCATAAATAGTTGGATACAACGACCAGGAAGTTATATTCAAGGTCCAAAAAGAGTGGCCAAATCACTAACATTTTACCTCCAGAACACAAAAATGTAGGCTCATACTCAAAAAAGTCGACCTCAAAACCCTAAAAAGCTACTCACATAGTCATAATAGTTAGACACATCGAACAGATAGTTACAGCCAAAGCCCCAAAAAGAGTGGCCAAATCACTAACATTTTACCTCCAGAACACAAAAATGTAGGCTCATACTCAAAAAAGCGACCTCAAAACCATAAAAATCTACTCACATAGTCATACTAGTTAGACACATCGAACAGATAGTTACAGCCTAAGTCCCAAAAAAAAGTTTGGTCAAATCGAAAATATTTTACCCACAGAACACAAAAATGTAGGCTCATACTCAAAAAATCGACCTCAACACCATGAAAAGGTACTCACATAGTCATACTAGTTAGACACAACGAGTAGAAAGTTATATTCAAGGTCCAAAAAACGTTATTTTAGACATCCCCATTGCTAAAATTTACATAAAAAACCACTTTTATGATTTTACCCCCCTTAGCATTTTTGAGGGGTACGCCCATGAAATCGGTAAAAATCGTAAATTTTCACGCTAGGCATACCCCCAAACTTTATTTTAGACATCCCCATTGCAAAAATTTACATAAAAAAACACTTTTAGGATTTTACCCCCTTAGCATTTTTGAGGGTTACGCCCCTGAAATCGATAAAAATCGTAAATTTAGCACGTAGGCTTACTTAAAACTTTATTTTAGACATCCCCATACCAAAAATTTACTTAAAAATCACTTTTGAAATTGTTACCCCCCTTACCGTTTTTGAGGGTTACGCCCCTGAAATCGGTAAAAATCGTAAATTTTCACTCTAGGCATACCCCAAACTTTATTTTAGACATCCCCACACCAAAAATTTACTTAAAAATTACTTTTGAAATTGTAACCCCCCTTACCATTTTTGAGGGTTACGCCCATGGAATCGATAAAAATCGAAAATTTAACACGTAGGCTTACCTAAAACTTTATTTTAGACATCCCCACACCAAAAATTAACTTAAAAATCACTTTTGAAATTGTTACCCCCCTTAAAATTTTTGAGGGTTACGCCCCTGAAATCGATAAAAAAATTGAAATATAACCTCAAGGCATACCTCACACATAATTTTTGACACCCTACATATAAAATTCCATCAAAAAAAACAACAAAAAGCTAGTAGTAGCTGTTGCTGTGAACCCATTCTAAAAGTGCACGTACATGCACCGAAACTGCACCAAAACCGCACGAGAAGTAGTATGTACATCGCCACAGTTACTACTAGCTTTTTGTTGTTTTTTTTATGGAATTTGATATGTAGGGGTGTCAAAAATTATGTGGGAGGTATGCCTTGAGGTTATATTTCAATTTTTTATCGATTTCAGGGGCGTAACCCTCAAAAATTTTAAGGGGGATAACAATTTCAAAAGTGATTTTTAAATTAATTTTTGGTGTGGGGATGTCTAAAATAAAGTTTTAATTAAGCCTACGTGCTAAATTTACGATTTTTATCGATTCCATGGGCGTAACCCTCAAAAATTTTTAGGGGGGTTACAATTTCAAAAGTGATTTTTTTAAGTAAATTTTTGGTGTGGGGATGTCTAAAATAAAGTTTTAGGTAAGCCTACGTGTTAAATTTACGATTTTTATCGATTCCATGGGCGTAACCCTCAAAAATGGTAAGGGGGGTTACAATTTCAAAAGTGATTTTTAAGTAAATTTTTGGTGTGGGGATGTCTAAAATAAAGTTTGGGGTATGCCTAGAGTGAAAATTTACGATTTTTACCGATTTCAGGGGCGTAATCCTCAAAAACGGTAAAGGGGGTAACAATTTCAAAAGTGATTTTTAAGTAAATTTTTGGTATGGGGATGTCTAAAATAAAGTTTTAAGTAAGCCTACGTGCTAAATTTACGATTTTTATCAATTTCAGGGGCGTAACCCTCAAAAATGCTAAGGGGGTAAAATCCTAAAAGTGGTTTTTTATGTAAATTTTTGCAATGGGGATGTCTAAAATAAAGTTTGGGGGTATGCCTAGCGTGAAAATTTACGATTTTTACCGATTTTATGGGCGTAACCCTCAAAAATGCTAAGGGGGGTAAAATCCTAAAAGTGGTTTTTTATGTAAATTTTAGCAATGGGGATGTCTAAAATAACGTTTTTTGGACCTTGAATATAACTTTCTACTCGTTGTGTCTAACTAGTATGACTATGTGAGTACCTTTTTATGGTGTTGAGGTCGATTTTTTGAGTATGAGCCTACATTTTTGTGTTCTGTGGGTAAAATATTTTCGATTTGACCAAACTTTTTTTTTGGGACTTTGGCTGTAACTATCTGTTCGATGTGTCTAACTAGTATGACTATGTGAGTAGATTTTTATGGTTTTGAGGTCGCTTTTTTGAGTATGAGCCTACATTTTTGTGTTCTGGAGGTAAAATGTTAGTGATTTGGCCACTCTTTTTGGACCTTGAATATAACTTCCTGGTCGTTGTATCCAACTATTTATGACTGTCATGGAACTCCTGGTATTGCATCAGGGGTCAAAACGCGTTCAAGTAACCCGTCACTTGTATTATTTCCTCCCACCATTGACCCGCTAGGTGGATTGTATCAGGGCCGACTCGATTTAAAGTAACCCACGCGTCAGACTCGACAGCACTCCAAGTTGAAAATGAGGTCAGTTATCACGATAACAGTAATCTTTTTCTCTGATTAGTTAATCCAGAGGTCAGTCATTTCGTTGGTGGGTGTCCGATAGAAATCCTCTCTCTGATTGGTTAACCTAGATGTTAGTCGAGGGTGGAATAGTGTCGTCCAACTTTATTTACCAGATTAAACTAGTCGGATGTGAGACTTCGTGTTATAAGCGCGCTTGATTCACGGAAGTTTATTTTCATAGTACTGTTCAGTCTAGCGGTCTGTGTTGTAGTGGAATATTTTACGGTGTAAGTTGAATTTTTTTTCTTCTGTTTTTCTCTTATCTCATAACGATGTGATAGGTTATCATTAAAGGAATTTCAGTTGTATTAATGGTGTGTCCTTTCTGACCTTCCCTCCTTGTTTTCTAACACAGTTTCCTAGATTTCTGACCTTCCCTCCTTGTTTTCAGCCTTTGCTTCCTAGGTTTCTGCCCTTGCCTCCTAGGTTTCTGACCTTGCCTACTAGGTTTCTGTCTTTGCCTCTTAGGTTTCTGCCCTTGCCTCTTAGGTTTCTGCCCTTGCCTCCTAGGTTTCTGACCTTGCCTTCTAGGTTTCTGTCTTTGCCTCTTAGGTTTCTGCCCTTGCCTCTTAGGTTTCTGACCTTGCCTCCTAGGTTTCTGACCTTGCCTCCTAGGTTTCTGACCTTCCCTCCTTGGTTTCTGCCCTTGCCTTTAGGTTTCTACCCTTGCCTCCTTGGTTTCTGACCTTGCCTCCTAGGTTTCTGACCATGCCTCCTAGGTTTCTGTCCTTGCCTCCTAGGTTTCTGTCCTTGCCTCCTAGGTTTCTGCCCTTGCCTCCTAGGTTTCTGACATTGCCTCCTAGGTTTCTGACCTTGCCTCCTAGGTTTCTGACCTTGCCTCCTAGGTTTCTGACCTTCCCTCCTTGGTTTCTGCCCTTGCCTCTTAGGTTTCTGTCCTTGCCTCCTAGGCTTCTGTCCTTGCCTCCTAGGTTTCTGCCCTTGCCTCCTAGGTTTCTGCCCTTGCCTCCTAGGTTTCTGCCCTTGTCTCCTAACTTTTATTTACCAGATTAAACTAGTCGGATGTGAGACTTCGTGTTATAAGCGCGCTTGATTCACGGACGTTTATTTTCATAGTACTGTTCAGTCTAGCGGTCTGTGTTGTAGTGGAATATTTTACGGTGTAAGTTGAATTTTTTTCTGTTTTTCTCTTAGCTCATAACGATGTGATAGGTTATCATTAAAGGAATTTCAGTTGTATTAATGGTGATGTGTATAAAGTACGTATGTTAAGCCTTGTCGCGTGTATTATTCCTTCGTTTTTCATATGTTTATCTTATTGGTTCTTTAAAAAGTAGATATTTCAAGTCTTTTTGTAATTGATATTCAATGTTATTAATGTGTTACACTGGCGGTAAGGTAAAAATACGAATGAAGGCGGAACGCTAGGTGAGGTAAAGAGAGAGAGAGGAAGAAAGGTGGAATGGTAGGAGAGAAGTCTAGTAGGGGTTAGAAGAGAGAGAGAGCGCGAGAGAGAGAAGCATATGAGAAAGAAGGGGAGATGTTAGGTATAAATGGTGAGAATAATCAAGTGTTACAATAGGAGGGACGCTAAAAATATGAGGGAGGGCGGGGGAGCTAAAGGGAGAGGCGGAGGGTGGACTGATAGGTTAGAAGTCTAAGAGAGGATAGGGGAGAAAGAGAGAGAGAAGGAAGGCGCGATGATAGGGATAAATGGAGAGAATGAGTAAGTGTTTCAATGGAGGGAAATCTAGGCTGGAATAGTAGAGAGAGAGAGAGAGAGAGAGACGGAGAGAGAGAGAGAGAGAGAGAGAGAGATAGCGAACCACTAACACCGAGGAACATATTTACACTACCAGCTTAGACTAACCAGTAATCTCTAACAGTATCACCCATTATGATTCATCTATGACATAGAACTAAGCAGACACCCAACTACATAGCTATAAATAAATGTTATCTATCTATCTATTGACCTTTCGAGCCGTAACCGGCCCATAGGGCGTAGACCAAGATACACCTTCTCCTATATGAATTTTTGTTCTAGCAGTTTTCTTTTAAAGATATTTTATCAAATCTCGCCATCTGTCTCTGTTCTGTGCAAGCAGTTCTATCTCATTGATGGAGCCGATTCCTGCTGCTCTTGGTTCTCTCATCAATGTTCTTCTCAGTGTCTCCCTGGGTCTTCCTCTTTTTCTTTTACCTGTTGTTTCCCATATGAGGGCTTGCTTTGCTATTCGATTATTATCTCTTCTCATCACATGTCCAACGTATGACCATCGTCTTTTCTTTATTACTGAAGATATTAGTGGTTGATTGGCGATTTCTCTAATTTCCTCGTTTGTTTTGAATTCGTTCCATTCTATACCAATTATTTTCCTTAGACATTTATTTTAGAATGCGTTCAACTTTGTTTCTATATCTCTTGTTGTTTTCCAGCTTTCACACGCATACGTAAGGGTTGATAGTACATTTGATTTGAATAGTCTAAGTTTTGTGTTTGTGCTAATGAGTTTTGATTTCCACAACTTTTCAAGGCTTCTGAGTTAATGTTATCATTGTACTATATATTTACTTCGTGTACTGAATATTTTTTTTTGTAATGTTATATTATATCCACTGTATGTTTTACACCTATTGAGATAATAAAAGAATAAAAAATAGCTTTTGTCTTTTGTTTTATATTGATTGGTTTTCACTGATGTTGTATAATTTACTAACCTATCACTATCGATTAAGTACATCAAGAATTCCAAAGTCAGCACAAAGCAGACATAAACAGGTCACTTCCGGGGTCACCGGGACTAGAGGTCAACATCCCGACACGAAATGTCATGGTTAACTCCCCTTGTCTCTCGTGTACATTTCGCGCGAAAGGCACGCCGCGCGCCGCCCTATATATCTTTGTTAATTTAGCGCCACAATACTAGACAAATACAACATTGTATACTACAGGTGTCATGGCATGGAAAACAGTCAACAACACTTCGAGTGCAGCATATAGATCATTCAGTACTAGTATCACTATTTTTCTATCGTCGGCACATTCTCAGTCTGTGAATAGTGTTGTCAGCACAATGTCAGTGCTGTTTATCTTAAAATAAATCGAATGCTTGTAGACAACACTATAAAAAGCTGTTTAAAAGTTTCCTTCCCTTAGTGGACCCCAATAATGTAAATTTAAACAACAATATTAAAGAGAGTTCTTGGAAAGCTGTTTAACAAATTGCGCTGTAGTGTTTGACACTTTAAGATTCGGTTTTCAGCAGACATTTGTTGGGGACTGCTTCATCTGGTATTTGGTTGTCCTAGACCTTCCAACAAAGTTGCAATTGTTTATTGTCAGAGTTGTTTCCCCTATAAAAAAAAAAAGGTCGTACCAGACTAACGAGGCTACCAGAGTTTGTATCAGATTGTTGCTCTTGTTAGTGAAATGTTCGATGAACGTGCTCGAAGAAGTTGTATTTGTTAAATAGCTCAGTGGTTGTTGATTATTCGCGGATATCAATTTCTTGCTAACGGGAGAACAAACTAGCAAATATAGTTATAGATAGATTTGATCTGGACTCGCCATCAACAGTGTTTGTTTTGTTATTATCTACATTCAAATATACGCCTTTCTGTTCGAAACACCGACTTCGTATATTTTAGATATGTCTTACATTCACTCTTGACGTTTATTTATTTTTCTTTGGAGGGGGAGTGGGGAGGGAGGGGATAGAATGATTGAAAGTGTAGTGAGATGTTGGCCAGCAGTGGTTTACTAACCCCTAACGCAAGTAGTCTGCTGTGAATCTTGAATTGCTGTCAGCTCAACCGTTCCAATTTGAAATACTGAATCCCACACATTTTCTGAATGGATATCTAAGCTCCTAGAATTAATGAAACGCATAATTATATGAGACTACATAGAACAAATATATCCCTAATGATTGACATCATAATCTGTTGAAAGAAATATGTATGTGTGGTTGTGTGTGTGTTTGTGTGCAATACGAGATAGAATGTGTTTTTGTGATTAATCTTCTTTAATTTAGCAGTGACTTCCTGAACTTTGATGAGTGGTTTAGTCATTAGTCTCATGAACTTTGTCCCGACTGTTGACTTGATCCAATCATTAACTTTGAGATCTTATCAACGAATCTGATCATTAGCAGCCAGAACATTCAAAACAGGACGGTCGTTGCCACACAATTTTCTCCAGGGTATCGTGCTGGATTTTCAACCGTCTGGCCAGTTTCGTCGCCCTAAAGGCCTTACAATGGCGAGAGCCGCGTGTATAACGTTAATATTTTTGGTATTAATTCCGTTCGTGTAAGCCTGTCTGACAGAGTCGGGACTAAAGACTGCTTCCAGAAATATATTGTATCAAATTAATAGAACGACGCCACCTACAGAGATCCCTGTGGGCTCATATGGTATGGACAAAACGAACACATTGATGGCACCAAGGGAGACAGAAAATCTATGAGGGGTAAATTTAAGCTACAAGACCACGAGAATTTCCACGAGCAGAATGAATAGGGAAGACAGTAATTGACCTGAATGAACCGGGAGTAGAAAATTGGTGAAAAGTTATCAAAAGCAGTTAATCATCGCAACTCCATACTGTGCAGAAATACGCCAGTTATTTTATCCCTCGGTTGACCCTCGTTGTTGATTATCTGACTTCCGTTCAATTAAAAAAATTCGTTTCTTTTTTTTATGCTTGACTCTATGTTTTGAACCTTATATATATATATATATATATATATATATATATATATATATATATATATATATATATATATATATATATATATATATATCTGCATAGTGTCCTTCTGTTGACGAAGTAATGAATGCAATCGTCTGCTGAGCTGGCAGGTTGGACATAGCATTCTCAGGGGTGGTGGTTTTTTTCCGACCGATTCAGCGTTTAAAAATGGGAGTAGAATGTAATGGAATAGGAGTAAGAATGGGGGTAGCTTGACGTGGTACTGACCACGCTGTTCACAATGTGTCGATAATCATGGTAATAGTATCTAAAAAAAGGTAGGCATAATTCCCTCATTGAATACATAAAGAAACAACAAATAAAATAGAAAGACTACATGATAAGACATAAGGATCAAAATACAACACAAAAAGCGCTACGAAAACACAAGGACCGACTGCTAAAAAGATGCATTGGGGGGAATATTAGAAGCATTAGGAAACAGCATGAGAAGCCATTAGAAGAGCAACAGTCTGCAAACTATACCCCCCCCCCCTTTTTCCTCTCGACGCTGTAAGACAAATGAAAAAGGAGGAGGAGGAAGAAGGAGGAGGAGGAGAAGGAGGAAGAAGGATGAGGAGGAAGAAGATGGAGGAGGAAGAAGGGTGAGGAGGAAGAAGGAGGAGGAGGAAGAAGGAGGAGGAGGAAAAAGAAGGAGGAGGAGGAAGAAGGAAAAGGAAGAAGAAAAAGGAGGAGAAGGAAAAAGAAGAAGGAGGAGGAGAAAGAAGAAGAAGTAGGAGGAAGAAGAAGGAGAAGGAGGAAGAAGAAGGAGGAGGAAGAAGGAGGAGGAGGAGGAGGAAGAAGAAGGAGGAAGAAGAAGGAGAAGGAGGAAGAAGAAGGAGGAGGAAGAAGGAGGAGGAGGAAGGAGAAGGAGGAGGAAGAAGAAGAAGGAGAAGGAGGAAGAAGGAAAAGGAAGAAGAAAAAGGAGGAGAAAAAAGGAGGAGGAGGAGGAGGAGGAAGAAGAAGAAGGAGAAGAAGGAGAAGGAGGTAGAAGGAAAAGGAAGAAGAAAAAGGAGGAGGAGGAGAAGGAGTAGGAAGAAGAAGGAGAAGAAGGAGAAGGAGGAAGAAGAAGAAGAAGAAGAAGAAGAAGGAGGGGGAGGAGGAAGGAGAAGAAGAAGAAGCGCAAAATGATATGATTGGACCACGTATTTCCACCACGTGTAACAAGTTTTTTTTGTGGAAACTAAGGGAAGAAGAGATATGAGAAATAGAGAGAAAGGAAACCAGACAATAAAATTGAGCATCATGAAAGAGCAGAATTAATCAACAACTTCAGACATTATGACAGAAAGCTGTGGAGAGGCGTGGTCACCTACGCCAATGGGGACTATATATCTCAAATAAATAATATTCTATTTTCAATAACGGTATTATTATTATTTATTATAGATTTATCATTAACTCTCCCGCCCCCAACACGATTACTGTGACGTCAATTCTAAAATTAGTAACACACACTGTTGACTCCCGCCTGTTGCTGTCTGTACATCGGTGTCGGTGTGGCGGCTGTGTCATCATTTTTTGTTAGAACTGGCTCGGAGATGAGTGATGATGCCAATATGAACGCTGAAATGTCTGCTAAAATAAGGACAATGGTATGTTAAGTAAAGACCAGACAATGAGGATGATGTTATTTTGAAGTCGGTGTTTTTCTTTCGAAGTAATCACTTCATACAGACGTTATTTATTCGTTTTTTTGCTGATAGATTGCTGCATCATAGCAACCTTGCTGACCAAAGTTGAACGATTGACAACGATTATCAGCGAAGAGTCCCGCCAAATGAAATATCAAGTACCACTGCAGTTTAATTCTTCTTCTTTCCTTCCTCACTTGCCTTTCAGCGTCGAGGGGAGAAACTATTTGCGGTCTTTTGATCTTCTGTTTGCTTCTGCTGTTGTTATGTTTCCTAGTGTTTCTATTGTTCCGTCAATTCATCTTTTTCGTTGTCCGCCATTGGATCTGGTGTTTTTTGCAACGTTTATTGAAGGCATGTTGTGTTGTGTTTTAATCTTTCTGCCTTGTCACGTAGCCAAACCATTTTACCTGTTGTTTCTTTATATATTATATGGCGGGAGCTATTCCATGTATCCACTGCATCTTAATGACCCCATGGATTCCAGGCGACCTTGTTCCAAATGGGCACATGATTTGGTGAATTATGTGAACATTCTAAATGGTTGTGCCCTATCGTCTGCACATTCAACAAGAAGACTTGGATAATGGACTTCTCACAATTCGAGAGCACACTAAGTGCAAACTTGGTCGATTCTATAACTATTAATTCAAATGGTCGATTGATCATTAATCCACGAGCCATTTAACTGAAAGCCAAATAGTGGTATTTGCTAGTGCTTGTATTTTGTTATTTTGTAATTGATGAGAAGTTCACTGTTTATATTTATAAATAATTTATTATGTTTTTGTTTTACTCTTTTCTATTTTAAGAGTTATATTCGTTATCTTTTTTTCTCTCCTTCTTCATTTGTCTTTCATCAACGGGAAGAGATATTGTTAGCGACTTTTACTTTTCTGCTGACCTTTCCTGTAGGATTTTCTGTCTCTTATTTTCCATCAATCCAACCTTTTCTCTCTCTCTCTCTCTCTCTCTCTCTCTCTCTCTCTCTCTCTCTCTCTCTCTGCGATCAAGACTCAATCAGAGTAGAATTCCAGACTCTCTCATGAAGTCAGCTGTCTGTCTAAGTGATTCGAATGCCCCATATAGTTTCTCTTCCAGGGAGGTGGGCGTGGACCACATAGCTCTTCTCAGGTCTGTATACTGGGGGCAATCCTGTAGAACATGTTTTGTTGTCATATTGTCCAGTGTACAGTGGCATAGGCTGGTTGTACCTATTTTGAATTTGGTGAACATGTGATTTCTCATTCTATTGTGGCCAGTGCGTAGGCGAAGTATGATGACTTGATCCCTCCTTGATAGTTGGAGGTATCCGTCCCTCTCGTTATGTTTTGGGTGTTCTCGTTTCAATTTTTCATGATACCGACTTTTGATGATGGATTTGGCTTCATCATAACTGAGCGGATGGTTCTCTTGTGGTAATCTCCCTCCCTCTTTAACTAATTTATCTGCGCGTTCGTTCGCGTGTATATTACAGTGTGAAGGTATCCACTGAATAACTACTCATTGGAAGCTATTGCATAGTTGGTCCAGTGTTGTTCTCAAGTCATCTAGTTCATTGTTCTTGGGGCTTTTTAGAGCTGATAATACTGACAATGCATCAGTCAGAATCACCAATTTATTGTGCATGTCATTTTTGTGTTGAATAGCCAGTGTTGCAGCATCTCTGAGGGCCTCAGTTTCTGCTTTAAAGTTGTTTGAGAATGTCCCAGTAGCTATTGACTTGGTGATCTCTTCCTGGTTATTCAGCATCAAGTACACACCTCCCCATCCATTTCTGGTGGCATTTGTAGCAGAGCCATTTGTGTATATGTGGGACCAAGAATCCCGTGGGAATAGTCCGTTCAAAAATTCATAATCACACCTGAATTAGTTTTGCGTGATAACCGTTTGTTATTTTGCTTTCAAATTTTGCATGCAATCTTAGAATATTGATGACGTTATAGAAATATTATTTGCTCTGAGAAATTTGATCTAGTTGAGAAGTTTTCTTCTTTAGGCTATATTAAATTCACCCTGTTCGAATTTGACACCATTTTAGGATAAATACATTAATTTGGTGCGGTCGTTCACGTAAAATAGTTTGGTTATTGCAGAAACACTAACTTCAGGAAAATCCCGTACACAAAACTGAATTGTTATTGAACGACATGACGCACCACGGCCTTGGCATTAATTACCGAAGGGAAGGCGTATCTGTATTAATTTTATGAAGACTCACTAGACAATTTGTTGACTTTAAATACCAACATTTATATCTAAATTACAATGAGTTTGAAATGCAAATTTATAACTATGCAAAAGGTTACTGTTTTACTATATCGGCACTTCTTAGGGAATCCAAGATGGGGCATTTATATTGTGATATTTATGACCCAGAGAGACGAACGCAACTCGCGCTTGGTCTTAATAGATCGTCATTTTCTCGTTGGATTAAACAAGACTCAGAGTGCACTCATGTCAATCAAGGAATGAAAAGGAAAGTCGACAGCTTTGACATGGATGTCATAAAACGTGAGATATTGAAAATGTTTGCTAATAATGTACTTGTTACTCTCAGGAATTTGAAATTAAAATTGCATGCAGACTGCAATATTGACATTTCTAAAAGTACTCTATGGAAGATTGTGCGAGGAGGTGGCTTCACTTTCAGAAAAACTGTTGGGGACAGGAATATTATTTGTGAAAAACCACACTTGGTCATTGCTCGAAGCAAATACCTGAGACAGATCCGTGAGCGGCTGAGTGAACGGTATGATATTGTATATTTGGACGAATCATGGGTCAACGCACACCACACCTATGCTAAAGAATGGCAGTCAGTAAATGGCAAACTCAAAAGAACAATTCCGAGCAGCAAAGGCCAGCGCATTATATTAACGCATGCCGGAAGCACTGAAAACGGCCTTGTCCATGATGCGGGACTTATTTTCCAATCAAAAAGTACCGAAAAGGGACTACCATACTGAAATGAATGGAAACATTTTCAGGCACTGGTTGGAGAACGGTCTTTTACCAATTCTGGAGAGGTTTTCATGCATAGTCATGGATAATGCATCATACCACAATGTCGTATCAGAGGAAGACGAAGTGCCTACTGCATTAAATACAAAAGAGCAAATTAGGACATGGCTTGCGAAAAAAAATGTCAAATTTGACGACACATATTTAAAACCCGAATTGTTACAACTTGTGAAGAATACGAATAAGAAAAAGGTGTACCATGTTGACAAAATCATTGAGAAATACGGCCACACCTCTCTTGGACTCCCTGCATATCATGCGCACCTTAATCCAATCGAACTTGTCTGGGCTCACGTCAAAGCAAGTTGCAGAACAGAACAGGACGTTTAAAATGTGTGATGTTGAAGTTCTGACACACGAGTCTCTCTCAAAAATAGACATTCCGTTCTGGAAGAAGTGTGTTGAACATGTGCTGCGGGTGGAAGATGAGTACTGGAAACGAGATGTATTACTATTTGTCCAGCCAGTAATGATTATCAACCTCTTGGAATCGTCAGATTCGGAATGATTAAAATTAAGACGAATTCAATTCCAGCTGCAATTAGGACGTCCTGGGGTCTAATGGTGACCGAAGGACAAGAATAATTGTAACCAATTGAATTCATGTTTGCAAATACACATAACGAACAACACCCACAATTGAGCACTATGTAGATACGCCTCTGACAAGAATTGCAGTAAACTGGAAAATTTAACACGATTACTGTAAACTCTAAAATTTGAATCAACTTGTGTGGTATCGTCATAAAAGATCAAAGGAATTCGCTGATGTGCAAAATCGGTTGTGTTTGTGGAATAAAAAATACCAAAATCTTTGCGTCATCAATATTCTAAGATTGCATGCAAAATTTGAAACCAAAATAACAAGCGGTTATCATGCAAAACTAATTCAGGTGTGATTATGAATTTCTGAACGGACTATAGTTATCGCCTATGTGTTATTCTGATCTTGCTTTAATGACCTTTCAATGGTCATTACGTCGATCTAGCGTTTTCGCTGAGTTTGTTGATGACCTACTGTGTGATATTTTGTTCTTTCTATCTTATGTCGTTGCAAAATCATTGTACTTGTTTTTTTTTTCTTTTTCATAATGTATTAAATACCGGAGATTACTCGTAGTTTTTGTCTCCTTCAATCTTCAGTTCTGTACTTATATATCTCAGGTCTAGAGTGAAGGAACAATTTAGGTTTTTATTTGCCAGAGATTTGCGATTGTATACAGCTATCGCTAGTCCATCTTTTGGGGGATGTGGTGGTTTAGGGGGTGGGTGGGGGGGGGGGGGTGGGGGGGGTTCCAGTCTGTACTTCTGTTATTTAACAAACTGACGAACATCTGGAGATTCAAAGTATTCAGTCCATCATCACCATCATCATTGAGTGCCTTCTCCGCAATGAAGGTTGGTTACCGTGGATCGCCATTCTACTCTGTTTCTTGCTTTGATGGTGCAGGCTGTCATAGATTGACTTGTCCATCTTTTTGATGTTACTCGTCCATGTTAGTCTTGGCCTGCCTCTGCATTTTTGACCTTGTATTTTCCCTTCCAATATTACTTTTATTTGGCTGTTGTGTCTTTTAACATGTCCCAAACATTTCATTTGTCTTGTCTTAATTGTATTTAGTAGTTCTCTTTTCATTTTCAGTTGTTTTAAAACTTCAACGTTTGTTTTCTTTTTTTCCCATCCAACTCTACCTATTCTTCTATAAATCCACATTTCAAAGGTTTCAATTTTCTGTTCTGATTTCGTGTCTAATGTCCATGTTTCTGCACCATACAGGAATATTTAGAAGATGAAACATTTTGCCATTCTTAGTTTCAGCCCTGCTGATATTTGTTTTGTTGTTAGTATATTTTCCATGGCATTAAAATTACTTTTTGCCATACCTATTCTTTTGTTTATTTCAGTTTTGCATTTTCCATCATTGGTTATAGTATGTCCCAGGTAGTTGTAACTCTGGACTGTCTCCAGATGTATTCCCTCAACTGTGATATTTAATTGTAGGTCTTGAGAATTTTCTTTGTTTATGATCATAGTTTTAGTCTTTTTGATATTCATATCTAGTCTATATTTTTTGCTTGTTTTTTTTATCACATTAAGCAATTGTTGTAGGTCTTTAGGATAGTACAACAGTATCATCAGCATATCTTAGGTTATTGATTATCTTTCCATTAATGTTTAGGCCTGGCATCTCTGAGATGTTTTTTAAAGTTTTGCTCAGTATATAGATTGAACAAGCTTGGTGATAGGAGACATCCTTGTCTTACTTCTCTTTTTATGTCCATGGGTGTAGAGTTCTCCTTGTTATATTTTTTTATTGCTATTTGCTCCCAGTACAAATTACATTTTAGTCATATGTCTGTGTCGTCTAGATTAATATCCTTTAAGCAGTCTATAATTTGATTATGGTGTATTCTATCGAAAGCTTTGATGTAGTCTATGAAGCAGGCATGTATTGGTTTGTTTTCTTCTATGTACTTTTCAATCAATGTTCTCATGCTAAATATGGCTTCTTCTTTTGTGTCACTTTTTTTCCTGAATCCAAATTGTTGCTCATCTAATTCAGTATTGATTTTATTCTGAATCCTTCCCTTTATAACTTTTAGTAAAATTTTTGTTACCTGGCTCATTAGGCTTATTGTTCTGAAATCACTGCATTCAACTGCACCATACTTTTTAGGTAATGCAATGAAAGTTTGTTTTTAGTTCGTTTGGTATGTATCCTGTATGGTATATGTCATTGCATATGTCTGTGATCACTTCGATGCCAAAATCTTCTAGAGCCTGTATCATCTCTATCTATATATTGTCAGATCCTGCTGCCTTTCCCTTTTTCATTGTTTTTATAGCTTTTTCTACTTCAGATTTCAGGATTTTATAGTTGTATGTACATTTTATGGATGGCTTTTTGTCCCTTATTCAGTAAACGAACAAAACTGAGATTGTTCAACGCCCGTGTGATACCAATGCTAACATGTGAATGTGAAAGAAATCACCCAGACTTTAGATGTGAAATCAAATAACTTTGAAAACAAGTGTCTAGCCTAGGTAGGATATCAAACATAATCAGGAAAGAATGAATTCAAAACGAACGGATAAGAGACGCATCTAGACAAGAATGCGTGTCGAACTTAATAAGAAGAAGGCAAAAAGAATATGTTACGATACGTGATGTATTCATAATGGTTACACATAAGACAACAATACGACTACTCACAGTGTCCTTGACATTAACAAGTAGTTAAATAAGTACTGACTATTATATATGAGTGATTTAACTCTATTAGATCGACAATTCTGATAGTCCTAGTGGTGTACATAACAATACGAACATTTCCAATTGTTAATGTTCTTGATTTGATGCGGTCACCGTTGTTTCTTTGAGGCATTCCTTCATTCATTTTGTCTGTGATATTTCTAACATCATATCTTTAATTCTATTAAAATATAACTCGGCTTGAGTTACACGATGATATTCTCTTTATTCTTACTCCCATACTACACAATCATTGGAATCAACTAAGTATTTACATCTATGGAACACAAAAACTTATAAAATTAACTTAGAATACTTCTGAACTAAACTATGCCTTCACGGCTAAAATATCTACTTGATTTGTATGATTAGAATATATTGTTCTTATATTTTCTACATCTATCTCACTCTGTCTCGCTATATGTTATAGGTGTTCTCTAACTGTTCTTCATATCGCTCTCTGTCTAATTCTGCTGATGCATGCTGTTAAATACGTCCGTCTCATTTGCCTATATTTGTCGTCTAGGTGGCTGGTTGTTAATTCTCTTAGCCAATCATAAAAGTCAATGTTCAACTCCCGATGATTTTTGTGTCATTTTGTGAACAAAATCTCCATCTTGAAATCTGGCTACCAGACTGTCAAAGCAATGACATAGAATGTATTCTAAGAGTGTATCTCTCCCTCACACAACCTTAACATGTCCCTTGCCTCAGTTTCCCAGGTGTTTATTAAACCAGATTTTCAGGACTTGTGATATCGACCTTTGGCAAAAACTCAAGTCCAGTTCAGTTCTTTAATAATCAAAATTGTTCATGTCTATTCCTAAATTTGCTACTGTTCTTCTATTCATGTTACTGCTTCCTTCTACTTTGTTATGGGTAACTACTAAAATATCAAAGCCGCGCTATATCTCTCATTCTATGATTCTGTTCTATTCCTAGTCTATATACTATTACAAAAACATTGGTCATGCGCTGTTCTGTTCATGGAATCAGTTCCATGCAGTCGGGAATCCCCCATATCAGCTCCACTCATGTCACAGCTTCCACAAAAGCGCGTTGGTAAATTGTGTTGACAAGGTCGACTACAAAGCAGCCCTTATCGGTGGCACAGGCGACGATTCCAGCATCGTTTATGTACTGAGAATGAATGAAGCAATATTTCTCGATCAGGCATTCATTTGGAAACCTTCTGGTAAAAGAAAATAACGCAGACCAAGAGAAACGCTACGCAGAACAATAGCTATTGAAGGTTCATCCACGGGGCTAAGAAATAAACAAGATCTACAAGGGCTAGCAGCAAACCTTAAAGAACTTGAACTTCGACCCAATGTGCAGACTTTGACCTGAAAGGAAAATGAATGCATGAAATTTGCGTTATTGCATCATGTTGTTAATGTCTATTTGTACCATAAATTAAAATGTATTATCTTTGGAAATAGCGACCTACTATCGATCAAGTAAATTTGTGTAAGACGAAGTAACTAAAGATCGGTCATGTGACGATCGTCACGGTGACAATAGATCGGTCACATGATGTTATAGACATGACAATAAAAGACTGGCTTTAAGTATGGTGACTGGAAGTGAATCATATGATATTGACGACAAAAATTTCGATTATATGATATTCGACCACGTAAATTTAGACAACAGGCAAAATTCAACCATATGATGTTAGATTACAATTTAAATTCGAACACATAATGTTAGTCGACAACTAAAATTCGACTATATGATGTTAGATTACAAGTTAAAATTCGAACACATAATGTTAGTCGACAACTAAAATTCAACCATATGATGTTAGATTACAAGTTAAAATTCGAACACATAATGTTAGTCGACAACTAAAATTCGACCATATGATGTTATACTACCACTAAATTTTGGCCATATGATGTTATACTACCACTAAATTTTGGCCATATGATGTTATACTACCACTAAAATTCGGCCATATGATGTTATACTACCATTAAATTTCGGTCATATAAACATGTAAGATACATGCATATTTTTTGCACATCCTGTTCTTTCAGCACGAGCATCGGGTGTTCAATAAATCAATGTGTGTTCTTTGGCCGGAATTTGAGTTAATGGATAGAATGCAGGCTGATTAGGCAACACTGAAAACAAATACTTGGAGAAATAGCACACATGTTTTGACATCACTATTATGTTTTGTACACGTTCCTAAACATTCTGTTTGAATTACGTGTATAAATGATCTCAGTGGGTAATTATTACCAATATCACTGGAAAGCATTCATGGTATTTTGGTCATGAAATAAGAAAACAGCTGCAATATTTTTGTACACTTAAAATTTGATGGAATGGGTAAAATTAGTAAAGTGTCCCGTCTCGCAAAGCGGCGTATAGGGAATATGGTGTTAGTGACCATATTTTTTATAGACCTTCGGCGCATTATTTTTGGGTTAATGTGGTCGGTATTACGCCCGTGCCGCTTTACTTTTCCAGAAAAAATCCGGTACCCATTTATGGCTGGGTGAACCCGGAAGCCGTCGATCAGGATCGAACCCGACCTCTTGTCCTTTGTAGTCCAGTTCACTAACCACTGAGCTATCGGATAGAATAAGAGTTAAGGTAAATATCGATAAAAGATACCAGACAGTTTGCGTGAATGTTTTGGTAATAAAACAATAGAAATTATAAACAAATATAGATTTATAAAGGTGTGGAGTTTACATAATCACTTGCACAGCAGGTGTGGTAATCGATCACGATAATGGAAGTTTATTTCTTTCTTCATTTATTCTGCCATAAAATTGACACTCTAAAACATCACTCATATAATTTTTATTTCTTAAATCTGTATCGCTCTTTACATTTAAATTTTTCTTTCTGCCAATCCTAGTCTTTGTGATTCATTCACTACTTTTTTTTTTATTTTAGATTTGATTAGTTTATTTTAGGAGCAGAACAGGTAGAGATGCGGAGAGAATGACACATTGTTAGTTTTTGTCACTGCTAACTGTCCAATAGAATATTTCTGATGCGCAACCTCGATTTTATTTGTTCCAATGCATGCCAATCAATTTGGCGTCATTGGTTTTTTTTAACTTGACTTTCAAAAAAGTTGTTCTTGCTTGTTAGTTCTTCTTCTCAACCGCTGTCTATATTTTCCCTTTCGATTCTTTTGACAAAATCAGCCGTTAAAATTTATTAATTAAAGTGTATTCATCACTTGGAATTATCTGCGTTTGTAATTTAATTTTAATGTTAATTTTAATTTTTCTTACCATTCAACTTTAAAGAAGGCTCTGATTTCTAATTGTAATGTGGGCACAAAAACACTCCTCAAGTACTAACAGATACAGAATGTGGATTTATTGGAATATTATTACACATTGATGGCTAAAGTTGCATCAACTCATGCACTTCCATGTGGTATTGGTTGGTATCACACTCCCTCGATGTACGCCCCACACCGTTACTAGGCAAAATATCGATGCCATAATCTAGCTCGGATCAGGCTATCTGCGCATAGTCGACGGGAGCTAGTTGGCAACTTCAGTGATGCATTTCTGTAGATCATCCAGGGATGCGGGTAGTGGAAGCACATACACTATGTTCTTCATGTGCCCCCAAAAGGAAAAATATTAAAACGTTAGGTTCGGTGATCTCGGGGAGCATTTGCAGAACACTTGGTTCTTGTGCCAAGCGCGGGCAATCCATCGGACCCGTGCTCAACAATTTGGGGACCACGAGACGCCAGTTTGACGGTGTCTATCTTGCTGAAAGAGGTCATCACAACCTTCAGCAGCAAGTTCTGGAATCAGTCAGTTGGTTAGAATTTCCAAGTAAATTGGGGGGGGGGGTGTCAAGTTCAAGAAATGTATACAAATGGGAAGCTGCAGTAAAGCTGACTGTAAAAGAAAAATGAATAAAATAGAACAAAATGAAATGGTTAAATCTTTGCATAATTAATGGGCGACACATTTAAATGACGTTTCGGCTCAATAGGCCTTAAGCTGGAACAAATAACACACACAGATATATATATAAGTAAATAAAAATTAGCCATATTTAGTTAACTAAAAACGAAGTTTGAAGTGATACTGATGACTGCATGAATAATAATTACACTGAATACTGAAGGTAACCGATTAGAGGACACAGAGATGGGATTTCTCAAAAGAATGTTGAAAGTTCCCTGGACAGTTAAAAAGACCAACGAGAAAGTTCTCAAAGATACCAACACAAAAAGGGAGCTCTTAAAAACATCAGAAAGAAGCAATAAACATTTTTGGCCACATCATGAGAAGAGGAAAGTTGGAATACTTGGTTACAACTGGCAAAATAAAAGGAAAGAGAGATCGCGGACGACAAAGAGAGAAAATACTGGATAGCTTGGTGTCATGGCATGGAAAGCAGTCAACAACATAACTCATACGATGCACTGTAGATAGAAGATTGTGGAAGGACATGATTGCCAACGCCAACCGGTGCGGCACATGATGATGATAATTACTGAAGATAAGTTGATGACTGAAGATTTGTATAAGTATGATATTTATTATTGTGAGAGTGAATTTCTCATTAATCTTTCTTTTTCTTCGCAGCGTTTGCTAGTTAAGTGGGCTTGGATGTGTCGTGTTGATAGTTTACGGCAATTAGGCCATATCTGCGCCTTTCGACCCGACATATCACTCCTCGGCATGATTAAGTTTACCTAACAATGTTTTTTTCTGGCCCAGACAGCGTACATTTCCGGCCTCATCTTTTCAACTTTAAACTGCTAATGGATTTTTAACGTGGGCAAGTGCACACGGGACCTACTGCTCTTTCTTGCCGTTACCCAAGAGGGCTAGACCTCGGATCTAATTATCCAGAGACTAGATGGCGGTAAAGTCACGAGGAAGCCACGGAATCAATTTTTTGAAAACATCCCACTCTCTGTGGTGGGAATCGATCCCGGGACCTTACAGTTCAGAGGCTGACGTCTTACCTCTGGACCACTCATTCCCCCACCCTTTCCCTTTTAATCATAATTTTCTTTCATTTATTATCTCATATTTCTATTAAATACCCTTTCATTTTTGTTACAGTTCGTCATTTGAACTTTTGAGCTGATATTAGTTTTTTTGTTTTTTTGTATCAATTTTATCTTTCTGGCGACGACTTCCAGACAAGTATCCTTACTTTCAAGCATTTCTATTTGACAACCATATCTTGTTCACATCCTCCTCATTGGCAAGGTAATATCCATTCTCCGCCAAGTAATCCCTGCCTTCCCTTTATGAGAAAAGGAAAAATTCCACTCATCTAAGATCTCTCTATCAGGACCGAATTTCTGATGAGTCTTGGAAAATGGCTAATGAGGACTTTTCACCAATCAGTAATAGGCAACAAAGCCTGTGGATTTTTGTCCGGAACAGAAGCTTTTAATGTTGCCCTAGACATCACTGACATTTTTCTCTTCCTGTCATTAGTGAACAAGACTGATATTGTAGTAGTAGAAATATATCCCTTACGTTTCCCCTCCTCAGACTCCATTGCGCTATACAGAGAAGGTTTTCAACTTGTTTAGTCAAGATGCCTCTTCAATTTAAAAATCATTTTGAGGATTTTTTTTATTTTTTTTATTTTTTTTTGGTCGTTGTTAGTATCATCATCACCGCACTCCGGGCGTGCCCATAGGTGCTCCCGATACCGATATCCCTCCTTGAGAATCTCCAGAATATCCCAGGAGAATCGTGGCCCACGTGCACGAGCTCCGTAGCACGGCATGGGATCCACGGTGTGAGTAGGTTTCTGCTGACGTTGCCCGGTCGATGACCGTATTTATGGTCTACTCTTTTCGATTTTAACTGCCAATGGTTCTTTAACGTGCGCGAATGCACACAGGACCTCCAATTTATTGCCGTTATCCGAGAGGTCTAGACATCAGATCTCACTACCCAAGAGATCAGGGAATGGTAACGTCATTAAAAAACAACGGATTAATTGTTCCTATTTTTAAAAATCACCAAGGCATCTGGTGGTCTTTGAACTCTGTTCCTTCCTGTCCTGATGTCGACATCGTGAACTCTGTTCCTTCCTGTCCTGATGTCGATATCATGAACTCTGTTCCTTCCTGTCCTGATGTCGACATCGTGAACTCTGTTCCTTCCTGTCCTGATGTCGACATCGTGAACTCTGTTCCTTCCTGTTTTGATGTCGACATCGTGAACTCTGTTCCTTCCTGTCCTGATGTCGACATCGTGAACTCTGTTCCTTCCTGTCCTGATGTCGACATCGTGAACTCTGTTCCTTACTGTCCTGATGTCGACATCGTGAACTCTGTTCCTTCCTGTCCTGATGTCGACATCGTGAACTCTGTTCCTTCCTGTCCTGATGTCGACATCGTGAACTCTGTTCCTTCCTGTCCTGATGTCGACATCGTGAACTCTGTTCCTTCCTGTCCTGATGTCGACATCGTAACTCTAGACTACCCAACCGCCAAAGACTCTGTTATTGCGTCATACCTGTTGGATAGTTTATCTCTTTTTAGGAGTAAAGGCATCAAGATGCACCAAGATGCATATTATCTCATCTTACTCCACCTCTCCCATGAATTCTCGAACATTTTCAACCGAAGCAAATATTATCGTCCTGTTTATTTGATTTCTCGCTGTCATATGTGACTTAGTGAAACGATAACCTGTCACTTTCCTTAAGATGTCGTTCTACTTCTTGTTCGAACAACCTCTCAGTGTTACCTGTCATGTCTCACACTTTTCTCTTTGTTTATTTTTACATAATGATATGCCTAATTGTTTGGAAATATGTTTGTGTAAGGTTTTAATGCCTACATCTTACTTCTTAACAACTTGAGGTAGGCAGTACAAGCACAATATCATCATCAAGTACCGGGCCTGCTGGCGTAGATGATCATGTCTCTCCACAACTATCGATCTCGACAGTTATTTATCATTTCTGTTATTGACCTTCTACCAAGCCATTCTCTTAAGCTGTATGATATTTTTTTTCTCTTTGCTTTCCTCTATCTTCTCGTCCCTCCATTTTTCCAGTTGTTACAATATATTCTAACTGTTCCCTTCTCATTACATGGCCAAAAATGATGATTGTTTCTTCCAAATATTGAATATTGTCTCTCTTTTTTCTTTAGCACCTTTCAGAACGTTTTTATTACTCTTCTTAGCTGTCCGTGGTATTCTCAACATTCTTCAGAAAACCACATTTCTACTGGTGCTTCCAGTGATTTTCAAGTCTGTTGTCCTATAGTCCATGATTCACATCCATATGTTAAGACTGGCTCTACATAAAATTTAAGATATTGTTATCTTGTTTCTATTGTCAAAAATGGATTGCACAGTATCTTCCTTATTTTTTTGGAAAGCTGCTTTTGCCTGAGCCATTCTGCATCTCACCTCTTTTGTACATCTTCCGTCTGGGACTAACAAAGCTCCCAAATAATTAAATTCATTTATTTCATGATTGTACAAAGAAGTTACGACGGTGGTTTTCTGTTGCCTTCCGTCGGTTTGTTTACGGTTGGCTCCGCTAGCCTTTGACTAAAAAGTCTCACCCACAAGGCAGTGGGGTTGTTTTACTTCGGGGTACCCTCCCTTAGCCTTTTACTCTCCCGAGCATACCTGCAAGGCAGCAGGGCAGCCGCAGGTTGTATTGTTTATTGCATACAGTAGCAGGTAAAATTACCCGACCTGACAATAACAAGCACAACAGAAGTACTATGTTCGAGCTTGGTTGTTCTCCGTTCTTATATATTGGAACTGTAATCGCTGTACTAAATTATTCAGATTGCTTGCTTAATTAGGAGAAGACGCCGTAAACACATAGCTCATCTATTCTGGCAAGATGTCTTTGAGTTATTATAAGGTGCAGCTAACATTTAAACTAACAGCATATGTAAACAGTAAAACAACAGAATACACAAGCACCTCTTCCATTAGATACACAACGATGAACCAGCCATCCACTTGTCATGTGTCAAGGAAAAGTATTTCTCACGCCTTGTGATGTATAAAGAACACGTTGTTAGTGTTCATATTTGTCTATGACTATTGAATAATTTATGAGTGAGTCGACAGCATTACGCCAGGCCGTCATAATTACAATGGCAACAATCTCTGGTACGCGTTTTCAGAGAAGATAAATATATAATATTGTGAGAGCCACTATAAAGATAGATAACAAGTTTAATGTTAAATAGAAAATATAACAAATTTATTCGTTTCATTTTTCTGCTCCTCTTCAGAGGCTCAGTGAACCGTTTGGCCGTGTGCATATGACAAAAGATTGTTATGCTTCAGATTTGAATCTTAATCCATCCGATCAGTAGACGAAAGCACAAGCAACATCACTATTGTAACGTATCTCTTCGTGTAACATCTAGACAACTCCACAGTATTCGCGTCATAGAACAGATATTGAAACAGGCAAATCAGGTTCTTGTATGGAGCCAATGGTGGGGTGTGCTAAACACTCCAAGGTATGGTGACAGCTTTACAAATAAAGAACACAACACAATACTGACGTTTCGGCCTGTGGCCTTCTTCAGAATACATGGACAACGACAACAAGCGGTGAAGCACAATTACTACATGTTAGATGATAAAGTGGAGGGCGAGGAAAGTAGGATGCAAAAATAAGAAAAGAGAGAAATGAATTTTACATGATGAGAGGTATGATGGGCGTCAAAATATATAAAATAGAAAAAGAGAGAGAAAAATGTATAATAAATTGTACTTAGCTGAGCTCAGAGCAGGGAGCAGGAAAACTGTAATCCGTGCTGAAACCAGTCGGAATGACTAAATGACTAAAAGCGCAGAGAACGTGTATAGAAAGCAACACGTGACAAAGACAGGTCAGTAAAGAGGGCAAAAAGGATCAAATTTCGGGAAAACCAAAAAGGGGGGGGGGAAAGGGGGCATAGACGAGGATACTCCTGGGACACAACAAGCAATACATATAAATCACTCAACAATGGAAGTGAGAGATCACGCGAGAGGTTAAGAGAAAGAAATAGAATGACACGACAAAGTAGTAAACTAGGCAGTGGGTGAGAGAGATGGACTCTACAGAATGGATGGCCTCGAACTGAACGAGTTGAGAGGTAGGTCAACGAAAGGAAGGATTGGATACTGGAGGAAGAGATACGGTGAGGAAGAATAATAAAGCCGGTATAATGAGAAGGGCGATAGAGGGGTGGTCCGGAGGAAGTTAGTCTATCGGGAGGTAGGGAAGTATTGGAGGAGGAGGTATGGAGAGGAGGGATAAGAAGCAGGTATGTGAAAACTGGATAGGGGGAGAGGCGGTAGGTAAGAAGTGAATGGAAAAAGAGAAAGTCTGGAAGAAGTGGAGCAATAGGGGATGGTGTGCAAGAGGTATGAACCATAGGAGGTAAAGAAGTAGGGAAATGATAGAACAAAGGGGGAATGAAAGTGGGCATCAGGATAAGGGGGATACTGGAATAGTAGGTATAGATGAGTAGTGACTACAAGTTAATAGAGAGGAGAGGGGTGAGCTAGGAGTAGATCAGCAGAGGGGTGGTAGGAAGGACGAGGGACAATAGAGGTGGGCAGAGAGATCGTACGTACAGTCCAGGTGGAGAGGTGATATAGTGATAAAGAGGTAAAGGACATGAAGATAGTCAGAAGAGAAAAAGGTGTAGGGAGAGGGGGGGGGGTTTAGGAGGAAGAAGGCAAGATGGGGGTTACTCAAAGAGGATATGAAAAGCAGGGATGGACGAGGAGTAGAGGACCCAAGAAGAGAAATAGGAAGAGAGGTCCATAGGTAGGAGGATGGAGTCGGAGGCAGGAGGGTCCTCAGAGGGACAGGGATACATTGATGCCACGAGGGGTGAGGCAGCCCCAACGAGCGATCAGACGGTGCTCAAGAGTGAGCCGACTGTGGTGATCAGAGGAGCATGATACTAGGCCAGTTACCAAGACATCAGTCTTACCTCGATGGCCCCTCGAGTTAAAGTGGGCTGCTACAGGAGTGTCCGCTTCTTGGGTGATGTCATTCAAGTGTTCACGGCACCTATCGCCGATTCTGCGACCAGACTGACCGATGTAGGTCAACTTGCATCGCTTACAGATGATGGCATAAATGATGTTCCGCGATGTGCAAGTGAATCCCTCTCTGATCTCAAAAGGACCATTAGGGAAGAGTACAGTGTCGGTCTGGAGAACGTGGTCACAAGTTTTACATACTCTCCGGTTGCAGCGGATAGTGCCTCGATGGCTGAAGTGGTCAGCAGGAAGACGGCCCCTGACAAGAAAGTCTCGGAGGTTCCGGTCACGTCTAAAGGCCACTAGTGGTGGGTCAGGGAAGAGCAGACGAGTAGTAGGGTCAGATCGAAGAATAGGGAGGTAGCGGTGGATGGTCCTAATAGCGGCGTAGTGGTGAGGGTGATGGGTGAGAGCGAGCACTACTCTATCAGAGGGGGATGAGTAGAGGGGGTAAGAGCAGACTGACGTGAAGTGTGGAGAACTCGACGCAGGGCAGGGAGGAGAGCTGATTCAGGATAGAGACGTCGGCGGAAGAAATCAAGCATAAGGTGGGCATTGTGAAGGAAATCTTCGTCGTCTTGGCAAAGGCGACGAAGTCTGAGAAGCTGGGAATAGGGAAGAGAGTTCTTGCAGGATGTAGGATGAGAGGAGTCGTAGCGGAGGAAACTATGGGAGTCAGTGGCCTTGTAGAAGACCGAGGTGAGAAGATGAGAGGTGCCCAAGGAGACTAGGATGTCCAGGAAAGATACGGAGGAGGTGGAGATGTGGAAGGTGATGTGGATAGAGGGGTGGAAATGTCCGACATATTCGATGAAACGGGAGATCTCATCTTCTGGAAGGTCAGACAGACCAATGCAGTCATCAATGTACCTACGATACATGAGGGGAAGAGGGCCCTGGTAGGTATGGATGATTTGGTGCTCAAGGTAACCCATGAAGAGACAAGCATAGCTAGGGCCCATTTTAGTGCCCATCGCCACACCGCTGATCTGGGTGAAGAAATTGCCATTGAACTCGAAAGAGTTGAGGTTCAAGACTAATTCTGCTAGACGGAGGAGGACGCCAGTGGCGATGGAGGGTTGGATCCTACGGTCCAGGAAAAACTGAAGAGCTTGAAGGCCGTCGGAGTGGGGAATAGAAGTATACAGGGAGCAGACATCCATAACGAAGAGGCGGTAGTGACGATCAGGAAGGAGGGTGATAGAGGAAAAGATGTTAAGGGCGTCGTTAGTGTCTTTGACATACGAAGGGAGGCCCATAACTATGGGTTGAAAGACACTGTCGAGGAAGTCAGAAATGAGAACAGTAGGACATGAGATGGAAGAGACAATAGGACGTCCAGGAGAGTCAGGTTTATGTATTTTAGGCAGCATATAGAAAGAGGGTCTGCCCAAGCAGTGGTCAGGAAGGATCATGCGGGAGGAGCTAGAGGGAAGTAATCCATCCTGAATGAAACGGAGGATCGTACGACGCACCACGGCGTTATTAGAGACAGTAGTGTCGTCGGGGGTGGGGAGGTAGAAAGTCGAGTCGGATAATTGTTTATCCCCTTCCCGGATATAAAGGTCTTTCCTCCATACCACCACAGAGCCGCCCTTGTCGGCCGGCTTGATGACAATATCATCACGTCGGCGAAGATCCTGGAGGGCTTGGTACTCTTCACTACTAAGATTAGAGCGTCGAAGTCTATGGGGACGAAGTGCCTTAATATCCCGGTAGGTACTGTTAATGAACTGGTCCAAAGCCTGTGATTCGCCCGAGCGGGGAGTCCAGTCAGATTTACGGGAGGAAAAGCGGGCAAATTCGTCTGTAGGAGGAGGTTGAGAGGAAGAGTTCGGATGATTAAAGTAATAGAGTTTGAGTCGTAGTCGTCTGTGATACTCCTGAATGTCCCGTAAGAGAGAGAATGAGTCACTCAAAGGGCGAAGGGGGACAAACTTAAGACCCTTGCTGAGAAGAGAGCGCTCATGGTCGGAAAGGGGCAAATCAGGGGGAATACAAGTGACAAGGGAGCTAGAGTCAGAGGCATTGGGGAGAGGAGGAGGTGGGGGAGGAGGAGGAGGAGGACGGAGGTTCAAGAGTTTACGTTTGTGCTGAGAGGATAAAAAGTCATACATAGATCGGTTGTGGTGGTGGATGGTATGGCGGATGAAGCGAAGAGTCCCAGGAAAGTTAGAGGTGAGTAGATGGAGTTGGATAGGAGGTGTTGTTGGCGGGTGTTGAGGTGGGATATAAGACGAGAGTGGCTAGAAGCGACAAGACGAACACGTTTCAGGCCATGCTGGAGTTCAAGGTTCTGCAGTTGGCGGCGAAGATAGTTAGAGAGGTAGGGTTGACCGACTTGAGGTGAGAAGTGAGATCGGAACCCACACGGGAGAATTTTACGATGGAGGCAGTTGTTCAAGAAATTGAGGTGACAGGTAAATCTAGTTTTCTTGAAAGTAGTGAAGGCAAAGTCCTTAGAGATGTTAGAGAGTTCGGGGGGTAGAGTGGAGAAGGAGGCGATGATGGAGTGACGGATAGAATGAGATAGATGTTTGAGGGAGGGCATAGTGAGGAGATGGAGAGAAGATCGAGAAAAGAAATGAGAGATAAACCAACTAGATGAAGATAGGTAGGATACGTGAAGGTATAGAGAAGCCAATAATAGAAAGAGGGAAGGTAGTGAATAGAAAGTATGAGGAGCAAAGTGCAAGAGGGGAGGGTAAGGAAGCACCCAGAAGTGAAGGCGAGGAGAGACTGACGAGAGATAGAATAGGTAGGTGAAAGAACGGAGTGGAAATGGTTCTAACTAAAGTACACAGAGATGAATGACGTTAAACAAACATAAAGTAGCAGCGATATCAATTGAGTAGGGAACAGGCAAATAATTGCAATGCTGCGGTAAAGCTGGTAGCAAGGAGCCAATGGTGGGGTGTGCTAAACACTCCAAGGTATGGTGACAGCTTTACAAATAAAGAACACAACACAATACTGACGTTTCGGCCTTGTATGCTTGCGAAAACTGTTTACTCACAGACTCTTGTCTCAGTAGTAGTTTACTGAAAGATTCCTGTCTCAGTAATTGTTTACTCATAGAATCCTGTCTAAGTAGTAGTTTACTGAAAGATTCCTGTCTCAGTAGTAGTTTACTCACACAGATTCCTGTCTCAGTAGCAGTTTACTGAAAGATTCCTGTCTCAGTAGTAGTTTACTGAAAGATTCCTGTCTCAGTAATTGTTTACTCATAGAATCCTGTCTAAGTAGTAGTTTACTGAAAGATTCCTGTCTCAGTAGTAGTTTACTCACACAGATTCCTGTCTCAGTAGCAGTTTACTGAAAGATTCCTGTCTCAGTAGTAGTTTACTGAAAGATTCCTGTCTCAGTAGTAGTTTACTGAAAGATTCCTGTCTCAGTAGTATTTTACTCACAGATTCCTGTCTCAGTTGAACTTTACTCACACATTCCTGTCTCATTTGTAGTTTACTCACAGATTTATGTCTCAGTTATAGTTTACTGAAAGATTCCTGTCTCAGTAGTAGTTTACTCACAGATTCCTGTCTCAGTAGTAGTTTACTCACAGATTCCTGTCTCAGTAGTATTTTACTCACAGATTCCTGTCTCAGTAGTAGTTTACTCACAGATTCCTGTCTCAGTAGTATTTTACTCACAGATTCCTGTCTCAGTTGAAGTTTACTCACACATTCCTGCCTCATTTGTAGTTTACTCACAGATTTCTGTCTCAGATATAGTTTACTCACACATTCATGTCTTAGTTGTAGTTTACTCACAGATTTCTGTCTCAGTTATAGTTTACTCACACATTCCTGTCTTAGTTATAGTTTACTCACAGATTTCTGTCTCAGTTATAGTTTACTCACAGATTTATGTCTCAGTTATAGTTTACTCACACATTCCTGTCTTAGTTATAGTTTACTTACAGATTTCTGTCTCAGTTATAGTTTACTCACAGATTTCTGTCTCAGTTATAGTTTACTTAGAGATTTCTGTCTCAGTTGAAGTTTACTCACAGATTTCTGTCTCAGTTATAGTTTACTTACAGATTTCTGTCTCAGTTACAGTTTACTTACAGATTTCTGTCTCAATTGAAGTTTACTCACAGATTTCTGTCTCAGTTATAGTTTACTCACAGATTCCTGTCTCTGTAGTTTTTTATTCACCTAATTCCTGTCTCAGTTGTAGTTTACTGACATATTCCTGTCTCACTTGTAGTTTACTGACATATTTCTGTCTCAGTTGTAGTTTACTGACATATATCCTGTCTCAGTTGTAGTTTACTGACATATTTCTGTCCCAGTTGTAGTTTCCTCACACATTCCTGTCTGATACCTCCATCAGAAGTGGCTCAAGCCCTGCACTTTGACAACCGCTGCTTTCAAGTAATCTTCAAACGCCTCCGGTTGAACATTTTCTCTAGCCACTCTCAGCCTATCCCTGCTGTTTGCTTAAAGGTCATGCCAGTGATCCTCAAAGGAATCGATCTGGAAAGAGCCGTGATTATTTGTTTCGTAATTTTAGTCTGAACTTTTATCAGTTAAGATGAAACAATTCTACACAATCTTAAGTGCCACACAATGAAATTATATATAAATACATGGCTGTATATGTTGAAAAGTGTGTAACTCCCACAACATTTTGTAACCTTTATTTCTTGAGTCTATAAATTCATTAACACGATTCAATTTAATTAGATAAACTTAACCTCATCGTCACCTTAATATGTTAAAAAAATAATGACTCTTATTATATGGTCATTAACTCTGGTGTTGTCATCTTGGTTTCATAAACCCGTTCTCATAGCCGCTGCTATTTTGTAATTTCATTTCTTGGATCCACCATATCTCAGGTTTAGTAACCTTGTCACATTCATGGTTATTATTATTTAATGTTATCCCCTTTCATTTAACTTTACTTACTTCACTTTCCTCTGTCATTCTTAACTACCGTCCCAAACTGCTTTAATTTAACCTCACTTTCCCAGTCTTAACATATGGATGTGAATCATGGACAACAGGACAACAGACAAAAATAGCACTGGGGACTGTAGAAATATAGTATTACAGAAGAATGTCGAGAATACCAAGGACAGCTAAGAAGAGTAATGAAAACGTTCTAAAAGAGGCCAAAGTAAAAAGAGAGCTAATCTCCAAAATTAGGAAGAAAAATCATTACTTTTTTCATGCAATGAAAAGGGAACAGCTGGAATATATTGTAACAACTGGACAAATTGAGGAGCGAAAAGAGATAGAGGAAAGCAATGAGAAAAGGTACCAGACAGCTAAAGAGAATGGCTTGGCAGAAGGTCAACAACAGAAATGATAAATAACTATTGAGATCGGAATTTGTGAATAGACATGATCACCTACGCCAGCAGGCCTGGTACTTGAGATGATGATGACTTCGCTTTCCTCTTGTCATTCTTGTCTATCGTCCCAAACTGCTTTAATTTAACTTTACTTATTTCACTTTCCTCTTGTCATTCTTTTCTATCGTCTCAAACTGCTTTAATTTAACTTTACTTACTTCACTTTCCTCTTGTCATTCTTGTATATCGTCCCAAAAAACTGCTTTAATTTAACTTTACTTACTTCACTTTCCTCTTGTCATTCTTGTATATCGTCCCAAAATGCTTTAATTTAACTTTACTTACTTCACTTTCCTCTGTCATTCTTGTCTATCGTCCCAAACTGCTTTAATTTAACTTTACTTATTTCACTTTCCTCTGTCATTCTTGTCTATCGTCCCAAACTGCTTTAATTTAACTTTACTTATTTCACTTTCCTCTTGTCATTCTTGTATATCGTCCCAAAATGCTTTAATTTAAGTTTACTTATTTCACTTTCCTCTTGTCATTCTTGTATATCGTCCCAAAATGCTTTAATTTAAGTTTACTTATTTCACTTTCCTCTGTCATTATTGTCTATCGTCCCAAACTGCTTTAATTTAACTTTACTTATTTCACTTTCCTCTGTCATTCTTGTATATCGTCCCAAAATGCTTTAATTTAACTTTACTTATTTCACTTTCCTCTTGTCATTCTTGTATATCGTCCCAAACTGCTTTAATTTAAGTTTACTTATTTCACTTTCCTCTTGTCATTCTTGTCTATCGTCCCAAACTGCTTTAATTTAACTTTACTTACTTCACTTTCCTCTGGCATTCTTACTAATCGACCTAAACTGCTTAAATTTAGATTTATTTACTCACTTTTCTGTCATTCTTATCTTTCTGCACAAAAGATGAAAATAGTATTTTTGACAAATCTCTGTAGTGTGTCTCTTGAATGGAGCTCATCTCGATATCTACTATTTTAATAATCCATTGCCCTCTACATCTACCTTTTCCCTCTTTCCTTTATTTCTGAGTGTGAATGTCCTCTGATGGTTGTTGTCTAGTAGTGATCGTGTAGCATGTCCAATTTCTCTTGTCCCACGATATGATCCAGCACCGTTGGTACTTCAACTCTTTTTGTTTATTAATTCCTTATTTCTGATTCTGTTCCTTCTTGTTACCTTCGCTATCCCTATAAGGCGTTCCTTGTCTGTGATGACGACTTCCATTTCTTTTTTCTGTGTATTGGTGCCAAATTCTGGCACATGATAATGGTGTTTTTCTTTGTCTATATATGGGCCTGGAAATATTTTACATAACGTTCTCTTTGTGTTAGATGGTACATATGTGTTCTGTAATACTGACGCAAATTGTCCAGTTACTTGTTTGCAGCATGTTGTCCACTGCTCTTTGTTTTCAATTAAAAGTGCCACTTTAGTTCTAATCTCGGGAAGTTTTCATCATGTATGGACGATGATGCCCTGGCCTAGTACATTCCCCTAGCTCTTAAATGTGATATTTTATGGAAGTGGTTTCAATTTGTGACACCAAACACACAAAACATCACATGTTTCAGCTAAAATAAATATTCATAAATAATGTTTTAGTAGTATAAAGCTCGTAATTAAAACATCAACGATGGGTAAATCTGACAGTTTCCGAGCCACGATATTCATTTCTTGACCACGAAAGTCTTTACATTTTAAAATAAAGCTTCTTCGAATCACTTAGAATGTTCAAATAATAAGAAGAAAGTGTATTTTACCTTCCAGGAGAGTCAAGCACAATGCAATACAATCTACATCCCAATGTTGTGTTACCAATGCCAGTCTTGGACCCTAGATGGAAAAACAAAATATCTTTGCTGAGATGTAGTGTGTTTGACGAATGACAGGAAACAGCCTGGGATACTAGATTAGAAATGAAAAAAATGAGAAAAAAAAGCCAGGAATAACCACCGTCATATAATATATAAGGAAACAACAGATAAAATGGTTTGGCCACGTGACAAGGTAGAAAGGTTAAAACACAACGAGCCTTCAATAAACGTTGTGAGAATACCAGACCCAAGGGCCGACCGCGAAAAAGATGGATTGACTGAATGTTAGAAACACTAGGAAACATAACAGCGGCAGAGGCGAACAGAAGAGCAAAAGACCGCAAATTATACCTCCCATTGATGCTGAAAGGCAAATGAGGAAGGAAAGAAGAGGAAGAGGAGGCAAAAATGAGCAAATCAACTAAAGTAACAGTGAGATACCAGAGTGTGTAGCAATCTATATATTTTTATATTTAAAAATAAAGTAGCTAACTCTACAGAGAGATCAGACTTAATGTGACGTTTCGGCTAAGTATTCGTCAGATACACGACTACGAACAGCGAAACAAACACACGAATATATACTTAATCTTAGTCAGTGCGTGACGTTGTTAGTGGTTGACGAGTGCAGGTACGATTGGGCAAATAGGAGTGTAAAGGGCGATTTAAAAAAAAAGGACATAGCCAATGTCAAAGTGCATATGGTCACGTGATTGAATCGATGGGGCCGGTTGGACATCAAGAGCCAAAAGTGACACAAAAAATGCTATAACGGGGTTAAAGTTCCCTAAAGATGAATGGAATGAGAGGTTCCAAAGATATAGAGGGAATACATAGAATCTCTGCCAAGAATATATAGAACAACAACAACTTAAATGGTTTGGCCACCAGGTCAGAATGAATCCTCACCAATCACCATTATGGACGTTCTTCTCGAGAATGCATGGAAAAAGACCAAGAGGAAGACCCAGAAGAAGATGGATAGATGCAGTGACAGAGACATGTAACAAGAAAGGAAAATCACTAATTCAGACAGTTCGAGCAGTTCAAGAACGACAAATGATATAACCACGACACCTTTTAGGTATCAGTGAAAAGAGAAAAGAAGAAGACGATTTTTCTATACAGACCCCTATTCTCCATCGTCTAACATTGTCATTCTTTAACTAAGCTGAATATTCTATTCGTGTGTGCGTGTATGTTCGTTTTTCGTTGTCTTGTATCGGACGAAGACTTTGGCCGAAAAGCCATATTTTGTTTTGCCTCCCTATAGGTTTGGCCCTTCACAGCATTTGCTTGTTCATCTCTCATGCTTTCTGCAGCACGCTATTTTATACTGTTGCTTGTCTCTATTTTTCCATTATATGATAATAACGGGAGCCGCGATAGCTCAGTGGTTAGTGAACTGGACTACAAAGGATAAGAGGTCGGGTTCGATCCTGACCGACGGCTTCCGGGCTCAACCAGCCTTAAATGGGTACGGGATTTTTCTGGGAAAGTAAAGCCTTAAATCATGTGCCGAAGGTCTATAAAAATTATGGTCACTAATATCATATTCCCTACTTGCTACTTAGCGTGACAGGGCTCATTACTTTACTATGATAATGACGCTCTGTAAGTATTTAAAGACACCCGTTTGCTTTAAGTGCAATAAACAAAGATTATTTGTGCTTATTTTTCTTTTCCTGCTACAATCACTTCTGTTTTGGCTGTACAAGTTTTCATCCTGTGGATAGTCCTTGTACACTTTGTTCGAATCAGTCAATTGTTGTTTTAATCCGTGTTCTCTTGTCGCTATTATTGTCTAATCATCTATTTTACATTAAAAAAGATGTTTCCATAAATGTTTCGTGCTTGTCTAATTTATTCGGTAAACTGCTACCGTATTCACATCTAGTTCTTAAATTATTACCATTTTTATCTTTATTTCAAACTTTCTAATGAAGATAATCACATTTATTGCATACCTCCCTTATAACATTTCATCTTTATTCTCCAAACTCTTCTGTTGTTAACCTTTTTTAAATAAATTCTTTAATAATGTTATTTTATTTATTTCCTGTTTGTCCTTCTTCTCACCCGCAGTGTAGCTGGTACAGTCTTGACATTAGCTATCGTTTTCTTCCATTCACCTCTCTCTCGCTCTCACTCTCTCTCTCTCTCTCTCTCTCTCTCTCACACACACACAGAGATACATGTGTGTCTATGTACACAGTTAGTCGTGTTTATTCTTGTGTGTTGTATTCTCATATCTTCTTTTAGTCGGCCTTTCTGTGACCGTTGAGTCTCTAATTTATCTTTACTAAAACTGTTGGTCGTGATAGTTGAACCATGTTGTTTTGCTTCTTTTCTGGACTATGACCAGTCTGTTGTTGTCCTCTTAGAGATATTGATTAGATACATTGTGTCTCTACAATGTTCTTATAATGTATCTTTAGCATTTCACACCTCTATTAGCCTATTTATAATTATTGTATATATTATTCTCTCATGGAATTCTTCTGTATGTGTTTATGCATAGCATGACTATTATAATGTAGTTGTTACAAGCTAGCAGATTATTTCTTTATTATTGCTAGCATTTTTACAGCAAGGCTTCCTTTTTCTACTTCTAGATTATTCGCTGTTTTCTTTCTTGCTAATGGTCGTTGCAGTTCTCTGTGATTAATTTGGCTCTCTCTCACTTCACTAACCTGCTTACCACGAGTTTCAGCTACTGCTTCTATGTCCTATGTTAATGAAGGTTACCACTTTTTGTTCATCGGCCGCTTTACCAACAACTCATCATCATCATCATTGAGTGCCTTCTCCGCAACGAAGGTTGGCTACCATGGATCGCCATTCTACTCTCTTTCTTGCTTTGATGGTGCAGGCTGTCATAGGTTGACTTGTCCATCTTTTGATGTTACTCGTCCATGTTAGTCTTGGTCTGCCTATGCCTCTTTTACCTTGAATTTTTCCTTCCAATATTACTTTTAGTAGGCTGTTGTGTCTTTTAACATGCCCCAAAAATTTCATTTGTCTTGTCTTAATTGTATTTAGTAGTTCTATTTTTATTTTCAGTTGTTATAAGACTTCATCGTTTGTTATCTGTTCTTTCCATCCAATTCTACCTATTCTTCTATATATCCACATTTCAAAGGCTTCAATTTTCTGTTCTGTCTAATGCCGTTACGGACAACATTGTTTCTAAATCGTAGGTTTGTGATTACTCCTCCATTTATGTATCTTATGCCACTGAGATCATGAAAACCATTTGTTTTAATTCACCTCAGAAATATATTGAAGAGCGTCGTGGTTATAGGCACCCCTGTCTAACATAAAAACCTGGATAAAATCATTTCTTATTCTCTTAAACTGAGCATTATTACTACTCTCATTTAATAATTCTTCATCTTAATGTCATAATACTCCGTAACTTTAATCACAGTCACCATCTTTCTATAAACACATTATCATAGCCACCTTTATCCCAAATACTAAAGCAGAGTAAAACTTTAAAAGTAAGTAAAGTACCCCTGTCACGCCAAGTGGCGTAGAGGGAAATATGGTGTTAGTGACCCTATATTTTACAGACCTTCAGCACATGATTTTTGGGGTAATGTGGTCGGTATTACGCCCGTGCTGCTTTATTTTCCCAGAAAAAAAAATCCGGTACCCATTTAAGGCTGGGTGAACCCGGAGGCCGTCGGTTTGAATCGAACCCTACCCCTTGTCCTTGGTAGTCCAGTTCACTAACCACTGAGCTATCGCGGATCCACATTAAAATTTTGGCTATGTGAATTCATGATAAGCACCATCTTATTTAATTAACTCATTCTCCATTATCCATTATTCTCATAAATTCATTCTCACTGTTCCATTTTTCTTATAAACTCGCCGATTATATGTCAGATCCTAATTGTCAAAGTTCTTTTATTTATGTGAAATTATCCTCAATAACCTCTTATTTTAGATACATACAATATTTACGCCAAATTATCAATAGCTTCATCGCCATCATCGCTCGCATCAACTCTTCGTAATTTTCACATATTGACGCAGACGTATGGCCGAACACGAGCAATAGCGCATGCGCAGAAAGCGGTCAAGGCTGACAACAGAGACGGCCCCCATGCATTCTAACCCCCACCTCACCATGTGGATCTGGACACAGACTAAATAGGTCTAGCAAAACGAGTATGGGTTGAAAAAGGAAAGACAATCCTGTAGCCATAGAAATAATGCTGAAGTGGAATATGTTGAAGATCAAAGTACAGATTGTAGCTCTAAGTACACCACATTACAACGTATTTAGACTAAAAGACACAATTTAAAGAGATTTGGTTATTTGGTTATGGAAGGCCCCGGTATCACTGCAAACGAATTAAAATCCATAATTGCTCATCCGCCGGTGCCAGTGGAATCATCCGAATTACTATCTCACCTCAGCTGCAGTCCCCATCACATCAGTCTCAGCACACGCCTAAAGATATAAGGCGAAACCGCACAGAAAGTGAACACAGCCAGCTGTTCTCTGTCATACGATATCAGCATTCATCGTAAACAATTGGAATATCGGAACATGATCAAAACGGATGAAACACACAGTTCACGGTGTGCACAGAGCACCTAACTCAGTAGCTCCTGCAACAAGCCGGGCTTGGAATATGAGGAAACTGCAACCAGGAACACTTTTCAGACATAACCTTCAATGGTTCCTGCCGCCTATCCACCATATTGACCGGAAGTTCACGCCTTCTGAAAATGATGATCGTCATATTTTTAAAATGTAGAGCGCTTGATGATGTTAGGACATTGTGTTTGACTCCAATTCCGAACATATAATACACAGTACGTCGTCAGATTATCCCCCTCGCACATCAAACAACAGACCGTAAGATTAGCGTATGGCCGGTCTTGGGATATACGATGAGCCATTATGATGACGCCGCACACACACAATGGCTGCGCCCATGGATTCATGATTACTCTAGTGAATGCAGTCTACAACGAACGAAACACGGTGTAAATTCCCTAAAGAGGTAAAACTTCGGCTGACTTGACGGAGCCCACCACATGAATGCTTTGTAAAATGTAAATAACTTGCGTCAAACAACTCCAACAACGGTCATTGAACAGCACTCAGTGTGACGTAAAACGCAGATCAACACTAGACGATGGAAGGTCGCATTCACAACACTTGATTTGTCAAAACGGAATATTGCCGTGCGTGCAACGCCAATTCATCGGCGCAGATGTGTTAAGTAGAACATCATTTCGACTTGAATGCAGAAAATTGCAATGGAAAGCCGAAATTACTCAGATCCCAATGCAATTTCTGCAGCGATCGAGAGAACGTGACTTAGTTCCGCTATCATGGAAACGGAAGTCACACATTTAAAGAGATAAGAAGAAGTAGTCTTTAGCGGAATAAAGCAGCAGGAAAAGGACTTAAGTCTTTCCGTACGTTTCTCCGTTTAGTGCGCTACGCTCAATTTGATTAGTGTGAACGCCATCAAACCATATTCTTTGTACATGTCTTGTATCATATGGATATTGGTGAAATCTAATACCTTGTTCAATTAGCTAAAAATTCATATATAATATATTACATGTTAGATAAATATAAATATGTTGATTCTTAAAACCATGAAAAATGTTGTCTCTGAAATCTCTTCTGTTGCGTCGATAAAAAGCTTATGTACGGAAAGAGTTATGACAAGACCATGTAAATATCTAACGACAATAAGTCCTTCTGCAAACCTCATGTAGTCCACTGTCCCATCTCTTTTCCACAATTTCATCAAAACCGAGACATCATTATCCATTTTGAGAACCTCTCTGTATAACGTAATCTTTGTTCATAAGTTAATGACAGCGGAACTACCTGTGGAAATGAAAACATTTTAACAAAATAAAGCACAAGATCAGTTTTCCCGATCCCGGGAAATGTAATCATTTCAAGTAAATGGAACTGTCTTTAAAAACAGTCTATCACTGCAGACGATTGTGTAACAATTTATTGAGAAAGAATTGTGAGTTTTTGTTCACAATTTCAACAAAAGCTTTAATGATTTCAAAGTAATAGACCGGGATGAGAAACTCTTGATGTGGGCTAGCATCATACAAATATCGTTCTTTCTGTCATTGTTGTCAGCTATAAAACTGGAGACATGGCGGGCGACAAAATATTCTCCAATCTAAATTATTTCCACTGGCTGTCTGTCTCTCTGTCCTCTCATTTTCCATCCAGATATTTTCTGTCTGTATTTGTCTGTCAGTCATTTTATTGTTCTGTTCCTCTGTCCCATTGTTTATCTCCTAGTATGTCTGTTCCTTTATTTCTCTGAACCTCTGTATATTAACCCATTTGTCTATCCTATTACCCTGTCAAACTATCTGTCTGTCTCTCTTTACCTTTGTTAATAGATCAATGTCTATCTCAATGTCTCTTTCACTTCTATGCTTGTCTATCTCTCTGCCTGTCATTTATTTCTTCAGATAGCCTTGTATAAATATTCACCATCCATGCCTCAGTACGAACGTATCTACCGATAATATGAAATAACAAATAATGTACACTTGTAACAATTCACTGCATTATTCATCTAGAGCTCTGGGTCCCCAGACAGCTATCCTCTATTTACTGAGGTGTGAGGTAAACTGGAAGCTCGCTGTTATGATTTAATAATAAACAGCGTTAACAGCGGAGCTCACTAAATTATAACTAGAAACGACGGGTTTTTTTTAAAAACCCTTCTACATACATTGGATCTATCCATCCATCCATCCATCCATTCATTTATCCATCCATCCATTCATCCTTCTGTCTACCTGCCCGCCTCTCCGTCCATCCAGTCATCCATCTGCCTACCTATTGACCTACTTCTATCTATCTATCTATCTATCTATCTATCTATCTATCTATCTATCTATCTATCTATCTATCTATCTATCTATCTATCTATCTATCTATCTATCTATCTATCTATCTATCTATCTATCTATCTATCTATCTATCTATCTATCTGTTCACTATCGTTTGTCGGTATTTCTGTATTTCTAAAAATCCCCATCTCTTTGTCTTTTCTTCTGTTTGTCAGTCAGTCTTTTTGCATGTCGTTCCGTCTATCTGTCTCTTCTATAACAGTCCGCCTGTCATTTGATTGTCTGCCTCTAGTGATTCTTTTAATCGCCAATCAACCACTATCTTCAGTAATAAAGAAAAGACGATGGTCATATGTTGGACATGTGATGAGAAGAGATAATAACCGAATAGCAAAGCAAGTCCTCATATGGCAAACATCAGGTAAGAGAAAAAGAGGAAGACCCAGAGAGACGCTGAGAAGAACATTGATGAGAGAAGCAAAAGCAGCAGGAATCGGCTCCCTCAATGAGATAGAACTGCTTGCACAGAACAGGGACAAATGGCGAGATTTGATAAAATATCTTTAAAAGAATTGAAAACTTCTAGAACAAAAATTCAGATGAAGGAGTATCTTGGTCTACGCTCTATGGGCCGGCTACGGCTCGAAAGTTCAATAGATAGATAGTGATTCTTTTCTTTCTGTCTATCTTTCATCGCATCTTCGCTTTTTTACCAACTCCCACTCCCACAATAGCGTTATTATTGCCAATGACCTTAATTAATGTTCAGATCTGAGAGAGAGGTTATTAAACTTCATCGGCAGTGGTTCAGAAACTGTAGGCTACCTTCGACTTTCTTTCCCTACTGATTATATAGCGCCGGCGCAGTCAAAGCAGTTGCGATTGTATAGTAAAGTAAAAGTAAGGTACTTGGCTTGAATAGCCGTCTTCAGTATTTGAAAGTAAATTTATAGTGTACTTTTTTTTATCTTCCATACTCTATGAGTCATGTCCTTCTAGAGCTAAGTTGAATGGAGCATGTCTGAAAAGGTAAAGTTCGAGACTTGAATCTGCATCTTAGAACGCGAGTTTTCACCCGTAGTGCTCGGCCGCCTATCCAGAAGTGTTCGGAGACTTCTGGGTAGAGTCGCTTCAAGCATCGAAACGCACGACGGGAGGCGGCAGTCCTCACCTTCCCACGGTACTACTACCCTGGTACCCATTTCTGCCAGCGACTGGGTCGACCGCAGGGGTATTTTTTTTCAACCACGAGTACAACTCACACTGCTTCCAGCGAGAATCGAATAAGGGTTATCCGAACGTCGCCAGAACAGTCGGGTGGTTTTTGCAACTAGACTACCGAGGCCCCCTGCGATCGTATAAGTCGTGTAAACTCTGATTCTTTTATTTATTTTTGTGCAGATGATTACTTTATGTACAGAAATGAAGTTCAATAACAATAAAGATTACAACAGAATTAACAAGATCATGTACAACACGGTTTCTGTACTAAAAAAAGTAAAGATTAAGTCTTTGTTAGTTTTGTCACTTTATGATTTCTAACCACTGAGTAGACACACGGCAATATCCTCGACGTGGTCCTTGTCTAAGCCTCCATGTGGCGCGGCTCATACTTTGAGAACTACTGGTGTATAGCTTATATAGATAGGAGAAATAGTGATTTCTCCGTTATTAGCGTCCTAAACTCAGTGAGCCAGATACATGTTTCCAGCTAAATCGACTAGAAATAGTCAGACAACATTGAACTCGGGTTCCCTTTATTGTCGAATCTGTGTACCACACTTACACCACACACACTCTTCAAGAATTACATGTCAAACTAGCATTTATGCCAGTGGCCTACTATATATAGTCCGTTCATAAATTCATGAACACGTTTTCTTTCGATTTGTGTGAAAGCTACCTGTTTAATCGCAGTGATTTTGTGCATGCAGCCTTGAAATATCCAAGATGTTATAAAAATATATTTGCTCTTAGACATTGGATCTAGTTTGCGACATTTATTCCCTGGGCTATATTAAAGTAAATCTTACTGACTTGGACATAATTTTAGCAGGTCTACGGTGTTCAGACGTGTTGTACAATATATAACATTGTTTTCACATTGAAATAGGCCGAAAAAAATAAAAGTTCTTGATTTTCCTCATTCGACTTTCAGCTGAAACCGATAAACAAGTAACATTATAATGCTGCATGGCCATTCATGTTAAAGGCGTATTCAGTTAATATTGTTAAATTATGGTGGTATAATGTTGGTTTCTAAAAGATGACATTTATTGTATCAACATCATAATGAGTTTGAAATGCAAACAAGTTTTGTAGTGTTTCCTCTCACTGTTAATATATTATTCCCAACTAAACCATCTGGGTTCACCAAATGGATACCGGATTTGATTTTTTTTCTGGAAAAGTCAAGCGGCACGGGCGTAATACCGACCACATTACCCCAAAAATAATGTGCTGAAGGTCTATAAAAATTATGGTCACTAACATCATATTCCCTATACGCCGCTTCTTTAGGGCTCATTACTATATTGAGGTTTCGTGTGTTCGCATGAAGTTTGCCTTCTGTATCGCTCTTATTTTCGGCACAGTTTCACTTACGTCCGACAATGATACACTGTTGTTCTCGTCAGTTCTGCCTGCTGGAGGCAGTCTTGTATAGCATGCCTCATTGCTATAAATAAAAAAAATAATAATGATTTCGCAGATCTATACATAGACTAAGAAGAATTTTATTAGTTGATAGTAACGAGTATTACTAAAACTACATTGTATTTTTTTGTATTGAAACAATATTAATTCTAGGCCTAGTACTGTTGAATCTTGTTGTTTTGATGTTTGACCCTCGTTTAGTATTGTCCTTTCTCTAATTGTTACTCTGGCTATACCGTTTCAATACTGATAAATCTGTTGATAATCGATTATCCATAGCTAGTGACATTTTGGCGATCTCCGTTGCAAAACATGTTAGATATTTACAAATATGTAAAAATCTATCATACTTGATGTGTTTGTTTTCTTGTTTTCTTTTCTATTGTTTCAGAAATACTTATTTCATTTGAATAATCAGTATTTTGTTGTTGCAACAAACAGCAGACATAAGAATTAGCAATCAAACAGGAAAGTTCCAATATATTAAAAGAGGACAAAGACAACGCTGTGTTCTGTCGCCGGATTTGTTTTCACTTTTCAACGGAAATATTATGAGATTAATCATCATCATCATGTGCTATACCGGCTGACGCAGGCGATCATGTCCTTCCACAATCTTCTATCTACAATGCATCGTATCAGTTCTGTTGTTGATTGTTAGGCTATGACACCACGCTATCCAGTAATATCTCTTGTTGTCGTCCGCGATCTCTCTTTCTTTTTATTTTGTCAGTTGTAACCATGTATTCTAACTTTCCTCTTCTCATGATGTGCCCAAAAAATAAAATGTTGATTGTTTCTTTCTGATGTTTTTTTAGTTCTCTGTTTGTGTTGGCCTCTTTGAGAATTTCCTCATTGGTCTTTTTAGCAGTCCAGGGAACTTTCAGCATTCTTCTGAGAAATCCCATCTCTGTGGCCTCTAATAGTCTTTTCATTTGTTTGTCCGCTGTCCATGATTCGCTTCCATAGGTCAGAATTGGTTCTATATAGCACCAATGAACTCTCTTTCTCACTTCTATTGACATAAATTTGTTGCACAAGATATTTTTCATTTTCTGAAATGCTATCTTGACCTGAACTATTCTGCTTTTTATTTCTGTTGTGCATCTTCCATCTGATGTTATTATTGTGTCCATGTATTTAACGCGTTGCACCTGTTTCAGATTTGTCCTATTTATTTGTATGCTGTATGATGGTGATGATTGTTTCTTTGATAAGACCATTACTTCTGTTTTCTTACTATGCAGACTGATACCATTTTTATTGCTTTCTTTTACTATTATGTCTATAATTTCTTGCAGTTCATTCTCTGTCTCTACTATTAAGACTGTCATCCGCATATCGCAAATTATTTATCTTCCTATCTAAACTCTCTCTTTCGCTTGTACCTATTTTCTTCCTTTAATGTTTTCCTGTTATCACAACATATTTCAAGTGTTCCATTCTCATTACGTGACTGGCAACAAACGATTACGTTTCCTCTTGATATTGGCAATGTGCTTCCTCTTGATATTGGCAATGTGCTTCCTCTTGATATTGGCAATGTGCTTCCTCTTGATATTGGCAATGTGCTTCCTCTTGATATTGGCAATGTGCTTCCTCTTGATATTGGCAATGTGCTTCCTCTTGATATTGGCAATGCGATTTCCATTTTCGTCGGCCGCTTTGAGGACCTAATCATGGTCTTACCCATCCATGGTATTTATTGTTAACGTTCTTCCGTCCATGGTATTTATTGTTAACGTTCTTCTGTGAAACCACAGTTCTGTAACCTTCAAACTCAGCTGTCCGGGATTCACTTCCGTGTATCGAGAATGACTTCTCAAAAGCCCCCAGAACTCATTTTCGTTTCGCCGGTTGCACATCAGGATATGTGATATTTGTCTCTTTGATTGTTTGCTTCCCAGAGTCTGCTGTGTCAATATGCATTTCTATTCTCGTGGCATTGTTGAGCCACTTCTTTTCCCATATGCCTTTGAAACATTACATTTTTTAAACTGTTTATAATATAATTATTTCTCATTCTGTCTTTTATGGTGACTTTCATATTTGACATTGTTAAAAGAGAAATGGTAGAATTATATTATATATACATTTTTTGCAATGCTTCTTTTCTTTGCTATTTTTATGCTTCTGTTTTTGTGTAATAACGGCAATTAGTAGTCCACAGCTTCTCTGTCTTTCTTGATTCATGTTTTCGCTTCTCTAACTCACTTTTCTTCCTATGTTGAAACGCTGCCCATGTACTTGAGTTCAGGAAATTGTTTAGGTTTAACGCTACTGACATGAATGGTGTACAGGTGGTGTATTCTATCTTTCTTTTTGCTGCCCCTTCATAGTCATCGCAGAAGAGGGTATTGCGTGGGTTTAGGTTCGTCGTGGTGTGGTTTACAGCAAGCTGAGCTATCTGTCCCTTCATAGTCAGCCCAGGAGAGGGCATTGCGTGGGTTTAGGTTCATCGTGGTGTGGTTTACAGCAAGCTGAGCTATCTGCCCCTTCATAGTCAGCCCAGAAGAGGACATTGCGTTTAGGTTCGTCGTGGTGTGGTTTACAGCAAGCTGAGCTATCTGCGCCTTTCGAACCGACACATCTGATTTCAGCACGATGTGTATACATGTTGTTGGCAGATTGTAAAATTTCGAGCAAGAAAATATAACAATAAATTACAAATCTAAACTTGATGATTTTCGTTTGCTTCAGCAACTTCGATAAATGTGATACTTTCATAGGTTCTCGTTAACTTCATTTTGTTTATTGAATATGGAATAAAACATATAACATACATCTCACATTGTTCATTACACATAATTCATGATATTATTCTTCATTTATGCCAGCTCAATACATAACAACAACGCCCATCATTTCCTTAAAATTGTTCGTGTTTTCTGTGAAAAAGAAATCGTGGTATTTTTTTTTTAAATTAAGTCTTAAAATGTTCTTCGAAAACGTGTCACACGAGAGGGCGGTAGTAAAAAAAAAATGGAGATTAATTTTAAATTAATGATTCCATCGATCTAAAAGAGAATGAAATAAAATTTAACAAAATTAAAGAAAAAAAATAAACTCAAAGCGTATCAGCATATTGATTCTTAGTTGAATGTTTTTTTTTTCTTTTTTTCTTTTCTTTAGTTTATTTTTGTAATCATAGTTTATCAGTTTAGACAAATATAACGACAAACACGAAAATCTATATATGGATGTGATGGTTGGGGGGGGGGGGGGGGGTCTACTTGTTACAAAGAGCACCAAGTATACTTGAAAATGATAAATAATTCATTCATTAACATTTAAGAGATTAACAGAAAAGATGAAAAACAAAAGATGTAATAAAACATCTCACTGTATATTTTGACAATAAATAATGTTTTATGTATTTGTACAATCTCAAATGTCGGGTGTTTTGTTATAAATGATTAGTTATTTTATATTTAAAATGTAGCGATGTTCTGAGTTTGTGACCGTGTCTATTTCACAGAATATATGAGTGCTTGTTTTAAACAGTCTGTGTGTTTGTATGTATTCCATTGAGCAAGTCGCATTAATTAATGTTGTCGGAGCGACGTGGACATATTTGAATTATCAAAGACTCCCTGTGAAAGGTTGTTTGGAAACTACAAGTTTGGAAGACAGCTCAGAGATTGTTTGTTCATGCTTGTTTCCAATTTCTCAAACTTTATGATGTTTCTGCTCTAATTATTTTCTGCAGAAACCTCATTGAGTCTGTCTATTTAGTTGTGGACGCTGCCTCACGGTACTCAAAGTACTAGACAGCTGTCATTTTAATGTTCATCTCAGACTTTTTTAATTTATTAGTGAAATGCATTATATTTCTGTAAAATATTGTTTGTCGTGTTTTTTAAGCCACGTATTTGTTGTGACTTCATTGACTTCGTTGTCAGAGCATGTTGCCACAGCGAATGATCAAGAATGATTAAAGTCATTGTTAGCGGAAATGTAAATTTAATCGATATTTAATCTGTTAACTTTTGTTAACAGTAAAATTAATTCTTCTCGTTTGTTTGAAAAGGATGACGAAACACAGATTATTTGTACAAGGGACCAATTTGGTTCTGGAAGGAACCGGAAAGTACATTTTAGCCGGAAGTTGGCACAGTTCATGAAGAACTGATGGATTAGTGCTAGAATTGTTCAACATCACAGAGCTTTTACACTTCATTGATATGCAACAAGCAGAAGAGCCCGTGAGCCAAATGCTCATTTTGCCGACAGAATAACAATGTGATTCTTGATCCATCAAGAGACATTAGACGGCACATATGACTCACAGTCACCCGTCAATTGTCTCTATTCTGGGCGAGCTCTTCTATTATAGGAAATGAGTCTATGCCTGTCGACCTTGCTTCTTTTTATGGAGTTCTTTTTAGTGTCTCGAGGTTGTCCTCTTTTCCTATGACCTGATGTGTCCCATTTGAAAGCTGCTTAGTAATTCTCTGATCGTTTCTTTTTTAAATACATGCCCGACATATGCTCATCTTTTTTTCTTAATAGTCATCAGCATCATCATCATCAAGTACCATGCTTGCTGGGATAGGTTGATCATGTCTCTCCACAACTTTCGATCTCGACAGCTATTTATCATTTCTGTTGCTGACCTTCTGCCAAGCCTTTCTCTTAAGCTGTCTTGTAATGTTTGTCTTTGCTTCCCGCTATCTCTACGTTTCTCAATGTTCTCAGTTGTCACAATATATTACAGTTGATCCCTTCTCATTACATGGCCCCAAAAATGATAATTGTTTCTTCTTAATATTGGAAAATATTTCTCTCTTTGCTTTGGCCTCTTTCAAAATGTTTTCATTTCTCCTCTTAGCCGTCCATAGTATTCTCAACATATTTTTTCTGCAAAACCACATTTCTACAGATTCCAGTGATTTTCTTGTATGTTGTCCTATTGTCCATCATTCACATCCATATGTTAGGACTGATTCTATATAACATTTAAGAACTCTTTATCTTTTTTTATTATCAAAAATGGACTGCACAGTATCTTCCTCATTTTTTTTTAAATCTGCCTTTGCCTGAGCCATTCTGCATCTCACCTCTGTTGTAAATCTACCATCTGAGGCTAACATTCTTCCCAAATATTTACATTCATTTACCTGTTTTAATATTATATTATGAATATACTAATTCTTAATAGTAGACGAGGTAAATATGTGCATTATCGTCTCTCTTTTTAAGCACTAGTCTTGAATGTGTTCCATTTAATACACGTTTTCTTTCTCAGGCATTTGTCTTCAAATACATTGAGTTTGTTTTCTTTCAATCTCACATGTCGTTTAAGAATATAACAACGCACTTTACAAATTATGGTCAATGTGCCAGATTACTTCAGCTAATGTTTGTTATTCTCATATATCGCTAATAGTAGTTTGTTATGTTTGTTATTCTCATATATCGCTAATAGTAGTTTGTTATGTTTGTTATTCTCATATATCGCTAATAGTAGTTTGTTATGTTTGTTATTCTCATATATCGCTAATAGTAGTTTGTTATGTTTGTTATTCTCATATATCGCTAATAGTAGTTTGTTATGTTTGTTATTCTCATATATCACCAATAGTAGTTAGTTATGTTTGTTATTCTCATATATCACCAATAGTAGTTTGTTATGTTTGTTATTCTCATATATCACTAATAGTTGTTTGTTATGTTTGTTATTCTCATGTATCACCAAATTGTAGTTTGTTATGTTTGTTATTCTCATATATCACTAATAGTAGTTTGTTATGTTTGTTATTCTCATATATCACTAATAGTAGTTTGTTATGTTTGTTATTCTCATATAACACCAAATTGTAGTTTGTTATGTTTGTTCTTCTCATATATCACTAATAGTAGTTTGTTATGTTTGTCATTCTCATATATCACCAAATTGTAGTTTGTTATGTTTGTTATTCTCATGTATCACCAAATTGTAGTTTGTTATGTTTGTTATTCTCATATATCACCAAATTGTAGTTTGTTATGTTTGTTATTCTCATACATCACTAATAGTAGTTTGTTATGTTTGTTATTCTCATATATCACTAATAGTAGTTTGTTATGTTTGTTATTCTCATATATCACCAATAGTAGTTTGTTATGTTTGTTATTCTCATATATCATCAATATAGTTTGTTATGTTTGTTATTCTCATATATCACCAATAGTAGTTTGTTATGTTTGTTATTCTCATATATCACCAATAGTAGTTTGTTATGTTTGTTATTCTCATATATCACGAATAGTAGTTTGTTATGTTTGTTGATACTAAGTCGTCATCATCTAACTTATCCGTTAGAAAGGGTCCCTTGACAGCTCTGAATCGTAAGGTGTTCAGCGTCTATTGCGAAAATGCACAGCTAGTCTGTGACATACTGCACCCGCTATCTATTTTATCATTCTCTCTCTCTCTTTTTCTCTATCTATCTATCTATCTATCTATCTATTTATCTATCTATCTATCTATCTATCTATCTATCTATCTATCTATCTATCTATCTATCTATCTATCTATCTATCTATCTATCTATCTATCTATCTATCTCTCTCCGGGGTATCGTATCGTTAAATGTGTCCACAATATCTATCTCCTTATTTATCGCATTCTAATTCGAGCTATATTTATAAATAGATAATCATTGCCTTCCTCTGTGTGCGATCCTCCGATGATTACTTCTATATGGTTTCTATCTAAAATGTCGTTGAGTGGGCGTAATCTGCGTTGTGCTGTTGTTTACAGGAATGTGTTCACTTTCTGTGTGGTTTTGCCTTATGTCTTTTGCCGTGTGCTGAGACTGCTATGATGGGGACTACAGCTACCCTTCTTTGTTTTGGAGATGAGTTAGTAATTTGGATGATTCCGCTGGTACGGACGGTTGAGCAAGTATGGATTTTAATTCGTTTGCATGCAGTGATACCGAGGCCCTCCATAACCATAACTTACAGGAATGTGCCATATACGTGCCTTCCTGTCAAACAGATCCGACTTTAATACATTTACGGGCATAGGGTTACTTTTCCTTCACGATCAAGACTTCCTTGATCGCAATTTCTTTTATTTCCTTTAAGAAATAACCACAGGGACATGGACTAAGATCAAGGTCAGTTTTGACTGACAGGCTCCGACGCATGCAGCTTTCTATGATTCACTAACTTCAGCATAATAAGCTGTCACCATCTGTCTTTTTGTATACATCAAGTGATACTGGCGCATGAAGTTGTGGATTTAGTTTTAGGACTGGTGCTGTGGACTATAAGATGGAGGCAATGTGACGGAACCCTTTAGAGATCAAATAGGTCGCGAAAGATTTGCAATAGCTAGTTACCTTAGCAGAAGTATTTCCTGGAAAACAAAGTTGCAAATACCAACTCTCTGTGATACATCAAAGTACAGGTGGTAAGTCAAAAGAAGAAGTGGTAGTAGAAGAAGAAGAAAACTAAAGAGAAGAAAGATTTCCTCAAAATTTATCACAGTCATATCACAATAGGGATACATCCGCCACTGAAAACATAAAGAAACAACATATACAATGCCTTGGTCACGTGATAAGCCAGAAAGATTAAAACACAAAACAACTAGCCTTTCATAAATAAACGTAGCAAGAACACCAAACTCAGGGATCGACCATGAAATAGATGAATTGATGGATAATTAGAAGCACTAGAAAATATAACAGCTGAAGAGGTAAATAGAAGAAGAAAAAAAAAAAAAGAACAATCAAATTAACAATAGCCACCTACCCAGAGTTTGTGCTCAAAATGTGATCTGCTTGTGTAAACTGTCAGCCTGAGATCGAAGTGCTAATGTACACTTTCATTTTACAATAATGATTATATTTTACACGACAACACAGGTATAAAACGAATAATTTATTTCCTTTAATTTGTACAGTTAGAAGCATCTGATTGGTCAACGGAATGGCAACAAGTTGCTTTTTTGTGGATGCCTAAATCTGATAAAGACAAATGGAGAGCGTTTGCCCCTGAGGTGAGTGTATCATGCTTTTGTATTTGTAACTATGAGTAACGTCCTTTTTTATATTGCTCTCTACTACAATATAGTAGGTGACATTTAAGAGATTTTACGTCAGCTAATGAATGTATTAAAACAGATTGTATATTAAAACAGAAGTATGGTTATATCGAAGAAACAATCACCACCATCATGCAGCATAAAAATAAACGAGACAAATCTGAAACAACAAGTGCAACGTTTCGAATACTTGGGCACAATAATAACATCAGATGGGAGATGCACCACAGAAATAAAAAGCAGAATAGCTCAGACCAAAATAGCATTTCAGAAGGTTAAAAATATCTTATGCAACAAATCTATGTCAATAAAAATGAGAAAGAGAGTTCATCAGTGCTATATAGAACCAATTCTGACCTATGGAAGCGAATCATGGACAATAGACAAACAAATGAAAAGACGGTTGGAGGCCACAGAGATGGGATTTCTCAGAAGAATGTTGAAAGTTCCCTGGACAGCTAAAAAGACCAATAAGGAAGTTCTCAAAGAGGCCAACACAAAAAGGGAGCTCTTAAAAAACATCAGAAAGAAGCAATCAACATTTTTTGGGCACATCATGAGAAGAGGAAAGTTTGAATACTTGGTTACAACTGGCAAAATAAAAGGAAAGAGAGATCGCGGGCGACAAAGAGAGAAAATACTGGATAGCTTGGTGTCATGGCATGGAAAACAGTCAACAACAGAACTGATACGATGCACTGTAGATAGAAGATTGTGGAGGGACATGATCACCTACGTCAACCGGTATGGCACATGATGATGATGATGATGAATGATTGTATTTGCGTGAATGTATGTATATTATATTCTATGACTATTTGTGTCATTGTGATAAAACTATCATCATTATACTGGAACACGTTAGCATTTTGGAGCCGCGATAGCTGAATGGTTAGTGAACTGGACTACAAAGGACAAGAGTTAGGGTTCGATCCCAACCGACGGCTTCCACTTCACCCAGCCTTTAATGGGTACTGGATTTTTTTCTGGGAAAGTAAAGGGGCACGGGCGCAATACCGACAACATTACCCCAAAAATCATGTGCCGAAGGTCTGTAAAATGTATGGTCACTAACACAACATTCCCTATACGTCACTTGGTGTGACGGGGGTACTTTACTTTTTTTTTTTACGTTAACATTTAGAGATCTCTTCCGGGTAATATAGGAAGATCTCTGCAAAGAAAGAAAGATAGACAGACAGACAGACAGACTGACTGACTGGCAGACAGATCAAGCTAGCCAATTAATGTGAAAGATAATACCAGTTTTACTTTTATATTTTAAAATTTGCCCAGGCAGTGGTCAACTGTTTACTCTTGTCGATTTTAAATGCCAAGGTGTGTTTTACATGGACAATTAGAACAAGGACATTTTGTTGATCGTCCCTCTCAAATATCACTACATCCTCATCTACGTAATATCAGGAGTCACCGGAAAAAAAACTATCACTCCATCAGTGATTGTAATAGTGTACCTTATGCTTGTGAGGCAGCCACCCTTCCTCAGCACAATAGTATTATTTATACACAAATGCAATCAATTACAAGAGAAATAGAAACCGTTTCTGTCTTTTGGTATAGGAAGAAGTCGCAGTACTTCTTGATCTTGTATGTAAAGAGCTCATCACGTGGTTTATAGGGAAGATTGTGTTAGTGCCCATAATTTTAAAAGACCTTCGGCACATGATTTTCGGGGTAATGTGGTCGGTATTACGTCCGTGCCGCTTTACTTTCTCAGAAAATGTCTGGTCCCCATTTAAGGCTGGGTGAACTTGGAAGCCGTCGATCAGGATTGAACCCGACCTCTTGTCCTTAGTAGTGCAGTTCACTAATCATTCATTGAGCTATCGCGGCTCCCCTCTTGATTTTGATATCTTTGATACTTCCAGGGCCATTAGACGTCGCATAAGGCTCCTAGAGTTTTTTTTTTGCCATTTATCTTGATTCTGGGCGAGATGTTCGATCTTATCAAAAAGGCCTATACCTGCCATCTTTGCTTGTCTTATCGGTGTTCTTTTCAGTGCCTCTCTAGATCGCCTATTTCTGTATCTCCTATTTGAGAGCTTTGTTTTGAAATTCTCTTGTCTTCTCAACGCATATCCGACATATGCCCATTTTCTCTTCATAATTGTAGATGAGATCGTTGGTTGCATGACCAATTCTCTTATCTCTATATTAGTTTTGAATTCATTCCATTCAACACAGAGTGTTCTTCTGAGGCATTTGTTTTAAAAATCGAGTACTTTATTGTTTCAGTCTCTTTTGTTGTTTTCCAGCTTTCACGTGCGTATGTAAGCGTTGATACAATGTTTGAGATGAATATTTTAAGTTTAGTTTTCTTACATCGTATTTTTTATCTCCATTTTTTTGTCCAGGTTTCTAAAAATTACTTCCGCTTTTTCGACCCTGAATGTGGTCTCTTTTTTTATTTCGCCTTCTTGATCTATATTACCACCGAGATGTACATAATGTCTACATTTTCCTATGCATAACTATTTATAAATTGCCTTCTGGTGTGTTCTTAATTTTTATCGATTTTGTTCTGTTTCTGTTGATTCCTTGCACCTCTGTGACTGTTAAATTAGAACTTTTTCAGCAGAGCTCGAAAAATCAGGAAAGCCATGTAATCTCCATGTTAACTTCCATTACCTAATGGTCAAGAGTTCGTATCGATTAAGTGGCATTAGACCATCATCATTATAATTTATTTCATTAATAATACAAGCAAAATGGAGAGGCTTTATGTCTTAAGCCGTGTCATTAAAAACGTTGACAGTTTGGTGGCCTCTAATGGATTACCCTTGTTGCTTGTCAGTCATTTGGACGTGACTCTATTCTCAATAGAAAGAAGATTTTTTTTTTTTATTAATGCGAAATTTGAGAACTGCAGCGAAGTCAGTATTTTAAAATGATGATCATCATCATGTGCCATACCGGTTGGCGTAGGCCATCATGTCCTTCCACGATCTTCTATCTACAGTGCATCGTATCAGTTCTTCTGTTGACTGTTTTCCATGCCATGACACCAAGCTATCCAGTATTTTCTCTCTTTGTCGTCCGCGACCTCTCTTTCCTTTTATTTTACCAGTTGTAACCAAGTATTCCAACTTTTCTCTTCTCATAATGTGCCCAGAAAATGTTGATTGTTTCTTTCTGATGTTTCTTAAGAGCTCCCTTTTTGTGATGGCCTCTGAGAATTTCCTCGTTGGTCTTTTTTATCTGTCCAGGGAACTTTCACCTTTCTTCTGAGAAATCCTATCTTTGTGGCCTCTAATCGTCTTTTCATTTGTCTGTCCATGATTCGTTTTCAGAGGTCAGAATTAGCTCTATATAGCACCGATGAACTCTTTCTCACTTCTATTGACACAGGTTTGTTGCATAAAGAGTTTTTCATTTTCTGAAATGTTATTTTGGCCTGAAATATTCTGCTTTTTATTTTTATGGTGAATCTTCCATCTGATGTTAGTATGTATGTCCGGTTTATTTTTGTGGTGCATCTTCCATCTGATGTTAGTATGTATGTCCGGTTTAATTTTGTGGTGCATCTTCCATCTGATGTTAGTATGTATGTCCGGTTTATTTTTGTGGTGCATCTTCCATCTGATGTTAGTATGTATGTCCGGTTTATTTTTGTGGTGCATCTTCCATCTGATGTTAGTATGTATGTCCGGTTTATTTTTGTGGTACATCTTCCATCTGATGTTAGTATGTATGTCCGGTTTAATTTTGTGGTACATCTTCCATCTGATGTTAGTATGTATGTCCGGTTTATTTTTGTGGTGCATCTTCCATCTGATGTTAGTATGTATGTCCGGTTTATTTTTGTGGTGCATCTTCCATCTGATGTTAGTATGTATGTCCGGTTTATTTTTGTGGTGCATCTTCCATCTGATGTTAGGATGTATGTCCGGTTTATTTTTGTGGTGAATCTTCCATCTGATGTTAGTATGTATGTCCGGTTTATTTTTGTGGTGCATCTTCCATCTGATGTTAGGATGTATGTCAGGTTTATTTTTATGCTGCATGATAGTGAAGACTGTTTAAAATGATAGTAAATTGATATTATTGTAACAGTGATGTTACAATATATAAAATACTTCATTCAAAGTTTATTTTGTGACGACGGGGTGTATCTACAGGAATCCATGATCTCATGGTATGTGTCAGCAATTATCAAGTTTTCTCTGATAAAACATGGTAAAAATTATCTTACATTTTAATATTGAAGACGTGATAACCAGTTTACATTTGGAAATCGAATATAAATGACTGTGCATCTCTATTCTGACATAATGTATTGAGAGAAAAAATCCATACTCACTCAACATTATGCAATAGAAATTACCAAAAAGGTCAGGAATACATTTTTGACACGCACAAAATTACGTTCACATGACATTTGTAACAAACAAACAATAAATAGCACAGGCGGAAGCACATTATAGAATAATGTTATGAATGTAACTGTAACAAAATATTTTAAATAATAGATTTGTTATATAATCATGAAATGGTGCAACATATTTAGTCAATAAAGAGAGATAACACACACACGCGCGCACATGCATACACGCACATATATGCATAATATAAGTATACATAAACAAACGCCCAATAAATATGCTAATCAATAGATCATATACGTGTGTCCTTTCGATGAAAACGCATTTTGATTCTCTCCATCTACTTTTTCTCTGAATCGCTCTCTGTCTCTCTGTCTCTGTCTCTATATCTCTCTCTCTCTCTCTCTCTCTCTCTCTCTCTCTCTCACTCATATTTCCCCCCATATATTCTTCATCTCTTACTTCAATATAAAAAAAAAACGATTTTTTAAAAGTTATTTTTGCTTCTCACCTCGTTAGCTTCCCACTCTTTATGTAGCGTTAGTAATATCGTCTGATAAGTTTCATTACATGTATCAGATTTATCCCCAGCTACTCCTGTTGTCTTTTATTAAATTTCTTTTACATTCATTATTTCTTCTTCTTTTGTCTATCTACTGTGGAAGATTCGCAGGAGATTGAAGAAATGTATAATATAATCTGATGTATGTAGATGTTATTTCAGTCACTTCCTTTTTCCACGCTTCTATGCGCTCCTGGACACTGTTAAAATAGAAATGTTTTAGCTCATGCATTTTTCTTTTATTCTGTCTATCCATCTCTTCCTTAGTCTCCCTCTTGCTCTCTGTCAAGTTGTTTAAAGGCAGAAAACTGTTGTTGTTGTTGTTGTTGTTGTTGTTGGTGTTGTTGTTGTTGTTGTTTGGTTCGGGAGCCGCGATAGCTCAGTAGTTAGTGAACTGGACTACACAGGACAAGAGGTCGGGTTCGATCCTGATTGACGGCTTCCGGGTTCACCCAGCCTTAAATGGTTATTGGATTTTTTCTGGGATAGTAAAGCGGCACTGGCGTAATACCGACCACATTACCCCAAAAATCATGTGCCGAAGTTCTATAAAAATTATGACTTCTTCTTCTTTTTTACCTCATTTGCCTTTCAGCGTTGAGAGGAGATATAATTTGCGGTCTTTTGCTCTTCTGTTCGCCTCTGCTGCTGTTATGTTTCCTAGTGCTTCTAATATTCCATCGACCCATCTTTTTCGTGGTCGACCCTTGGGTCTGGTGTTCTCACAACGTTTGTTGAAGTCTCGTTGTGTTGTGTTTTGTTCTTTCCACGTGGCCAAACCATTTTATCTGTTGTTTCCTTATATATTCTATGGCGAGGGCTATTCCTAGTTTTTTTTCTCAGTTCTTCATCTTTGATCTTAACTCTCAGACTGTTTCCTGCCATTCGTCTAACACATTTCATCTCTGTAGAGGTTAATTTTCTTATTGTTCTTTCATCTAGGGTCCAGGTCTGGCATTGGTTGCACAACGTTGGGATGAAGAAATTATAGTCACTAACACCATAAATGAGGAAGATACTATGCAATCCATTTTTATAAAAGAAACAAGAAAAAAAGTTCTTAAATGTTATGTAGAGCCAGTCTTGACATATGGATGCTAATCATAGACAATAGGACAACAGACAAGAAAATCACTGGAGTCTGTAGAAATGTTGTTTTACAGAAGAATGTTGAGAATACAATGGACAGCTAAGAAGAGTAATAAAAACGTCATGAAAAAAGGCCAAAGCAAAAAGAGAGCTAATTTCCAATATTAGGACGAAACAATCATCATTTTTTGGCCGTGTAATGAGAAGAGAACAACTGGAATCATCATCATCATGTGCCATACCGGTTGGCGTAGGCTTTCATGTCCTTCCACAATCTTCTATCTACAGTGCATCGTATCAGTTCTGTTGTTGACTGTTTTCCATGCCATGACACCAAGCTATCCAGTATTTTCTTTCTTTGTCGTCCGCGATCTCTGTTTCCTTTTATTTTGCCAGTTGTGACCAAGTATTCCAATTTTCCTCTTCTCATGATGTGCCCGAAAAAATGTTCATTATTTCTTTCTGATGGTTTTTAGGAGCTGCCTTTTTGTTTACAACTGGAATATATTGTAATAACTTGGAAAATTGAGGGACGAAGAGATAGAGGAAAGCAAAGAGAAAAAAATACCAGACAGCTTAAGAGAATGGCTTGGCAGAAGGTCAACAACAGAAATGATAATTAACTGTCGAGATAGAAAATTGTGGAGAGACATGATCACCTACGCCAGCAGGTCCGGTACTTGATGCTGATGAAGAAATAGAATTTGCCTCTTTGTCTATCGATGATATGACTTTGTACAACAAGATTAAAATACTTTAAAAGGCAATAATATCGCATGAAAATCCTACTATATCGGCGCTCGCCGCGATAACATCGATATGTTATATTTTAACTATATGGGATAAAAGGTAGAAATCTTAGCAGAACTGACATGTTAACTAACTTAAGTATCATGAGAATGGAGATGGAAGCAGTCATTGTTAGGTGATCTGGGCTGTCTTTCTGAGAAGCTATTCAGGAGTGTAGTTAGTGTGTCCAACTCTCGGCTTCCAGAGCCCCCACTGCGAGGGGAGAAAAGAATACAGCAACAGTTTATTGCCACGCATGTTGTAAGAGGCGACTAAGGGGGCTTGGAATCTTCGCCTGTGTAATCGAGTAGGACGTGCTCATAGCTACCTTGTGGACATAATTTATCGATGCATCATGGGAAAGGCTGTGACAAGTGGTGGAGCGGATATGGGAAATGTATGAATACAATGAAACTGGTTCCATGGATAGAATAGAGAATATAATAGTCATGAATGGATTAAACATCTCGATGTCTCGGATCTTGATAAAGTGTGTGGATCTACTGGCGTGGTCACTCAGGATTTAATCGTAATTTATGAGCATTTCTCGAGGTCACTAGCAGTGGCAACGCGAGAGCGTGATAAGAAAGATATGTTCACGACTTTTTATGTTCTCTTTATTTTAATTATTTCTTTCTTTGGAGCGTACAACAACAGCTGATGAGGAAATACATCAAATGCTTCAAAAACCGATAGTCAAGCTATGTACAAGTAGGTTAGTGAGAATGTAGGGCGGATTAGAAATGTGTAAAACGAACGAGCTTCGGGAGATATCGGCGTCGTTATCTTTTATGATCGGCGTCGTTATCTTTTATGATCGGCGTCGTTATCTTTTATGATCGGCGTCGTTATCTTTTATGATCGGCGTCGTTATCTTTTATGATCGGCGTCGTTATCTTTTATGATCGGCGTCGTTATCTTTTATGATCGGCGTCGTTATCTTTTATGAAGGCTTGCCCTGAGTACGGTGATGTCTTTTCTGGTAGTCAGTAAACGTTTATTTATATCAACATTAGCTGATCGTTTATCACAATGATTCCTCCTACTTAGTTCACAATATCGACGGACCTTTCGATCCTGCAGTCAATTAATTCCGCCGTCATTCCTTTAATGGTTTCTAGAAGCTGTACCGTTTTCATTTTTGTACTGATAATATCGTGATGGCGTCTAAGTGTTGTGATAACATTCATCATCATCATCATCATCATCATCATCATCATCATCATCATCATCATCATCATCATCATTCATCATCATCATCATCATCATCATCATCATCAACATCATCATCATCATCATCAACATCATCATCATCATCATTCATCATCATCATCATCATCATTCATCATCATCATCATCATCATTCATCATCATCATCATCATCATCATCATCATCATCATCATCATCATCATTCATCATCATCATCATCATCATCATCATCATCATCATCATTCATCATCATCATCATTTAGTGCCGTCTCCGCATCGAAGGTTGGCTACCATGGTGCGCTTTTATGTTCTGTCTCTTGCTTTAATGGTGCAGGTTGTTATATGTTGACTTGTCCATCTTTTGATGTTACTCATTCATGTTAGTCTTGGCCTGCCTCTGCCTCTTTTACCTTGTATTTGCTCTTTCAATATTACTTTTAGTAGGCTCTTGTGTCTTTTAACATGCCCCATAAATCTCATTTGTTTTGTTTGAATTGTGTTTGGTACTTCTTTTTTTCATTTTTAGCTGTTTTAGGTCTTCGTTGTTTGTTTTCTTTTCCTTCCATCCAATTATACAGATTCTCCTATATATATCCATATTTAAAAAGCCCAAATTTTCTGTTCTGTTTTTTTTTTGTCTAATGTCCGTGATTCTGCACCATACAGGAATGTTGAGAAGATATAACATTTAGCTATTGTTAGTTTTATCCCTGGTGTTATTTGTTTTGATGTTAGTATATTTTTCATGGCATTAAAAGTACTTTTTGCCATTCCTATTCTTTTGTTTATTTCAGTTGTACATTTTCCATCACTGGTTATAGTATATCCACGGTAGTTGTAGTTCTGAACTGTCTCCATGTCTATTCCTTCAATTTCTTTGTTTATGATCATAGTGTTAGTCTTTTTGATATTCATATCTAATCCATATTTTTTGCTTGTCATGTTTATTTCATTAATTAATTATTGTAGATCTTTAGGATTTTCTACTAGTAATACAGTATAATCAGAATATTTTAGGTTATTGATTATCTTTCCATTAAAGTTTAGGCCTGGCATCTCTGTGATATTTTTTTTTTAATTTGCTCAGTGTATAGATTGAACATGCTTGGTGATAGGATGCATCCCTGTCTTACTCCTCTTTTTATATCAATGGGTGTAGAGTTATCTTTGTTAAATTTTATTGTTGCTGTTTACTCCCAGTATAAATTACATATTAGTCGTATGTCCATGTCATCTAGATGTATATTTGTTGGGCAGTCTATATATTGTTTATGATGTATGCTTTCAAAAGCTTTGGTGTGGTCTATGAAACAAACATATATTTTAGTTTGTTTACTCTTGTGTCCTTTTCGATTAACGTCCTCTTGTATAATATGGCTTCTTTTGGCCCACTGTTTTTTTCCCCAAATCCAAATTGTTGTTCATGTAATTCAGTATTTTTATTCTGAATCATTCATTGAATAACTTTTAGCAATATTTTTTTTTACATGGCTCATTAGGCTTATTGTTCCAAAATTACTGCTTTCAACTGCACCATTCTTTTTCGGTATTGCAATGACAGTTTACGTTTTCAACTCATTTGGTTTGTATCCTATATGATATATGTTGTTGCATATTGATGTAACAACTTCAATGCCAAAACTTTCTAGTGACTTTATTATCTCTATTTGAATGTTTTCAGGTCCTTCTGCTTTTCCTTTTTTCATTGTTTGTGTAGCTTTTTTCACTTGCTATTTTAACATTTTATCTATCTATCTATCTATTGTCCTTTCGAGCCGAAGACGGCACATAGGGCAGAACCACAATCTCAAAAACAGAAACCTTGCGTGCCAAAGTGGCACATATTGCAGAGATCGCTGCTCTAAAATATATGGCGCTGTTTCCATAACAATACTTTTTACAATGACAGCTTGTCAAGCCATCGATTAACCTCCTTAGTCGCCTCTTACGACATGCCTGGAAGGTCACAGTGTCACTATTCTTTACTTCCCTCATAATGAGGCCCTGGTAACATTTTATAGCCTGATGTAAATATTATTGGTTTCTTGTCGTTCTCCTCATGAGACAATTCTGTTATATATTCCTGCCATCTTTTGATTATATCATGTTTTCTGTTAGCATTTTTCCTTTTTTGTTTGCAATACATCCACTTTCTGTGGCTTTTTTTATTTTTACTAGTAATTCTCTTTATTTCTGTGTGCGTACCTCTTAAATGTTTTATATTTTCCATAGTTTTGATTTCTATACATTTTTTGCTGAGCCAGTATTCTTTTCCCTTTTTGCACATTTTATTTATTTCATTATCTATTTTATTGCATTTGGTGGTGTTCTTTGCTTGTGTTCTTTCTTCCATTTTTTTCTAAATTGGTGTTAGTTATACATTTTTGTTTTTTTTTTTGTGTTCTGTTCTATTTTGGATAAGATGCAAATAATTTGTGTATGTTTTTCTTTATGCATTGCCATTTGGTTCTAACTTTTTCATCGAGATTTTCTCTTCTGTACTGCTCAGTCCCTTCTTCTAGTATCTTCTGATACATGTTCTTTACTTGTATTGTATTAGTGATAATATTATTTGTTTTTATTTGAGCTAATCAAACCGGGGGACAGGATGGTCTATACTGACTTTCATTAGTGGATAGGTTGACCAAAGGTGTATTTTTGATTGACAAATGCTCTGTTTTATATATTTACTTTGTGTCAAGCCTTTATATATTCTTTTCTAAATGCTCGGCATTTCAGACCTAATTTTCCCAATGTCCTTTTATGTTAGAAACTTAAAAGCAGCACCTATTTTTTAGTGAAATGACGAATGAAAAGACGATTAGAGGCCACAGAGATGGGATTTCTCAGAAGAATGTTGAAAGTTCCCTGGACAGCTAAAAAGACCAATGAGAAAGTTCTCAAAGAGGCCAACATAAAAAGGGAGCTCTTAATAAACATCAGAAAGAAGCAATCAACATTTTGTGGGCACATCATGAGAAGAGGACAGTTGGAATAATTGGTTACAACTGGCAAAATAAAAGGAAAGAGAGATCGCGGACGACAAAGAGAGAAAATACTGGATAGCTTGGTGTCATGGCATGGAAAACAGTCAACAACAGAACTCAGACGATGCACTGTGGATAGAAGATTGTGGAAAGACATGATCGCCAACGCCAACATGTACGGCACATGAAGATGATGATTTTTTAGTGAGACTGTATGTGTCCTTAACACTACTTTCCACGCCAGGGACACACAATAATTGTCATAGGTGTGCAAATATTCACCAGAAATGCAATAACCGAATTATTATGTTTTTCTTTGTAATGCCCATTTGACAAAATAAAGAAAATGATATCATTTCGTAACTGAGTCAGCTTTTAATGATCAAACATGTGAAGAATGTTACTAATTCGTGTAACATCTAGACCATTTACACTCCTCATTTTCGAAAGTGTTTTGTTTCGACAAATATGTTGTTTCGACAAGTGTGTTGTTTCAACAAGTGTGTTGTTTCGACAAGTTTGTTGTTTCGACAAGTGTATTGTTTCGACATGTATGTTGTTTCGACAAGTGTGTTGTTTCAACAAGTGTGTTGTTTCGACAAGTTTGTTGTTTCGACAAGTGTATTGTTTCGACAAGTATGTTGTTTCGACAAGTGTTCACATAAAACATCATGTTTATCTACATAATATTGAAATGTGCAATATTGAGGAACATTTTATACTTAGTTGCTCTTCATTGATCTTTTAAAGCCATTTTTAAAAATGGAATTCCTCCTTTTCAAAAATGTTAGATGCACATACTGGTCACTAAGCACTTCACTTTTGTTATTTTAATTTCAGAAAGAGGCTAGTACTTCAAGATGGTGGGAAGAGAAGTTAGACGATGATTTGTGGAACCCGAAGTCTCATGAAACGTCAACTGATAAACATGTGGAAACACAACCCACCAAATCTCAAACCATTGTTACAGATATACCAACACCCGAAGCCGAGACAACGGTTACTAAATCTGAGCCTACCAATAGACCGGAAACAACTACATCTACCACCAATGTCAAGACATTTGAAGCAGGCTTTGGTCAGCCGTTCTATAAGAAAGGAGACGTGAATACATTTGTTGAACCTGATCCTGCGGTCTATTATAGATCAAGTGGAGAGAATTACATGGGAAAGCTCTGGGAGCCTGCATATTCTGAGTTCGATCACAAAAAGGAACCAACAGTCTCGCATGAGAGCACAAATTCTATCCCTCAAGAAAGTAATAATTCAAATGAACAACAGAAGAACGAAAATCAAAGTCCAATAGCTGCCAGCAATGTAGGCAGTGACTCACGTCAGAATGCAGAACCTGATACACGACAAGAGCAGCATGAACCTGATACACGACAAGAGCAGCATGAACCTGATACACGACAAGAGCAGCATGAACCTGATACACGACAAGAGCAGCATGAACCTGATACACGACAAGAGCAGCATGAACCTGATACACGACAAGAGCAGCATGAACCTGATACACGACAAGAGCACCAGGAACCTGATACAGTTGAGGTTAACAAGAAGCTCGACTCTCAACCTGAAAGAAGTGTACTTCACCAAGACTCTCTCAAGCTAGCAACGGCACCACCGAATGTTGTAATGAATGTTTCACACAATGTTGAAGAGAAAATTGATGCTGATTTAGATAACAAAGATGTACGACAATCAACAATTCCAGTGGGTAAAGCAATAGCTGCATCATTTAATGACGGTAACGCAAGTAACAATTTGATTAATGAAATTCAAGATAAGAATACTCCAAGTGCAGATCATTCTTTAACTTCTGCTGAACTAAATGAAAAAACTGTTGTTGAGAAGAAAAGTAGTGAGTCTTTTGTGACAGATGCTAATGCAATCTATGGTAAAGGAGAAAGACTAGCCATGCCGCGTTTGGGAGCTCTCAACTTAGAGGTGACAGATAACAAGGCATCGGAAAGCACCAAGAAACCCGAGGAAGCGACAACAGCAAAAACCAACAATGAGTTTTCAGACTGGGACAACTGGGACAACTCCGTCTTTGAGTATTACGATCAAAATGAAAACACCGACGAAGGCAACGCGAACGTTCAGGAAAAACCTATCACGAGCATTGTTGTCGCAAGTCATAATGAGTCTACGGATAAAGTTGCAGATGATGGTGACGATCCTGATGATGAGGACGACTATGATTCAAATGAGAATAATGATGATGAAGACGATACAGATTATGATGATGAAGATGATGTTGTTGAAAATGATAACGAGAAAGAAGATAAGACAGAAAAACATGGACAAACAACAGTCCTACCAACATTAACTCAAAAGAACAAAACACAAAATTCGCCCCAGCCTGTGAAAAGTGTTAATGAAATTAACCTCGAAATTGAAAATAAAGAATCGAGCGAAATGAACATGCAATCAGACAGCACAGACTACATCAGTGACTCGCACTACCCAAACCACAAGCCTTCGGTGAAGAAAGACCTCACAAATCCCAGCAACAGCAAAAAAGACGAAAACATCTCAGGAAGCAACACAATTCAAAACTCCATCATTTTCAAAACCAATGACCCACAGAACGCATCTGTCAAGTCAGAAATAGATCAGTCTGATCAACTAAATACCAAGTCTAATGCCATGACAAGTCCAAATCCAGCACCATCTGGTCTACACGACAGCAAAGAACCTTCAGAAACCATGGCTCCACGAACAACGCCAGCCAGCATCAATAATGATATTAATCTGGCGCTAGCAAATCTTGGCAAGCAAAAGTCAGAAGTGAACAAAGGATTCATCTTGTCATTCCCCCTAGGTATGTCCTCACATTTTCATATTTTCATGTTTGGATAATGTCATTTTTAATACTATCAATTTTGATGTTCTGAAATTACTATTTTAAATGTACGTCTGGTATTATTGATTGTTGATTCTTTTACAGAGCATAGGCCTTCTGTTCCAATGTACGCATTTTACATGTGGATATATTTTAGTTTCTTTTTCTTTTCAATATATATATTATATATCATTACTGTTGTTTTTATTTTTATTTTGTTTGTTTCATGTATGTTTTTAAATACCGTTTTCGTTCGCTCGGGAGGGAGGGAGAGGAGGGGGGGGGAGAAGAAAGAAAGAAAGAAAGAAAGAAAGAAAGAAAGAAAGAAAGAAAGAAAGAAAGAAGAAAGAAAGAAAGAAAGAAAACTGGCACAACGGGGATGCGATGTCTAAGAAAAACATTGAGGGCAGCAAGAAAAGACAGATTCAGTTATGATATTGTGAAAGACAAGAGCTGGAACAACACCAGTGGTGGGTCATAATACGAAAAAATAAAACAGATGAACTGATGTTAACATGTAACCCGCTCACCACCAGAGAGGCCCCCCCCCCTAATAAACAGCGGGGAGAGGGAAAAGGGTAAGCAAAGATGACGGTGGAATAAAATAGCAGACACTACGATGAGTAAAACAGTAGAAATGACGATGAATATAATAGTAGACATCACACGACGAGGTCAATAGTAGATATCATGATGAATACAATAGTAGACATCACGATGAGTTAAATAGTAGACATCACGATGAGCAGAATAGCAGACATCTAGTTGAGTTCAATAGCAGACATCAAGATGCATACAACAGCAGACATCAAGATGAGTACAATAACAGATATCAACATGAGTATAATAGCAGACATCTAGATGGGTATAATAGCAGACATCTAGATGAGTATAATAGCAGACATCTAGATGAGTATAATAGCAGACATATAGATGAGTATAATAGCAGACATCTAGATTAGAGCAATAGCAAATATCTATATGAGTACAATATCAAACTTCATCGAGTGCCGTCTCCGCAGCGAAGGTTGGCTACCATGGAGCGCCATTCTGCTCTGTCTCTTGCTGTGGTGCTGAAAGTTGTCATAGGCTGATATGTCCATCTTTTGATGTTACTCGTCTATGTTAGTCTTGATCTGCCTCTGCCTCGTTTACCTTATATTTTCCCCTCCAGGATTACTTTAAGTAGGCTGCTGTGTCTTTTAACATGGCCCAAAAATCATATTTGTCTTGTTTGAATTGTGCTTAGTGGTTATCTTTTCATTTTTAGTTGTTTTAACACTTCATCGTTTGTTTTCTTTTCTTTTCATCCAAATTCTACCTATTCTTCTATATATCCACATTTCAAAGGCTCCAATTCTCTGTTCTGTTTTCTTGTCTAATGTCCATGTTTCTGCACCATATAGGAATATTGAGAAGATGTAACATTTTGTTATTCTTAATTTTAGCCCTGATGTTATTTGTTTGGATGTTAGTATGTTCTTCATGACATTAAAATTACTCTTTGCCATTCCTATTCTTTTGTTTATTTCAGTTGCACATTTTCCATCACGGGATATAGTATGTCCAAGGTAGCTGTAGCTCTGAACTGTCTCCAGGTCTATTCCTTCAATTTTGATATCCACCAGTGGGTTTTGAGTATTTTCTTTGTTTATGATCATAGTTTTTGTCTTTTTGATATTCATTTCTAGTCCATATTTTTTGCTCGTTATGTTTATCACATTAAGCAATTGTAGATTTTTAGGATTTTCTTTTAGTAAAACAGTATCATCAGCATATCTTAGGTTATTGATTATCTTTCCATTAATGTTTAGGCCTGGCATCTCTGAGATGTTTTTAAAGATTTGCTCAGTGTATAGATTGAACAAGCTTGGTGATAGGATGCATCCTTGTCTTACTCCTCTTTTTATGTCCATGGGTGTAGAGTTCTCTTTGTTATATTTTATTATTGCTGTTTGCTCCCAGTATAGATTACATATTAGTCATATGTCCATGTCATCTAGATGTATCTCTTTTAGGCATTCTATAAGTTGTTTGTGGTGTACTCTATCAAAAGCTTTATTGTAGTCTATGAAGCAGGCATATATTGGTTTTTTTACTTCTATGTATTTCTCGATTAATGTTCGCATGCAGAATATGACTTCTTATCAAACATCAAGATAAGCACAATAGCAGATATCATATGAGTACAATACCAAACATCAAGATAAGCACAATAGCAAATATCATATGAGTACAATAACAAACATCAAGATAAGTACAATGATTTGACACACTAAAGAACAATAATATCCCTCTAAATACTCTATTTTCCTCGACACTAACAAACCGAACCAGAAAAGTAAAGTAAAACCAAAAAGAAAATAAAGTGGTTATGGTTATGGAAGGCCCCGGTATCACTGCAAACGAATTAAAATCCATAATTGCTCAACCACCAGTGCCAATGGAATCATCCGAATTAATATCTCATCTCCAAAACAAAGAAAAGTAGCAGTAGTCCCCATCATAGCAGTCTCAGCACACGCCAAAAGACATTAGGCTAAACCGCACAGAAAGTGAACACAGCCATCTTTTCCCAGTCATACGATATCATTATTCCCCATAAGCAATCGGAGTATCAAAACACGATCAAGGCGGATGAAACGCACAGCACACGGTGTGCACAGAACACTTACCTCAGTAGTTCCGGCAGCAAGGAAACTTGCTGAAATGAGGAAACTGCAAAAAGAAACACGTTTCATGCACAGCCTTTAACAGTTCCTGCCCCTATCCGCCATATTGACCGGAAGTCTGAAAGTACTAATTATTGAGAAGCTGAAAAGCTCGCGGTTGTGCTTTCATTAATGCTAACCTCATGTCATTTTCAACATTTATTTTCTGGTTTTTGCTCTGGCCTTCAAATGAAAAAGCGTTCAAAATGCACGCTCACAGAGATATGTTGAACCTTATACCTCTCACAACAAGCTAACCAGAACATGTTAACTCTAAGCCCTTTTACCATTAACTGAACCATTAAAATTGTTAAATGTTTGTAATTAATATTGTTACTGCTGGTGGTGGAACTAGGTCACGTTTTCTTGATCGTTGCAGAAAGTGCATTCGGAGTTTGATTAATTACGGTTCTCCGTTGCACTTTTCTGCGTTAAAGTAAAAATGATGATCTACTTGTTACATCTGCGCCGCCAAAATGAAGTCGTACGCCGGCAACAGTCCATTTTTGACAAATCAAGCATTGTGAACCCGTCTAGACTTGATCTGCGTTTTACGTCACATTGGGGCTGTTCATGACCGTTGTTGGAATTCCTTGACGCAAGTTATTTACATGTTACTCATTATTGTAACCTACTTCGTCAGACGCAGTTTTATCTCTTTAGGGATTTTGCACCGTGTTTTGTTCGTCATAAGCTGCTTTCACTAGAGTAATCAGTAATCTAAAGGGAGCGAAATTGTTGTGTGTGCGACATTGTTGTGTGCTACGTCATCGTAATGGCTCATCGTCTACATCCCTAGACCGGCCGTACGCTAATCTTACGGTCTGTTGTTTGATGTGCGACGGGGATAAACTAACAACTAACTGTGTGTCTATATGTTCGGAATTGGAGTCAACAACGATGGCCTAACATCATCAAACGCTATATATTTAAAAAAAAAATACGACGATCATCATTTTCAAGAGGACGTGAACTTCCGGTATATGGTGGATTGGCGGCGGGAACAATTGAAGGCTATGCATGAAAAGTGTTCCTTGTTGCAGATTCCTCATATTCCAAGTCCGGCTTGTTGCAGGAGCTACTGAGTTAAGTGCTCTGTGCACACCGTGAGCTGTGTGTCTCATCCGTTTTGATCATGTCTCGAGATTCAAATTGTTTACGATGAATGCTGATATCGTATGACAGGGAACAGTTGGATGTGCTCACTAACTACGCGGTTTTGCCTTATGTCTTTTGGCGTGTGCTGAGACTGCTACGATGGGGACTACATTTACCTTTTTTTATTTGGGAGATGAGATATTAATTCGGATGATTACACTGGCACGGGTGGTTGAGCAATTATGGGTTTTAATTCGTTTGCAGTGATACCGTAGCCTCCCATAACCAAATAACCAAATAGTTACTGCTATCGCCGATTTGTATCATGTAAATATAAATAAACAAACAAACAATGAGATGAATAAAAACCAGTGGAATATAAAGAATAACAGATAGTGTTGCTTTGTACGCGCTTATATGAGCGTCCACATTAAAATCTCAACAACAACAACAAATTAGTTTCGATAAATGTCACTTTACATTAATAAAAACGAAACTGCGCGAAATAATACAATTGTATTTTTTCATTTTGTTGTTCATAATTAACTTATGCCTTGTCTTACATTGTTGACATCTGTGCTATTATTGTTTTCCCTTGCGTATTCCTAAGTGTCACTGTCCATATCTGTTACTATTATTGTTTTCCCTTGCGTATTCCTAAGTGGCATTGTCCATACATAACCCAGAGGTTAGCTGACGCTAACTCTGGTCTTGTGTATCCTAATTTGGCACTGTTTATGTTTTTTATGCTGAGCAACTCGTTCTATAACATACCTCTTTTCACGTGTCTTTTTTTGTTTAATCTGCGCGCTAGAGATTGCAATGCAACATTACATACAATTCACAATTACAATCACATATAATAAAAGTAAATAAAGAATTGTGGCAGTTGAATGCAGTGATTTTAGAACAATAAGCCTAATGAGTCAGGTAACCACAATTTTACTAAAAGTTATACAAGGAAGGATTCAGAATAAAATTAATACTGAATTAGATGAGCAGCAATTCGGATTCAGGAAAAACAGTGGGACAAAAGAAGCCATGTTCAGCATGTGGACATTGATTGAAAAGTACATAGAAGTAAACAAACCAATATATGCCTGCTTCATATATTACACCAAAGCTTTCGATAGAATAAACTATAATCAACTTATAGACTGCCTAAATGATATAAATCTGGATGACACAGACATACGACTAATATGTAATTTGTACTGGGAGCAACCAGCAATAATAAAATATAAAAAGGAGAACTCTACACCCATTAATATAAAAAGAGGAGTAAGACAAGGATGCATCCTATCACCAAGTTTGTTCAATTTATACACTGAGCAAATCTTTAAAAACATCTCAGAGATGCCAGGCCTAAACATTAATGGAAAGATAATCAATAACCTAAGATATGCTGATGATACTGTACTACTAGCAGAAAATCCTAAAGATCTACAACAATTACTTAATGTAATAAACATGACAAGCAAAAAATATGGACTAGATATGAATATCAAAAAGACTAAAACTATGATCATAAACAAAGAAAATTCTCAAGACCTACAATTAAATATAAAAATGGAAGCAATACATCTAGAGACAGTTCAAAACTACAACTTCCTGGAACATAGTAGAACCAGTGATGGAAAATGTACAACTGAAATAAATAAAAGAATAGGTATGGCAAAAAGTAATTTCAATGCCATGAAAAATATACTAACATCAAAACAAATACCACCAGAGCTAAAACTAAGATTAGCAAAATGTTACATCTTCTCAATATTCCTGTATGGTGCAGAAATATGGACCAGAAAACATAACAGAAAATTGAAGCCTTTGAAATGTGGATTTATAGAAGAATAGGTAGAATTCGATGGAAAGAAAAGAAAACAAACGATGAAGTTTTAAAACAACTAAAAATGAAAAGAGAACTACTAAACACAATTAGAGCAAGACGAATGAAATTTGTGGGTAATGTTAAAAGACACAACAGCCTAATAAAAGTAATATTGGAAGGGAAAATACAAGGTAAAAGAGGCAGAGGCAGACCAAGACTATCATGGACGAGTAACATCAAAAGATGGACAAGTCAGCCTATGACAATCTGCACCATCAAAGCAAGAGACAGAGTGGAATAGCGCTCCATGGTAGCCAACCTTCGATGTGGAGACGGCACTCAATGATGATGATAATAAACGTACATTTGCTTCTACATTTAATTTCACAAATGCCAAAAGAGTCAGTTCGATAAGAAAAACATTTACCCAGACGGTCAAACGTTCTTCTTGCTTGGGTTGGTATTCAGGGCAACGGAAGCCACGACTCCTCTAATATTTTATCAGAGTACATAACAGTCGCATCCCAGCGCAGTACTCAATGAGTTAAATGTTAATGTACAACCATCCATCGTATTCAATAGTATAGCTGTTATATAGTTCAAATAACTCTAGCTGTTAAGTAATAAATAGGCTTCAGTGTCTATGGAGGTCAAACCTACTACAACCGTACAAGGGCTTCTGTCGATGTTCGTGCAATTTGTATGAGAACTATGTAGACCATTTCTGCAATCATCTCCTCGTTGCTATGGCATCATAACAACGACTAACAAGACGAAATTATATCAGTTTATTGAAACATTCAGAAGTAGAGCCAATGGGAGGCGGGCTTCTCTAATCGGAGCTCCTGGGTCGATTTTCAGCTAAGACTTGAATTACTTTTTTTTCTGTTAAATTTTATTAATTTTTCAATTCTCGTGTAATGTAGTAAATTTCCCTTTTCTTTTGTCATTTCATTTCTTTATACTTTCATCCCATTTTATTTGTTCTTGATCATCTATTAGTTCTGTTCATTCTATACCATGCAGCAGCAGAGTTTATCTTCGTTCTGTTGCCCATTTGTGTTGTTCTCGTTTCCTGATGAATCCTGCATGCAGGCCGAAACATCATGATTTTGTTTTGTTCCTTTTTGTCACCATACTATGTAGGAGTACACGTTACACTTGCTCCTTCTCTAGCGCCTGCTGTAAGAATCACTGTGCTACGTCTATATATATATATATATATATTTTTTTTTTTTTGAACTCGAACTAAACTGTTAGAGATGTTAATTAACAGCAAAACCGTGTTTTTCTCATAACTTATAATGTTAATAACTAAGATATTATGATGCAATTATAAGTATGTTTATTTAGGGCAATAATTTAAGGAACTATATTACATAAGAAGAATGTTGAGAGTACCATGGACAGCTATGAAGAGTAATGAAAACGTTCTAAAAGAGGTTAAAGCTAAAAGAGAACTAATTTCCAATATTAGGAAAAAACAATCATCAATTTTTGGCCATGTAGTGAGAAGAGAACAACTGGAATATATTGTAACAACTGGAAAAATTGAGGGACGAAGAAATAGAGGGAAGCAAATAGAAAAAATACCAGACAGCTTAAGAGAATGGCTCGGCAGAAGGTCAACAACAGAAATGATAAATAGCTGTCGAGATCGAAAATTGTGGAGAGACATGATCACCTACGCCAGTAGGCACGGTACTTGACGATGATGATATTACATAGTGCAAACTGCAGTAATGTTTATGTCGCAAATTATCAGGTTAAAGGTCAGCCTACAAGTTCGATCTCACGTCCAGGTCTCGAGTTTCGAACTATCCATCAATATGTCCTTGTAAACTGAAGTTCACAAAATTCGTTCTTCGTTGCGTTGTGGAACTATTCACGACACACTGATAAGATTATTAATTAGCAAACGAGTACATCAGTAGAGATCGCGGAGGTGTAGCATTTTCAAGGAATTTTGAGGGTTTCGAGCTGCCGAGTTGATTTGGCTAGTCGTTTACCAATCAGGTGGAAGCGGATTTTATTCTCGTTGGAACATTTTTTTTCCAATCACAGGCGAATTAAATATTTTAAGATGAACACTGCGTGATGACAGCACTGGGAACGAGTCTTCTACTTATTCCTCCTAACTCCTCGATTACCACCCAGTACACCCCAAGAAAGGGAGCCGCGATAGTTTAGTGGTTAGTGAACTGGACTGCATAGGACAAGAGGTAGGGTTCAATAACAACTGACGACTTCCGGTTCACCCAGCCTTTTAATGGGTACTGCATTTTTTTCTGGGAAAGTAAAGCGGCACGGGCGTAATACCGACCACATTACCCCAAAAATCATGTGCCGAAGGTCTGTAAAATTGATGATCACTAACACCATATTCCCTACACTTGGCGTGACGGGGGTACTTTACTTACTTTACTTACACCCACAGAAATGCAAAACTTTTATAATAGATAGTTTTCTCTGTGGTTGGTTCTGATGACGATCAAGATGAATAATGGAAAATTGCAGTGAAAGATTATCATGATGTTCCCTTTATGAAAAATACAAAACCATGGGCAGAAAACCATTGTTCACCAATTGAGCCTGCTTGTTCTGGCAAGTCGAACGCACTTTGTTTTCATAATGAGCCCTTCGCGATCATACAGACATAACGTAAACAAAATTGCAACCATAAATGTTTGTGGTATCAGAGATATGAAGATCAACATAAACAAAACCCAAGTAATGGCAATAGCGAGAAAGAAAGAAAAACTAAACATCATAATAGATAATACTATTCTAAAACAAGTAGACAATTTTACTTACCTGGGTAGCACGTTAACACAAGACAATAACCAAGAGACAGAGATAGATATTAGGTGTAACAAAGAATGCCATGTTATAGGCCAAGTATCAACACTATTGAAAAACAAAGCAAAAACTACTGAAGCAAAAATTTTGTTTTTCTAAAATACTAAATGAGATCAAGTAAGTTTTAAATACTAACTCTGTGCTATCAGTGCCAGAATTGGAAGCTGGACCCTAGAACAATAAGAAAGATAATGACTACCGAAATGAAATGTCAGAAGAATGACAGGAAACAGTTTAAGGGACAGAGTAAGAAACACCGACCTGAGGAAGAAATTCGAAATTGAACCAGCCATCGAATACATAAAGAAACAACAAATAAATTGGTTTGGCCACATAACAAGACAAAAAGAAGTGTGTTGACAAATGCATTCATGTTTGTCATGCAGGTTGAGAGAATGGGAAGTGTGTTAAACACTGCAACATCGGGCGCAAATCGTTGTTAAAGGTATCGGGGACAGCATAAGGAGGAAATAAAAATTAACGTGGAAGGCATAGAGAGAAAATAAAAGATACTGAGGATGGCATAGAGAGAAAATAAAAGATACTGAGGATGGCATAGAGAGAAAATAAAAGATACTGAGGATGGCATAGAGAGAAAATAAAAGATACTGAGGATGGCATAGAGAGAAAATAAAAGATACTGAGGATGGCATAGAGAGAAAATAAAAGATACTGAGGATGGCATAGAGAGAAAATAAAAGATACTGAGGATGGCATAGAGAGAAAATAAAAGATACTGAGGATGGCATAGAGAGAAAATAAAAGATACTGAGGAAGGCATAGAGAAAAAATAAAAGATACTGAGGATGGCATAGAGAGAAAATAAAAGATACTAAGGATGGCATAGAGAGAAAATAAAAGATACTGAGGATGGCATAGAGAGAAAATAAAAGATACTTATGATAACATGGAGAGAAAATAAATGGTAATGGGGAAAGGCATGGACAAGAAATAAAAGAACCGAGAACGGCTAGAGAGGAAATAAAATATCTAGAGGACCGTATAGAAAGGAAATTGCCCCAACAAACTAACATCATAAAAGTACCCCCGACACGCCTAATGGCTTATAGGGAATATGGTGTTAGTGACCATAAATTTTACAGACCTTCAGCACATGATTTTTGGGTTAATGTGGTCAGTATTACGCCCGTGCCGCTTTACTTTCTCAGAAAAAATTCGGTACCCATTTAAGGCTGGGTGAACCCGGCCCGTTGGTTGTGATTGAAGCCTACCTTTTGTCCTGTATAGTTCAGTTCACTAACCACTGAGCTATCGCGGCTCCCAACTAACATCATAGCACGGAGTAAATTAGTAAATTAACAGAGGTGCTAAGGGGCAACATGATGGACCAGATATTGTGGAGATCTCCACAGCCGATAGTGTACGTCATACTCATATCACGTAATTACAACCCCGTCCTGATTATCACGCGCACACGTTATTACATGTTTGTTCCTATGAGATATCACAGGAAATTGAAAATGGCGAGATAAACAAATTGAATAAAACAGCATTTAAGCGATTAACCTATTCCTTTTTCACTTGCGTAACACCGACTTCAGCAAAAGTATTAAAACGAAATAATCAAACTCTTAAGATGATAGGCTTTCATGATATTCTGAGCATTTCAAACTGGGTAAACATCATAAGAAACGAGTATAGTTCGTCTGTTTCTGTGGCTGTTACAACAAGATTGAGACAGATGCCGTTTAATTCTAATGTACAGATTATGACGCCAGAGATCATCTTAAAGCTTGCTGACAGCTTTCATCTCACAGTACATTATATTCAGCCCTGTTTGACGAAACAGAATGACTTGTCATCATTTTTGGTTAATTTTCAGCAACAATGCTAGAAAGTATTCATGTATTGATTTTCTTTTTCGTGATATGAATACATTTTGAGAAATGAATATTCATTTCATTGATTTTGGTGATCGTAAATATGCCATTACTGCAAGGTTTTCCCCGGCTAGTGCAGAATATTGATCATCATTTACATGGCTTACTGGAATATTTCATTTCTATGCTTTCTTCTGTCCTCCAGGCTCCTTATTACCATTTCCTGTCTGAAGTATATTACTTTATCACTGCTTGCAGCTGTGCTAATTATACATGTTTGCTTTTGCTGAATTTAGCAATGTTTTATCAATAATTAGGCAACATGAGTTACGGTTATATTTATTGTAACTCATAACATTATATGGAGCTAAATAAAATGTCTGAAGATTTCTTTTCTCTTTGAAAACATTGGATCTGTATTTTTGCATTTTTAAAAAATAGCTTGTTCTTTTATTAAGAAAATGTGAAGGTTTTTTTATGCGTTTGCTCTCTTCTTCTTTCCTCCTACATTTGTCTCTCAGCGTCTAGGAGTGATATAGTTTGCGATTGTATTTCCTCTTCTGTTGACCTCTGCTGCTGTTATGTTTTATGGTATTTCTAATATTCCATCAGTCCATCTATTCAATTTCTGTTGACCTCTGCTGCTGTTATGTTTTATAGTATTTCTAATACTCCATCAGTCCATCTATTCAACTTCTGCTGACCTCAGCTGCTGTTATGTTTTATAGTATTTCTAATATTCCATCAATCCATTTTTTTCGTGGTCGATACTTGGGTTTATGGTCTCACGCCCCTTATTGTAGACTAGCCCGGTTGTGTTTTCATATTTCTACCTCATCACGTGACCAAACCATTTTATCTGTTGTTTCTTTATGTATTCAACGGCTGGAATTTTCCCTAGCTTTCTTCTCAATTCTTAATTTCTGATCTTATCTCTCAGATTGTTTACGGTATATCACATTTAATTTATTTAGTAATTATTTTTCTTATTGTTCCTGTCTATACTTGTAGCACAACTTTGGAATGAAGAATGTGCCAATGAGTACTACTGTGGCCTTTAGCGTTATTTCTTTGTTGGACAGCAGTAGTGACACTTGTCCGGTGATTTGGCAAGACTTTTTTGCATATTGTTCTCTGGTATGATGGTAAGAATTTTAGTTTATGCTTTCAGAACATTGGAGAAGCAGACAAAAAATGTTATAATTGATCTCTCTCTTTCTCTCTCAAAACGTTTTAAAAAAGAAATCAGAGAACTGCCTTTATATATTTATGAGAACATTCGAAAAGACGATAGTAAAACAAATGTAGTCATGATAGAAAACAAAAACCCTATAAGTATATAGTACCGCTTATAATGATAGGTTGATGAACCGCACTAAAATATGTAGGAGGGAAATACTGTGAGGAGGAGTGTGGTCTACATCTATGGTGTAATAATCAATAACACTGCGAGTAAAACACTAATTTTACTAAAAATGAAAATTTTATGCAAAGTGGAAAAAATATCACGTGGAACACAATGTGGAAAGAAGATCACATCCAACACAATGTAGAAAGAAGATCACATCCAACACAATGTAGAAAGAAGATCACATCAAACACAATGTAGAAAGAAGATCACCTCGAACACAATGTGGAAAGAAGATCACCTCGAACACAATGTAGAAAGAAGATCACATCCAACACAATGTAGAAAGAAGATCACCTCGAACACAATGTGGAAAGAAGATCACCTCGAACACAATGTGGAAAGAAGATCACATCCAAACAATGTAGAGAGAAGATCACCTCGAACACAATGTGGAAAGAAGATCACCTCGAACACAATGTGGAAAGAAGATCACCTCGAACACAATGTGGAAAGAAGATCACATCCAAACAATGTAGAAAGAAGATCACCTCGAACACAATGTGGAAAGAAGATCACCTCGAACACAATGTAGAAAGAAGATCACCTCGAACACAATGTAGAAAGAAGATCGCATCCAACACAATGTGGAAAGAAGATCGTATCCAACACAATGTGGAAAGAAGAACACCTCGAACACAATGTGGAAGAAGATTACCACGAACACAATGTAGAAAAAAGATCACCTCGAACACAATGTAGAAAGAAGATCACCTCGAACACAATGTAGAAAGAAGATCACCTTGAACACAATGTAGAAAGAAGAGAACATCGAACACAATGTAGAAAGAAGATCACCTCGAACACAATGTAGAAAGAAGATCACCTCGAACACAATGTGAAAAAAGATTACCTTCAACACAATGTAGAAAGAAGATCACCTTCAACACAATGTAGAAAGAAGATCACCTCGAACACAATGTGAAAAAAGATTACCTTAAACACAATGTAGAAAGAAGATCACCGTGAACACAATGTAGAAAGAAGATCACCTTGAACACAATGTAGAAAGAAGATTACCTTGAACACAATGTAGAAAGAAGATCACCTTCAACACAATGTAGAAAGAAGATTACCTTGAACACAATGTAGAAAAAAGATCACCTTCAACACAATGTAGAAAGAAGATTACCTTGAACACAATGTAGAAAGAAGATCACCTTGAACACAATGTAGAGAGAAGATCACCTCGAACACAATGTAGAAAAAAGATCACCTCGAACACAATGTAGAAAAAAGATCACCTCGCGAACACAATGTAGAAAAAAGATCACCTCGAACACAATGTAGAAAAAGATCACCTCGAACACAATGTAGAAAAAGATCACCTCGAACACAATGTAGAAAAAAGATCACCTCGAACACAATGTAGAAAAAAGATCACCTCGAACACAATGTAGAAAAAAGATCACCTCGCGAACACAATGTAGAAAAAAGATCACCTCGCGAACACAATGTAGAAAAAAGATCACCTCGAACACAATGTAGAAAAAGATCACCTCGAACACAATGTAGAAAAAGATCACCTCGAACACAATGTAGAAAAAGATCACCTCGAACACAATGTAGAAAGAAGATCGCATCCAACACAATGTGGAAAGAAGATCGTATCCAACACAATGTGGAAAGAAGAACACCTCGAACACAATGTGGAAGAAGATTACCTCGAACACAATGTAGAGAGAAGAACACCTCGAACACAATGTGGAAGAAGATTACCTTGAACACAATGTAGAAAGAAGATCACCTTGAACACAATGTAGAAAGAAGAGAACATCGAACACAATGTAGAAAGAAGATCACCTCGAACACAATGTAGAAAGAAGATCACCTCGAACACAATGTGAAAAAAGATTACCTTGAACACAATGTAGAAAGAAGATCACCTCGAACACAATGTAGAAAGAAGATCACCTCGAACACAATGTGAAAAAAGATTACCTTCAACACAATGTAGAAAGAAGATCACCTTCAACACAATGTAGAAAGAAGATTACCTTGAACACAATGTAGAAAGAAGATCACCTTGAACACAATGTAGAAAGAAGATCACCTCGCGAACACAATGTAGAAAAAAGATCACCTCGAACACAATGTAGAAAAAAGATCACCCCGAACACAATGTAGAAAAAAGATCACCTCGAACACAATGTAGAAAAAAGATCACCTCTAACACAATGTAGAAAAAAGAAAAAATTCGCGGCTACAGTGCATCGTATAAATTCTGTTTTTGACTGTTTTCCATGATACCCTTAATAATACGATACCCTTAACGCGTTTTTATTGGCTTAATTGGTAGTAAAATACTATCAGATTTGTCTTTATATCAATATGATATAGAAACCATCACAAGAACTGCTAAGCAGAAGAATTCGGAGAGAAGGCGAAGAAGTAGGTTTAAAGAAAACCTGACTGTGATCTTGAAACAAATATGAACTGTGGGGGCCGGAACTGGGATACATTGAGGAATGGCTACGCACGTTGGAGAGACTTTATAGCTGCACTTTAAGAAGCTGCAGTACATGTTAGTCATTGGCTGCTTTGTCGATCTGTGACGAAGGAAAAGAAGAGCATGAAATAATGACCAAATAAAAACATTTGTATTCACTAAAAAAATAATAATAGTTCGCCCCTTTGTTATGTTCATCTTTCTTTTCACACACGAGCCGCAAAGCACAACAGCAGAACTACATAGTGAAAAAAAAGTTATGGAAATGAAGTGCTATATTAAAATAATTTGTTTTCTGTAAGACCAATAATATATATCACGAGACTCAGAATATAATTTGGAAGTACATAAGTCCCTATGGAGTCTTCTTTGTTATATGAAGAATGCAAACTTAAGTGGTATGCTCGTCCGGCCTTGGAATAACCTTGAAATAACCATCACATAGTGACCGTGAATTTACCAAGAAAGTGTGGTAGACAAAAAAAATGAGAAGACGACAGTGAATCGACTTATTTCGTCAAATCTCAACGGCGAGCAGCACAGAGAAAATGTGGGAGTAGACTGCAGACATTATTGTTTCCTAAATCATCCTGAGGATTACACGATTGGAAGAGATAAATGTCACAAATAAAACAACACTTTAGTTGTTATTAAGTCTTCTTTTAGAATTGTTGCAATAGTAATATAAAAAATTAAACGCCAGAAGAACATGCAACTCGATGGTGATGATGATGATGATGATGATGATGATTAGAATTCTGCACACACAAAAATATAACTATACGATCTAAAACGAATATGGAAACTTGGAGCATTTCTTCATAAGAATCTATTAAATCTGATCTTTTCCGTTGTTTTTCATGTTTTTTTTTTCCTTTACGTCCATCCACTGCTTTCTATTATTTAGATGTTTCAAATTTTTATCTTGTCTTCGTTTCCCAATAATGTTTGTATTTCGTCTCTGACATTTCCCCTTTACGTTTCGTGTCATCTCCAACCATCTTTCATTCTAGCTGCCATGTAAAGTTTCTCAAGCTCTTTACTTCTAATGAAATATTCAATCAATCCCCGTCTTTACTTCTGTTGCCATTGTTCTTTTGATTCCCTATTCTAATAACACTTCGTCATTTCATTTGTCTAAATGCCCACTAGTATACATTACCATTGCCCGCAAATAGATCAGTAAAATTGTTTCTTAATTGTCAACTACTTGCAACCATAAAGCTGTATTGGTTACTAATAGTATTGAATGACTGTTTCTCAGTTTAAAACTAAAAACTTATTTGTCAATGTATGTTTGTTTCTATAAGGTAACGTTTACCCTTGATCTCCTGTTCTTACTTCCGTCCTACATCTTCCATCATCTTGTGTGTTTCTAGACATAAAACAGTATGTTCTTTACATCAATCCTATCTATCTATTGACCTTTCGAGCCGTAACCGGCCCATAGGGCGTAGACCAAGATACACCTTCTCCTATATGAATTTTTGTTCTAGCAGTTTTCTTTTAAAGATATTTTATCAAATCTCGCCATCTGTCTCTGTTCTGTGCATCAATCCTACATCTTTAAAAAAAGAAATAAAAGAAAAAACATCTAATATAGACCTTTTGTGTTTCTAGACATAAAACAGTATGTTCTTTACATCAATCCTACATCTTTAAAAAAAGAAATAAGAGAAAAAACATGTAATATAGATCTTTTGTGTTTCTAGACATAAAACAGTATGTTCTTTACATCAATCCTACGTCTTCCATCATCTTGTGTGTTTCAAGACACTAAACATTATGTTATTTACTTCCGTCCTACATCTTCTATCATCTTTTGTGTTTCTCGACATAAAACATTCTGTTCTTTACTTTTCTCTCAAAATTTCCATCATTTTTGTGAGGGTTTCATGTGCCGGGGAAAGAACGGTTTTGAAAAGAGTCACGTCGAGATAACTGTACGATCTTATAATGTGCAGGTAAATGATATCAAAGTGTAGGTACTCCTCCCTAGTTTGTGTACCCCTTCCATCTGAAGGATAGAACAGCTGACTGGGCAATACATTTCTGGCCGTATCAAACACAAGTGCATTGCTATGTGTAATAGGTACCCTTCAAACTCGGCACCTGGACTAACATCTTCAAATAAATATCTTCACCATGCTGAGGACATCATATTATTTCTTCGAGCTGATATTCACATCTAGACAATATATTCACATCTAGACAATATATTCACATCTAGACAATATATTCACATCTAGACAATATATTCACATCTAGACAATATATTCACATCCAGGACAATCTGTCCAGTTCAGTGAGTGCCCCTGTAATACACTTCATCTGCTAATGTTTAAATGTCAGTATGATATTCGATCAAACACCACGAGACATGTAGTTGAAGAAAGAAAAGTCCTTGTGGTAAGAATAATATAACACAGAAGGGCGCGATCATCTAGTCCAGCTATCTCTACAGTTATTAAGACAAGTATTGTGGTGATTATACAAAGTCATAGCAACTGGACACATTACACAAACCACTGATCAGCCATCCTTAGCTCTGGAGACGACTGCTGTCAGTCTTGCATTTAATTATTTAATATGAACATTCTGAGTTCATTCGATGTCCGTGGTGGACCAAATAAGTCGATATATTTTCATTTATTTATTTAGTACCGTCTCCGCATCGAAGATTGGTTACCATAGAGCGCCATTCCGCTCTGTCTCTTACTTTGATGGTGCAGATTGTCATAGGCTGACTTGTCCATCTTTTGATTTTACTCGTCCATGTCTTAATCTGCCTCTTTTACCTTGTCATATACATTGTATATAACATTTAATATCATTATATTCTTAAAATTAATTAATTTGAGCTCTTCTCAAATTACAACATTGCAACTAGCTAACTGATCTATGGCTGCTCGGTAAGCCTGATAGCATTTTCCTCTCTCTCTGTCTCTCTCTCTCTCTCTCTCTCTCTCTCTCTCTCTCTCTCTCTCTCTCTGTGAACCTGTCGTCTCTACGTCTGCCGTCAACTGCTGGCAAGGGTATGTCCATGAACAAAGAAAGCTTCTTTTCCTATCTGTCTTTATATCCTAAAAAAAAAGCAATTATCACAGGATAACCTTGACACTCTTAACTGACTACTGTTCTAACTCTTCTACTTCTTCTTCTACCTTTTTTAGCTCCCTGTGGAGCATAGGTCTTCAACAAACACTTTCCTCCAAGTCGTTACTGTTCTAACTAATTATCGATAATTCGCGACGTAAGTTACAGTTCTAGACATGGAACATTCTGTTTTTTTTTACCTTTCTTCTACATCTTCCATCATCTTTTCTGAGGGTTTCTAGACATAGAACACTTTGTTCTTTACTTTTCTATTACATCTTCCATTATCTTTATCTGAGGGTTTCTAGACATAGAACATTTTGTTCTTTACCTTTCTATTACATCTTCCATCATCTTTATTTGAGGGTTTCTAGACATAAAACACTTTGTTCTTTACCTTTCTATTACACCTTCCATCATCTTTATCTGAGGGTTTCTTGACATAGAACACTTTGTTCTTTACCTTTCTATTACATCTTCCATCATCTTTTCTGAGGGTTTCTAGACATAGAACACTTTGTTCTTTACCTTTCTATTACATCTTCCATCATCTTTATCTGAGGGTTTCTTGACATAGAACACTTTGTTCTTTACCTTTCTATTACATCTTCCATCATCTTTTCTGAGGGTTTCTAGACATAGAACACTTTGTTCTTTACCTTTCTATTACACCTTCCATCATCTTTATCTGAGGGTTTCTAGACATAGAACACTTTGTTCTTTACCTTTCTATTACATCTTCCATCATCTTTTCTGAGGGTTTTTAGACATAAAACACTTTGTTCTTTACCTTTATATTACATCTTCCATCATCATTTGTGAGTGTTTGTTACATCAAAATCTATTACATCAAATATTTCTAAAGACGTCTGTCTCTTTCACCCTCTCACTTCTTCATTCTTTCTTTCTACTTCTCACATTGGAGATTTGTTTTTGGTCACACTGTATCTTTAATCCTGTCAGCAGAACAAAGTTTATATATATACCAGTCTCATGTTTCCCAGTGTCCTCACAGATTTTGCTGCATTAAAAAAAGTAATCTATATCTGTTTATGATTAGGGCATCGTTTGTATTTTTTGCTTTAATACTTTGTGATTATTGTTAAATGTTATCTATATAGCTGTTGCTCGACAATATCGTTGTGCCTAGTTTTGAGAATATGGTAGTAGTTCACTCAGAAAGTAGTATGGGAGCACTCGGCCTGAAGGCGTCATTGATTCTAAAGAGTGCATGTCAAACAGCCATCACATCTATTCAACATAGCCTAGCTCAAGTGAAAATCGATAATGTACTGGCACTGATATAGACGTGGTCATGCAAGTTGAATGAAGAACTGCTAATGGTGGGCTGCGGTGGTGCGGGAAGAGGGAGTATACCGGCATGCAGCTCGTGTCAACAAATAAAGGCGGTCTGTTCTGGCAGGAAACCAAGATTTGTGACAATGCCCGCACTAAATGTATTCTGTGCTCACGCCATTGAGCAACTCATAAAAATGATGAGAGACAAGTGGCCACTGATTTAGCTCTGATGTGGAGCTATCCTAACACTAAACTAATGTTAGCATAAATCTAACAATGAGATCATGTATAACCAGTGAACAACACATGTTATCAGTTTCTCTATCTTTTTTCTGACTTTTAAATAAATAGATTTCCTTTACGGCTGCCTAGTATGCAACAAATTATTATAACAAATAATCCATAAAATTGACAATAACTGATAACAGATTCTTATATTCTCATTTTTAGGGCGTGGGGACAACTTCTGATAATCAGATTACATTCTTTTGGAAAGTTCTATATAAAATTTTGCAGCTCTCGGACTAAATATAGTCTGTCTGCATTTATTGTAAAGGTAAAGTACGAGACTTGAACCGGCGTCTTAGCACGCGAGTTTTCACCCATATGTGCTCGGCCGCCTATCCAGAAATGTTCGGAGATTTCTAGATAGTGTCGCCTCAAGCATCGAAACTCACGATGCGAATGCAATTTATTGTATATAAATTATCAATTTATCAATGACATTATCAATGGTGATTTCAAATGTAATATCTTGCAACGTCTGATAGATTTTAGCACAAACTATATTCTCAAATCCTCAAGTTCGTTTGTGAAAACAGTCATTGTTTTTACTTTGTTAGAAATGTTTGCTGAGAACAATGTATGTAACAACCTAAATTAGTTAACTAAACTAAGTAAAACATTATTTAATTAATTTTGAAAAACGTAACTTTATTTTCAAGATCTATACAGAGCATATTGGTGTTCAGATTTATTTGTTAAAAAAAATATTTCAGTCTTGTTTTAGTTTGCAAAAGTACTTTACCTGTCGAGAAATGTATCTAATGACTGCATATAATTTATCATTGTTCAGTTCGTGCACGCGCGCCATGATTCTCCTATGATTTTTCGATATTCTGTGGGGGTTATCAGAGCATCTATGAATTCATGTGCAGTGATGATGATCCTCATAACAACAACAACAACATTGTTCATTTATCATAACTTTCCAACCTCATTAAATAGATATAGCACATACAGTCCACAAGTACAAATCTAGGTAGATGGAAAGAACCTAGAGAGAAAGAGAGAGAGAGAGTGTGTGAGTGAGTGAGTGAGTGAGTGAGTGAGTGAGTGAGTGAGTGAGTGAGTGAGTGAGTGAGTGAGTGAGTGAGTGAGTGAGTGAGTGAGTGAGTGAGTGAGTGAGTGAGTGAGTGAGTGAGTGAGTCAAGAGCATAACTGTTTTGAGCATGTCATATCAAGTGTTGGAAAATACCATACAGAAATGAACAAAATAATAGAAACAGCAAAAAGCACTTTTAAAAATTCGAGATAATGATACTCTCATAAAAGCAAATAACACTTGAAGTAAAACTGAAAATAATGAAGTGTTTTAGCAACTCAACATTCATCCGCGGTGCAGCAAACCTGGACACCCCAAACAGAAAACACAAAAGAAAAATGAAGTCTCTGAAATGTGGATTTTTAAAGCAAAAGGACAAATTTAGTATATAGAAAAGAAAACATAATCTAGTTTAGAGAGAGCTGAAAATTAAAACAAAGAATTATTCAACACAATTTCGAACAAGACAGCTTAAATTTCATCACATGTAAAGGGACACAATAACCTACAGAAAGGCATTCTGCAAAGGACAAATGCAAGATAAAAAAAGATGACAAAGATTAAAGTGGACTGACAACATCAGGAGATGAACAAGAGAATCTATGACAGCGTGAACCATCAAGGTAAGAGACCGTTGAGCGCGCTTCATGTTAACCAGCCTACAATGTGGAGACGGCATAAGATAATGAGTATCGCTTATATGCGACAACTAAATCACGACAACAACGTTTTAAGGGGGTTTCTAAGGGAAAACCATCTTTCTCAGGGGACACAATGTGCTACAAGTGATACGCGATCGTCATCAAGCCACTGGAGTCTGTAGAAATGTGGTTTTACAGAAGAATGTTGAGAATACCATGGACAGCTAAGAAGAGTGATGAAAATGTTCTGAAAGAGGCCAAAGCAAAAAGAGAGCTAATTTCCAATATTAGGAATAAACAATCATCATTTTTTGGCCATGTAATGAGAAGAGAACAGTTTGAATATATTGTAACAACTGGAAAAATTGAGGGACAAAGGGATCAAGGGAAGCAAAGAGAAAAAATGCCATACAGCTTAAGAGAATGGCTTGGCAAAAGGTAAACAACAGAAATGATAAATAACTGTCCAGATCGAAAGTTGTGGAGAGACATGATCACCTACGCCAGCAAGCCCGGTACTTGATGATGATGATGATCGCTTATAACTGCACACATCATCATCATGTGCCATACCGGTTGGCGTAGGTGATCATGTCCCTCCACAATCTTCTATCTACAGTGCATCGTATCAGTTCTGTATCAGACTGTTTTCCATGCCATGACACCACGCTATCCAGTATTTTCTCTCTCTGTTGTCCGCGATCTCTCTTTCCTTCTATTTTGCCAGTTGTAACCAAGTATTCCAACTTTCCTCTTCTCATTTTGTGCCCGAAAAAATGTTGATTGCTTCTTTCTGATGCTTTTTAAGAGCTCCCTTTTTGTGTTGGCCTCTTTGAGAACTTCCTCATTGGTTTTTTAGCAGTCCAGGGAACTTTCAACATTCTTCTGAGAAATCCCATCTCTGTGGCCTCTAATCGTCTTTTCATTTGTTTGTCTACTGTCCATGATTCGCTTCCATAGGTCAGAATTCGTTCTATATAGCACCGATGAACTAGCTTTCTTATTTTTATTGACATAGATTTGTTACATAAGATATTTTTTCATTTTCTGAAATGCTATTTTGGTCTGAGCTATTCTGCTTTTTATTTCTGTGGTGCATCTCCCATCAGATGTTATTATTGTGCCCATGTATTTGAAACGTTGCACTTGTTTCAGATTTGTCTCGTTTATTTTTATGTGTATGATGGTGATGATTGTTTCTTCGATATAACTATTACTTCTGTTTTCTTACTATTCGGACTGAGACCTTTCTTGTTGCTTTCTTTTACTATTATGTCTATCATTTAACTGCACACAAATGTCAAAAAATAAAAGCAATAATAATTTTAACAATTTAGTTTTGAAAAAAAAATGTAATATGATCATGGCGTGCATTCAACTTTAAAGCTGCGAAATTGTTTAGTTTAATACAAACTTACTTTTCCTATTTCGCAGTAGCTGATATTCGCCTTTGTACACAAGGGCGTCAATGGCACATGTTCGTAATAGTAAATCTTCATAGGACGGATGTTGGTGTATCAGGAAACTAGTTCAATGTAGCTGGTCACGTACAAGCATGTGTATCACCTGTTAATTGTTGTACATATTTTGAACAGGTTTTTTTGTATGTCGTAATCTACATAGCCGTCACGCTCAAACTGTGCAGGTTTTTCTAGCTATACACTGTGCATGTATGAGTTATGTGTATACATGTGAAATAAAGTTAAGGATGGGTGTTTAATCATAATTTTTATTTATATCCAAACACATCACAAAATGGTTTGGACATTTAATGGGAGTTATTAGCAAAGATCATTGTACAACAAGTTCTAACAATTAAATTCAACAACAAACAAAAGACCTCACAAAAGTTTGATTAGAGAAACATACAAATTCTTCTTTTCTTTCCTTTCTCGTTTTTCTTTCAGCGTCGACGGGAGATATAATTTGCGGTCTTTGGCTCTTATGTTCGCCTCTGCTGCTGTTATGTTTCCTAGTGCTTCTAATATTCCATCCATCCATCTTTTCCGTGGTCGACCCTTGGGTCTGGTATTCTCGCAACGCTTATTGAGGGCTCGTTGTGTTTTGTCCTGATTACACTGCCTTGTCACGTGGCCAAACTATTTTATCTGTTTGCTTCTTTATATATTCTATGGCAGGGGCTATTCCTAGCTTTTTCTCAGTTCTTCATTTCTGATCTTATCTCTCAGACTGTTTCTTGTCATTCGTCTGACACATTTCATACAATGAAACGTGAATAAGGAGATAAACACAGTTATCAAATATAACAAATATGAAATACTATCCGGGCCGCGAATATTGCTGCAGAAAACAAAGAACAAAAAACATAAATCGTATTGAGCAGCTAAACTAACAAAAAGACAAGACAAACTACAACTTTCCGCAAAAGCCTCCACTCAGGTATAACAAACAGACTGTACACATTAAACACAAAATTCCGAGTTAGAATGCACAAGTTCACAGCTCTAACAAATAACAGAAAGAACCGGTGGTCAAGATTCTGCCAGTTAGTCCCTAACCTAGACTACGAAAACCTGGCCGCCGTATTTCCCGCCATTTTTTAGAGCTGTGTAGTTGTTAAGAATTCTAACTCGGAATGTTGTGTTTAATGTATAGTTGGTTTGTTATACTTGATGAAGGCTTTTGCCAAAACGTTATAGTTTGTCCTGTCTTTTTATTAGTTTAACTGCTCAATACAATTTTTTTTTCTTTGAAACATAAATAACGTTATATGCAGTAGAATGCACAACATCAGCAATATTGCATGTTCCATCGATGATACCTAGGTAATGTACAAGATAGAGACCATAAAACAGAACAGAACATTTTAAGTACTTAACAAGTAGAGCAAAATGCAAAGCAACAATGTTCAACAAACGCTACGAGCACACCAGATTCAAATGCTGACCTCGAGAAGATGGACATAGAATATTAGAAACAATAGGAAACAACGTCAGAAGTGGTCAACAGAAAAGCAAAAGACCGCAAACTATATATCCCCTCGACGCTGAAAAGTAAATGAGGACAGAAAAAAAAATAAGAAGAAGAAGCTAATGGATTTACCTCGTCACAGTGATCGATACATGTATTAACTTGTGAAACTCACCAAGAGTATAGGTCACATAAATAAAATATACGCGATCATTGATTGCAGATATAGATTATATGATGCTATTGTACCCAAACAGTGGACGTTGAGTTAGACACTTGAGGAGACCAGGACGCGATCAGTGATTGCATTACATATATATATATATATATATATATATATATATAATGCAAAATGCATAAGCTACTTGTATACTTCTATACAATGTTTGCTTCTGAACCTTTAGGTTGCTCTTTAACCTGATTATTTTCGATATAAAAGATTACTGCATTGCACGCTATGAAAAATAGTCCCTTCAACTACAGCTCAAAATTATCATAATTGTATTTATCTCACAGTATCTTAGATATTTGCATTGTACATTATTTTTTTGTAAATATGATTTTGCTGTTAATTAACATCTCTTGCATTTTTACCACGTTTTTTTTTTTAATTTGCAGACACAGTGCAGGGGTTTTAAAGAGGCTATATGCAAACTCGCCTCCTACTGTCTATACATCTCTAAAATAAAGAGATAGAAAGCCAAACTTATTAGTCGAACCACTGCCGTAATGGCAACTAGGGAGATGATAGTTGATGAAAGTACCTGCCTAGTTCTCATACACATTGCAAGGTCGATAGTTGTCGTTCTAGAAGGTTCAATCTCCATAGACATGGAAGCAAATCTATCAGTAACGGCTCGAATTACTGGAGTTTTATCACCGTAGACTCTGGCTTAAGTGTCTGATAGGGGTTGCACATTGACACTTAACTCATTAAGCTGAAATGTGATTGTGTTACGTATTTTTGTTTGATAAAATATTAGTGGAGTAGCGGCCTCCGCTGCCTCATCTGAAGATCCGCCGCTGCCGTTTCCTCATTTTGTTGTCTTTGCGCAAGGCAAATAAATTTACACATTTAGTGCAATTGTTTTTCTTCCATAACCCAAAACCTTGTAGAAATTCCCCCAAACCGCACAATCGTTCACTCCATTCTCTTAACATTTTTGACTAATCAAATAACGAACATTATCTTTAATGTAAATACATTTATTCTATCTATCTATTGACCTTTCGAGCCGTAGCAGGCCCAGAGGGCATAGACCCAGATACTTTTTCTCTTATCAAAATTTTTATTCTAGCAGTTTTCAATCCTTCTAAAGATATTTTATCAAATCTCGCCATTTGTCTCTGTTCTGTGCAAGCAACTCTATCTCAATGAGGGAGCTAATTCCTGCTGCTCTTGCCTCTCTGATCAATGTTCGTCTCAGTGTCTTTGTGGGTCGGCCTCTTTTCCTTTTACCTGTTGTTTCCCACACAAGGTTTTGCTTTGTTATTCGGTTATTATCTCTCCTCATCACATGTCCAACATATAACCATCGTCTTTTCTTGATTACTGAAGATATTAGTGGTTGATTGGACATTTCACTAATTTCCTCGTTTGTTTTGAATTTGCTACCAAGTATTTTCCTTAGACATTTATTTTTGAATGCCTTCAACTTTGTTTCTATGTCTCTTGTTTTTTTTTTTTCCAGCTTTCACATTCATACGTAAGGGTTGATAGTATATTTGATTTGAATAGTCTAAGTTTTGTGTTTGTGCTGATGAGTTTTGATTTCCACAACTTTCAAGGCTTCTGAAAGACATTGCCGCTTTAGCTATTCTGATTCTAATTTCTGTGCTTGTATCCCCTTCTCGATCAATGTGACTTCCAAGATAGATAAAGTGAACGATCTCTCTTCCACTGGTTCATTTTCCATGTATATTCTGTCATCTGTTGGAATTAGGCTTTCATATTTATTACAGCACGTTTAATGTGAATACATTTATTACAGCGTTTTTAATGGGGATACATTTATTACAGTATGTTTAATATGAATACATTTATTACAGTATGTATAATGTGAATACATTTATTACAGTATGTTTAATATGAATACATTTATTACAGTATGTTTAATATGAATACATTTATTACAGTATGTATAATGTGAATACATTTATTACAGTAAGTTTAATATGAATACATTTATTACAGTATGTATAATGTGAATACATTTATTTTGATAGTTGAAAATGGTTCAGGTTCTTTAAAATCTTCAACTGTCAATCAAACATTGTGAATGCATGCTTTAGGCCTTCTTTAGTCACATTTAAGGTATAGATATCAGGTACTGTGCAAACCATTTTTGGCAATGTAAACAATAATAATAGTTCTTAAATGTTATGTACAACCAGCCTTAGCATATGGCTGTTAATCATGGACAATACGATAACAGCACGCACAATAGGATAACACGCAAAGAGGCTGTAGAAATGTGGTTTTACAGAAGAATGTTGAGAATACCATGGACAGCTAAGAAGAGTAATTAAATCGTTTTGAAAGAGGTAAACACAAAAAGAGAGCTAATTTCCAATATTAGGAAGAGACAATCATCATTTTTTGGCCATGTAATGAGAAGGGAACAACTGGAATATATTGTGACAATTGGGAAATTGAGGGACGAAGAGATAGAGGGAAGCAAAGAGAAAATATACCAGACAGCTTAAGAGAATGGCTTTGCAGAAGGTCAACAACAGAAATGATAAATAACTGTCAAGATCGGGAGTTGTGGAGAGACATGATCACCTACGCCAAGGCACTTGATGATAATGAAGATAATGAAGATGATGATATCAGGTGTGTATCCTGCAACATAGATTAGGTCACTAATATTCAGGATTATATAAAGGCAATCTGTAGCATAGATGAAAACAACTTCCAATACAGCGTAGGTGCATGATAGCTTCCGTCCAGCTTTGGAAGAGTTGTCCCTCTTGTTCAATAATCGTATTGAAGAAATGATGGCAGAAACCTTGGAAGATCATGAGGAAACTGTTAGAGACTGAAAGCAGCCCGATTACCAACATTTGATTTGTAGACAACATCAATACGATGGCTGGTACTGAGTAAGAATCATTAAGTCAAAGTGTGCATAGTTAAATCTAAGACTGGACCATATATTGTTCTCTGTTTTTTTTCTGTTGCTGTTTGTCTGTCATTTTTTCCGAGTGCTAATACATACCTCTTTGTTCTATTATTCCCTTAAATCTAAGACACTTGGAATGGAGGATAGCAACAAAAATTAAGTTAATGACTAATTATCTTGGGAACAATAATAGCCTAACCAGATTGCCCACGTTCAGAAGCTGGTAATGAATGTAAATACATCGGTATTGTGGTATCTGAGTTCAGTGGTTAGTGAACTTGACTACAAAGGACAAGAGGTAGGGTTCGATACCAACCGACGGCTTCCGGGTAACCCAGCCTTAAATGGGTACCGGATTTTTTTCTGGGAAAGTAAAGCGGCACTGGCGTAATGCCGACCACATTACCCCAAAAATCATGTGCTGAAGGTCTGTAAAATGTATGGTCACTAACACCATATCCCCTATACGTTACTTGGCGTGACGGGGGTACCCTGCTTTTTTTTTATTGTGGTGTCTGGCCGTGGTTTCAAGCCAGAAATAGTGGTAAGAATAAATTACAAACAGTCCTGATACACCGACACCATTATGAACTGAGTGGAACATCACGATCACGTCTAAAGCCAGATTACTGCTCTCCCTTGTCATGTCCGTCTTCCTTTCTGCTTGCGAATAATGGCCCATATCAGCAAAATGGGGGTCTCGGTAGCTTGGCTGGGAAACCCAGCCGACCTAGCTACCGACGTTCGGACAACCCGTGTTCGATTTCCGCTGGAAGCAGTTTGACTTGTACTCGTGGTTGGAATATAAAAAAAAATACTCCCGCGGTCGACCTAGCCGCTGGCAGAAATGGGTACCAGGGTAGTACTCTGGGAAGGTGAGGAATGCCACCTCGCATCGTGAGTTTCGATGCTTGAAGCGACATTGTCCAGAAGTCTCCGAACATTTCTGGATAGGCGGCCGAGCACAAATGGGTGAAAACTCGCGCGATAAGACGCCGATGACGCCGATTCAAGTCTCGTACGTTCATCATCATCATGTGCCATACCGGTTGGCGTAGGCGATCATGCCCTTCCACAATCTTCTATCCACAGTGCATCGTATCAGTTCTGTTGACTGTTTTCCATGCCATGACACCAAGCTATCCAGTAGTTTCTCTCTTTGTCGTCCGCGATCTCTCTTTCCCTGTATTTTGCCAGTTGTAACCAAGTATTCCAACTTCCCTCTTCTCATGATATGCCCGAAAAATGTTGATTGTTTCTTTCTGATGTTTTTTATGAGTTCCCTTTTTGAGTTGGCCTCTTTGAGAATTTCCTCATTGGTCTTTTTTAGCTGTCCAGCGAACTTTCAACATTCTTCTGAGAAATCCCATCTCTGTGGCCTCTAATCTCGTACTTTAGCTTTACTTTATCAGCTAAAGCTATAAGGAAAAACATAAATAATGAGATAAAAGCTTCCGCAGGATCATAAACAACTCACATTTGAAAAAAAGGTTAAGATAATGCCTTAGTCATTGCCGTTGAAGAATAATTTATTAGTGATTTCATTATGCTAAGCTTCAACTTCTTTGGGTGGACAGTAATCATTCTCGCTGCCTTTCCTAACCAGAGAAAAAATCTGGTAAACAATCTGAGTGGACTTAGAAAGCCTTTTTATAGTGTTGCCTTAACTGAAATTAAAACCCTGAATCTTCTGGTCAGCAGGCAAATTCACTAATGACAAATCCGACGGGCTCTCATGTTACATTTAATCCACATGAATAATAGAGGGAGTCACGATGACTTCGTAATTGGTTAGAGGGGGTCACGATAATTCGGTATTTGGTTGGAAGGAATCACGATAATTCGGTATTTGGTTGGAAGGAATCACGATAATTCGGTATTTGTTTAGAGGGAGTCACGATAATTCGTTAATTGTGAGGGGGGAGGGGGGAAGGGGGGGGGGGGGTTGGTGTCACGATAACTTCGTAATTGGTTAGAGGGGCCATGATAACTCGGTAATTGCTTAGATGGGGGTCACGATAACTCGGTAATTGGTTAGAGGGAGTCACGATAATTCAGTGGTTGGTTAGAGGGAGTCATGATAGCTCGTAACTCAGTGATTAGTGAATTGGATTACTAAGAACATGACATAAGGTTCTATCCCGATCAATAGCTCCTAGTTCACCGTGCTCTAAATGAGTACCAGATTTCAACTGGAATGTATGATGGCCCCATAGTGATCCCTATCATATCACCCATCAAATTTGCAGTTGGTCATTGAAAGATATGAAAACTAATGCCATGTGCTACACTACAGAATACAAAGGACAAAAAAAAGGCGGTAATGTGGAGAAACACTATAAAGTACTCAGAAGGAACAACGGGCGTCAACTTTCTTGCCGATGTTAACAAGCTTGCCCAGAACAGGAAGAAGTGACGACGAGATGCAGCGTGGGTACCGTGCAAAAGTCTGGTGTTTATTAACAAAGATCGTTGGTCAAAGAGTCTAGAATGTTTGCCGTAAGTGTTGCTTTTTGTGTGCTCGAAATGACAATTGATAGAGGATAGATACAATGTCATATTCACCGTATGCCTCACGTCATGGAGGAAAGTATTTTTTTCATTGTAATAAAGTGGTATAGCAAATAACTCCAAAACGAGTTCATCATCATCAAGTACCTTGCCTGCTGGCTTCGGTGATCATGTCTCTCCACAACTTTCGATCTCGACAGTTATTTTTTATCATTTCCATTGTTGACCTTCTGCCAAGCCATTCTCTTAAGCTGTCTGGTATCTTTACTCTTTGCTTCCCTCTATCTCTTCGTCCCTCAATTGTCCCAGTTGTTACAATATATTCGAGCTGTTCCTTTCACATTACATAGCCAAAAAATTATGAATGTTTCCCCCTAATATTGAATGTTAGCTCTCACTTGCTTTGGCCTCTTTCGGAACGTTTTAATTACTCTTCTTAGCTGTCCGTGGCATTCTCAACATTCTTGTGTAAAACCACATTTCTACAGCTGCCTGGACTGTTATCTTATTGTCCATGCTGTTATCCTATTGTCCATGATTTACATCCATATGTTAAGACTGGTTCTATGTAACGTTTAAGAACTCTTTTTCTTGTTTCTATTGTCAAAAATGGATTGCACAGTCGTCATTATCATCATTGAGTGCCGTCTCCGCATCAAAGGTTGGCTAACATGGAGCACTATTCCACTCTGTCTCTTGCTTTGATGATGCAGGTTGTCATAGGTTGACTTGTCCATCTATTGATGCTACTCGTCCATGTTAGTCTGTGCAATGATATGATATGCCTTGGGGATTATTTGAAATGTGACCGTTCGCTCCTTTCTTTAAATGTGCTCCGTCGTTAGGTGTAAACTGTCAATCTTCGTACTTCGCGCTGTGTTCTGGTTCGTCTGTTGGCTCGGAATACGTCACACCTGTCTACATGAAAATGACTCCACACACACAAGTCTCTTGTACAGAAGAATAGTAATACTTTATTTACATAATCCACTTAACAGATGTTATCAATATAAACAGCCCAGCTGCGTGGAATCACCGCTCTAGTATCGAAGTAAATCTATATATAGTGCTAAGAAGGTTCCAATTACCTCCGAACTCTTGTAATTAATCTCAGGCCTCTCTCATCACACATTGAAATCACTTATCTCTGTCCACATTCCCCGAAAGTGTACAGAACTTAGCAACCAACATAATGTCCACGTCATAAATCCATCTCATGGAACATCTCATTACAAACACTTCCTCACTAGTCTGCTCACTGTCACTCTACAGTATGATTACAAAATATCCAGCTTCCTATACTAAAGGATCCAGTCTCACTCGTTCCATTAAATACATTCAACGTATTATAAATACATTCAACGTATTAAACGAAATGTCCACTTTATGGTTGTCCCTACACACAGCCTAGCTGATATGGGCTTTCGCCCTGTTACTACTAAAATATATCCACTTCTCAACTAATTTAGATCGACTGTGTCTTCCTACCTACTTAGTTTACATCTCATCTCTCTTCCTATACACTTCTCAACTAACTTAGATCGACTGTGTCTTCCTACCTACTTAGTTTACATCTCATCCCTCTTCCTATACACTTCTCAACTAACTTAGATTGACTGTGTCTTCCTACCTACTTAGTTTACATCTCATCTTCTTCCTATACACTTCTAACTAAAAGAGCGTTTGCTCCGTACTGCTAAAATGGACCCACGCCCTAGTAGCGTGGATCGATCTTGCAACCTCCTTAGCTTACTTGTGATCTCCTGTTGTTTTCTCTCTGCGCCGGCTCTCAAGTATCTTATGTCTCAACCAATGGAAAACTACCTACGTCAGTTCCCCAGCCAATGAAGTCTAGCCACGTCATAGTCTATATCTTAAACGTAACACTTCTCTTAACTGTAATCACTTTTTCATAATCACGAGATTTTCCTATCTCTTCTCACCTAAACAACTAACTCAAAACTATCCCGTGAATGTTACTTTCTCTAAACACACGATGGTTCTCTCAATTCTTCTTACACCGTCCCCAAATATATTATTTCCCTACATCCACTTTTACAAGTCTTAGTCTGCCTCTACCTCTTTTACCTTGTATTATGCCTTCCAAGATTACTTTTAGTTGGCTGCTGTGTCTTTTAACATGCCACAAAAGTCTTATTTGTCTTGTTTGAATAGTGTTTAGTAGTTCCATTTTCATTTTTAGTTGTTTTAAGACTTCATCGTTTGTTTTCTTTTCTTTCCATCCAGTTCTTCCTATTCTTTTATAAATCTACATTTCAAAGACTTCAATTGTCTGTTCTGTTTTCTTGTGTAATGTCCATGATGTAGATTGCATAGTATCTTCCTCATTCATAACAATAATCTCACCACCTCTTAAGACTAAATGGTACTGCCATGAAACAGCTTCAGCTCTGGCAAAAAAAAAAAAAAAAAAAAAAAAAAAAACATTCATTTCTTCATGTAACGGACTGACGACACCGCAGTCAGGACATTCCCATATCTGCTACGCTCTTCGTTCCAGCAACCATCGAAGTGAACGTCAAACAACTTGTCATACAAGGAATTGTGATGTGAATAAGATGGAGTGTTGGAGAAAAAAAATGAAACAACATCAAGAAAAGGACAGGTCTCGACTTTACTAGCTCACGGACGGCACCGTAAGGTAAAATGAATTGCAAGAGAATAGTTGCGTCCGTTGACGACTTAACAACTCACACAGTCTTGGGTTTGGACAAATCGCCATTGACACTAAATGCACACTTTTGTTTATCATTGGAAGTTTAGACATTTGAATCCATATTTGCAGTCATATCATCACAGCAATTATGAAACGGATGTTTCATAATAATTGTATACATCTCTATCTCTTTTTCTCTCCCTCTCTCGTTTTATTTCTTTCTGTCTGTATTTCTTTCTTTCTCCCTTTCTCTCACTCTCTCCCTCTCCCTCTCTCTCTCTCTCTCTCTCTCTTTTTCTCTCTCTCTTTAATTGCAGTTTCTTTATTAATACAGTTACTGATATTTGTTTGTGTTAGCATATTCAGCCACCAGAGAAGCTGTTCACTCAAACAGCATCCAGTACAAGGCACTACTATTTAACCAAACTACTGACTTATCTTGACTGTTTGCTACAAACCGTCTGTCAAGACGCCAAATGCCATATAATCAAATATGTTATATCTGTTTATTATGTCTTATGTGTATTCTAAATAACGGTGTATGTTGTCCAATTTTCTGCTTGTTCTAAATCACGACCGTGTCCTATCTTTTCCTTCATGACATATGAACTTAAATGTAACTGCTTGAACTAACCTTGTGAGATCCGACATATTTTTGGTTGCTCTGACCTTCTTGTCTATCTCTGTGTATTACGTAGGTACTCGCTAGAATTCACAATTGTTTCTTTTCTGTTGGGATTAAGTCAAAGTCTGGATAACACAGAATCTCCCTAGATCTTGTCCCAACTTGTGTTATGGAAAGATCATGTTTTTTGCTATGTTCGCTCTTTAATGGCCTACGACACATCGATTTATTTTTCGAGAATAAAAAATTGTTAATTATTATTATCATCATCATCATCATCGAGTGCACATATGATTGTATCATTAGTTCGTAATCGACATGTCTTATCTCAAATTCCTTTCACAAAACTTTAGCTGTAGGCGTTCTGGTTATTTTGTAATTCCCACATTCCTATATTTTTATAATTCCCGTCTGAAACATCCTTTATTTCTGATGTCCTACACCCCACTACTCCAACCCCTAAACAAGTATGTGTGTATATGTATTTATCGTTCGCTTTTAAACGATATTAAAGGTCTTACATGAGGTGTGTTGTCGTTTACAACATGCTACTATATTTTGCGCCCTTCTCTCCGACACATTTGATTTAAGAAAGACATGTTTAGGCACAGTTCAAAAAGACAACTAAAATTGTTTGAACATGTGAAGAGACATAATACACTTCTACAAGTCATCTAAGAAGGGAAGGTATAGGTTGACGAAGCAGACCAAAACTAAAGGTAAAGGTAAAGAGACTTGAACCGGCGTCTTAGCACGCGAGTTTCCACCCATATGTGCTCGGCCGCCCATCCAGAAATGTTCGGAGGTTTCTGTATAGTGTCGCCTCAAGCATCGAAAATCAGATGCGAGGCGGCATTCCTCACCTTCCCAGGGTAATACCCTGGTACCCATTTCTGCCAACGGCTGGGTCGACCGTGGGGGGATTTTTTTTTTCCCAACCACGAGTACAATTCACACTGCTCCCAGCGGGAATCGAACACGGGTTGTCCGAACGTCGGTAGCCCAGTCGAGTGGTTTTCCCAATTAGGCTACTGAGGCCCCCACCAAAACTAAAGTGGACTGACAACATCAAAAAGAGGTCACGTGAACGTTTGACAACTTGACACTATCAAGATAAGAGACAGAGTAAAATGGCGCTCCATGGTAGCCAACCTTCGATGTGGAGATGGTTCCCAGTGAATGTATTTTTTGGCACTGGGTTGCCTTCCCTGTTTGATCCCTAATCGCTTAGCCAGGCTGATTAATCTGTTTCCATTCCCACCATAGGGATGTGAAGTAGAATCCTCATGAGGTTTGGAACCTCCTTGGGGATGTCTTGGAAACATAATAACTATAGTTCGTTCACAAATTCGTGCCCACCGAGTTGATCAATTATTTCGGAAATTTATGAATTTCTGTAATTCTTTGTCATGAGATCTTATTTTTTCACCGACCTTCAGATTTTATAACATTTAAGTACAAAGGTAGTCTGAATGGTGCACAAATCGTTTTTTTGTTATATAATTTTAGGAAAATATCAAACTGCGTGTCTAAACATTATATTTTACTGTAAATTATGTTAATTTTCTAACAATGCAAGCCAAAGCCGTATTGTATAACATTTAAGAGGGCAAAATTTGTCATTTGATTTTATATCTTCGCCATAGAGATAGGTAAACTTTGACCAAAGTATCAAACACACATATTCGCCAAATAGCAGGCGTGTCATCAATAAAATATATGGAACAACCAGAACATCAAACACACATAGTCAGCAAATAGTAAGAGTGCCATCAACAAAATTGTGCACGTGTCATACACATGTCATTCCGAATCAGAAGTCTCTAAGAGGTTAACAACTGTTATCGGTTGGACAAACTGCAATCCATCTCGTTGCCAGTATTGTTCCTCTTCTCTGAGCACATGGTCGTCACATTTTCTCCAGTATTCAATGTCTATCGTTAAGAGGGCATCACGCATCAATTCTTTAACACCACACATTCTAAACGTCGTGTCCTGCACAGCAACTTTCCCTTTTACTTTAGCCCACACCAGTTCTATTGGGTTGAGGTGCGAATGATAAAGTGGGAGGCGAAGAGATGTGTCGCCATACTTTGCAATTATTTTATCAATTTGATATAACTTTGTCTTCTTAGTTTGTCTAGAGAAGTTGCAACAACTCTGGTTTTAACTGGGTGTTTTGAAAGGAAACATTTTCTATTCTGAGCCATGTGATGATTTTATCTTTTGTGCTTGACGAATTAGGAACTTTGTCCTCCAGTGCCACCGCATTATGAAAGGATGCATTATCCATTACAAGACATGAAAGTCTATCCAGAATGGGGAGTATAGTGTTCTCTATCCAGTCTCTGAAAATTCGTCCATTCATTTCAGTGTGGTAGTCCCTATTGTCTGTAGATTTTGATTGAAAAATAAATTGTGCGACATTAACAAGATCATTCTCTCTACTGCCAGCATTTACCAATATAATGCGTTGTCCTTTGCTGCCGGGAATGCTTCTTTTATTTTCTCTGTCAACTGATTGCCATTCTTTCTCAAATGTTTGATGAGCATTGACTCACGTTTCATCCAAATATACTATATCGTAGCCTTCCATTCGTCGCTCACGGATCTGCCTCAGGTATTTGCTTCGGGCAGCTATCAGGTGTGGTTTTTCACAAACAATATTTCTACCACTAGCAGATTTTCGAAAAGTGAAACCAACGCCTCTTACGATCTTCAAAAGAGTTGTTTTTGAGATTTCAATACACATTCTAATTGCAGTCGAACTTTAAGTTTGCACAATATAACAAGTTGATTCGGTTCAAACATTTTCAAAATTTCACGTCTAATAACATCTTTGTCAAAATCATCACCTTTCATTTTTCTTCCTTGCTTGACCGTTGCCTCTGCAAAATCAAAGCTCTGTCCTATCCATCGATCGAAAGACTTTCTACCTATATTTAGCGCTGCCCGTGTTCTGTTTTCTGTTTATATATATATATATATATATATATATATATATATATATATATATATATATATATATATATATATATATATATATATATCGTAATATAACCGACCCCTTTTAGATTCCTTGCAAATGTGCCCGTACAGTAACACAGTTTCCTTTTGCATAGTGATGCATTTATATTTTAAACTCTTCATGATTTTAAAAATCAAGTAGTCACTTCACGACAGCTTACAAATTATCACATATAAAGGGATATATATTAATAGTAAATATTTTGTCAAAATACGTCTTTGGACAAATTTAACAAGAGACCGGAAATGAAATGACCAAACAAAAACCTCGGAGTGGCAACCGTCTTACAATTTAAGAGTGTGAAACGGTTCCAAGATTGTGTGGTGTGCACGTGAAATTCGCCTTTTTAATTGGTGAGTTGATTACAACAAATGTGGGTATTGTAAAATCCTAAAATTTAGGACAAGCAAGAAAATCATATTTTTATATACCTCAAATAAGCAAAAATCGTTCCTAAATGCATGAGAGTAGGGCAAAAAAAAAATCAGGCTGAAAGTCGGTGAAAAAATCAGATTCCACGAAAAAGAATTACAGAAATTCATCAAACAGTTTCCGAGATAATTAATAAACTCTGTGGGCACGCATTTCTGAACGAACTATAGTTTTGCCAGGCGAGTAGACATCGAAAAGGGAAAGCAAGCTAGTACCGGATATTTTCATGATAAAGTCGGATGTATTAGGCCGAAGGCGCCAGTATCCAACTAGCAGTAAACTGCAACTCAACATAACTACGCTCATTTAGCATAATTGTGCACGTGTGGCCTGCCAGGACCGTGACATCTACGAGGGGAGACAATAATATAGCCAATGTCATCTGGCACTCATGCCATAAAAGGAGAGTGAGGAGACTTGGGGACACGGTCTTCGCCGCTGCTTCTGAGTTAGTGTATCTGACCTAGAGTCATCGTCAGTCCTTTCGTCAGTATGTGGCGAGAGTGCTTCATATTTGGGAATGTGCTGGTTAGGGGATCTGACCACAATGTTCGTTATGTCATGAAGATGATCCCTCGACTAAACAAAACTATTTAGTATTCTTTTATTGGCGGACGATGAAGAAGAATAATCGGAAGAAATGTCGGGAAGAAGAAGAAACAGAGGATGGAGTAGAAAGAAGAACAAAAGAGGATAGAGTAGAAAGAAGAAGAAATCGAGGATAGAGTAGAAAGAAGAAGAAACAGAGGATGGAGTAGAAAGAAGAAGAAACAGAGGATGGGGTAGAAAGAAGAAGAAACAGAGGATGGAGTATAAAGAAAAAGAAAGAGGATAGAGTAGAAAGAAGAAGAAAGAGAGGATGGAGTAGAAAGAAGAAGAAACAGAGGATGGAGTAGAAAGAAGAAGAGAGGATGGAGTAGACAGAAGAAGAAACAGAGGATGGAGTAGAAAGAAAAAGAAACAGAGGATGGAGTAGAAAGAAGAAGAAACAGAGGATGGAGTAGACAGAAGAAGAAACAGAGGATGGAGTAGAAAGAAAAAGAAACAGAGGATGGAGTAGAAAGAAGAAGAAAGATGATATAGTAGAAAGAAGAAGAAAGAGAGGATGGAGTAGAAAGAAGAAGAAACAGAGAATGGAGTAGAAAGAAAAAGAAACAGAGGATGGAGTAGAAAGAAGAAGAAACAGAGGATGGAGTAGAAAGAAAAAGAAACAGAGGATGGAGTAGAAAGAAGAAGAAAGATGATATAGTAGAAAGAAGAAGAAAGAGAGGATGGAGTAGAAAGAAGAAGAAACAGAGGATGGAGTAGAAAGAAAAAGAAACAGAGGATGGAGTAGAAAGAAGAAGAAACAGAGGATGGAGTAGAAAGAAGAAGAAACAGAGGATGGAGTAGAAAGAAGAAGAAACAGAGGATGGAGTAGAAAGAAGAAGAAACAGAGGGTGGAGTAGAAAGAAGAAGAAACAGAGGATGGAGTAGAAAGAAGAAGAAACAGAGGATGGAGTATAAAGAAAAAGAAAGAGGATAGAGTAGAGAGAAGAAGAAAGAGAGGATGGAGTAGAAAGAAGAAGAAACAGAGTATGGAGTAGAAAGAAGAAGAAACAGAGGATGGAGTAGAAAGAAGAAGAAACAGAGGATAGAGTAGAAAGAAGAAGAAACAGAGGATGGAGTAGACAGAAGAAGAAACAGAGGATGGAGTAGAAAGAAGAAGAAACAAAGGATGGAGTATAAAGAAGAAGAAACAGAGGATGAAGTAGAAAGAAGAAGAAACAGAGGATGGAGTAGAAAGAAGAACAAACAGAGGATAGAGTAGAAAGAAGAAGAAACAGAGGATGGAGTAGAAAGATGAAGAAAGAGAGGATGGAGTAGACAGATGAAGAAACAGAGGATGGAGTAGAAAGAAGAAGAAACAGAGGATGGAGTAGAAAGAAGAAGAAAGAGAGGATGGAGTAGACAGAAGAAGAAACAGAGGATAGAGTAGAAAGAAAGAAACAGAGGATGGAGTAGAAAGAAGAAGAAACAGAGGATGGAGTAGAAAGAAGAAGAAAGAGAGGACGGAGTAGACAGAAGAAGAAACAGAGGATGGAGTAGAAAGAAAAAGAAACATAGGATGGAGTCGAAAGAAGAAGAAAGAGATTGAGAAAAAAATAAAATAGTGATGCTAAAAAGAAGATGAAGAGGAAGAAGAAGAAGGTGGAGAAGAAAAGAGAGAAAAAAGAACATCAACAATATGGAGAAGAAGAAGTAGAATTTGTTTATAAAAATGTGTGCATGTAGTTATGCTCGTGTTTTTCATCATTAGACCTTGATCGTAGTTTAACAGATGAAACATCCATTTCATCTTCTGTTGTGTATTTCAAAATATCAGCGAACTAATGTGGCTACTTTAGCTCTTCACTAGAAATTAAAGTCACGTAATATAATTAAGAATGTAATTTGCTTATTTCTATACGTGAGCACGTGATGTGTATTGGCATTTTTTGGCCTATTGTATGTTTATATGTATGTATGTGTTTATAATCAAATATGCCTATATATATATATATATATATATATATATATATATATATATATATATATATAGATATATAGATATATAAAGGGGAGAGAGAGACAGAGAGAGAGAGGTGCGTTTTTTAAAGAAAGATAGCTAGACTGAGTCTAAATAAGTCCTACGTGATTATTTTAAAGGCAACCATACCGTATGTATATCTCTTTCTGCGTATTATATCGAACATCTGTGCCAGCCATTTTAAACGGAAGCAAAAAGATGTAAGAAAACAGACCAGCGCTAGAACTAATCAATTTTTGAATCAATCAAATGTCTTGTTATATGAAGTCACACGCGAAACCTTGGGGCATTTATGCAGCAGAACTTTTTCACTTCATTCATTTTGAAAGGATTCTGGAATAAATAAAACTCACATGATGAGAAAAAAATACTCTGTTTTGAAACGTTGCAATATTATGTTCTATTTTTATTATCTTTTTCATTCCTTCTTTTTTACCCATTTCATTCTTATTTATTTCTATTTCTTTTATATTATATGCTGTTATTTAATTAAATTCTGCAATAATTAAATAAGCTCTGCAGAAATTTGTGTAGATATGTGGGCTGATTCAGTCTGCATCAGAATTCAAAAGTAAATGTTTCTATGTTGACCTTTTCTCACAATGAAGCCCATAGGAAGTATTGAAACTATTTTTAACTTATTATGTTATAGAACAAAGTTTATTTTCTTTTCAAATTGTTTTAAATGGCAAGTGTAATAGATATAAGTGTATCATAGACAATTTAGTATTAATCACTTGAATGATATAATAAATCACACATATAGTTTTACACACACATAATAGTAGTAATAACAGACTTAAGAATCACATTAAAAACAAAATTGAAAACTAAATTGACTAATAAATGGTTTAAAATGTGAAGCAAAAATCAGTGCATAAATAAAATGTGTCACAAACTTTGAAAGAATGAGATCTGAGTGCATCATCATCATCATCAAATACCATGCCTGCTGGTTTAGGTGATCATATCTCTCCACACCTTTCGATCTCGCCAGTTATTTATCATTTCTGTTGATGACCCTCTGCCAAGCCTTTCTCTTAAGCTGTCTGTTATCTTTTCTCTATGCTTCCCTCTATCTCTTCGTCCCTCGATTTTTCCAGTTGTTACAATATGTTCCAGTTGTTCCCTTCTCATTACATGGCCAAAAAATGATGATTGTTTCTTCCTAAAATTGGATATTAGCTCTCTTCTTGTATTGGCCTCTTTCAGAACGTTTTCATTACTCTTCTTGGCTGCCCATGGTGTTCTCAACATTCCTCTGTAAAACTATCTTTCTAAAGCTTCCAGTGATTTACTTGTCTGTTGTCCTAATGTCCATGATTCACATTCATATGCTATGAATGACTCTACATAACATTTAAGAACTCTTTTTCTTGTTTCTATTGTCAAAAATGGATTACACAGTATCTTCCTTTTTTTAAGGAAAGCTGTTTTTGCCTGAGCCATTGTGCATCTCACCTCTGTTGTACCTCTACCGTCTGAGGCTAACAATGTTCCCAGATATTTAAATTCATTTACCTGTTTTAATATTGTTCCACTTGTCTTTATTGTGCATTGCGGTGATGTCTTTTTCTTTGTTATTACTTTTACTTCTGTCTTTTTGCTATTAAGGCTGAGTCCTTTATTTTTGCTAATCTGAGTGCATATGTGTTGTGGAAAAACAGGAAAAAATTTATAGGGTAAAAAATGACAAGACTGAAGAAAGGAGAAACCAGGACATATTTAACATGAAATGAAGTAAATATCATTGCTGAAAGACACGTAGATAATTCTTGAGTTTATAACAAGCCATGGATAGGACAACAACAGATACAGATTACTTAACCTAGAATAGTGCCTATTTGCTGAAAAGAACACTTATAAGAAAAGCAAGTTGGCAAGCGATGACTCATTGAAAACCTCACACAGAATAGGGTGAAAACATGACAATCTTATGTGATGCCTACATGTGCTATTTTTTATACTGATTTATTTATCACTAAAATATAAAGCTGATATGCTATCAAAATAACATGGTATTTATTCATTCAAATAAATAAAACTAGTGTGAATTTCTAATACTTCTTTTTTCATGTAATGACATCATTTTCTTTCATAAAGTTGGTTATCTCTCACAGGCTTCTCATGTCATAGTGAACTTAGTAAATCTGAGATGGAGGTGACTCCATTATCGCTCTAATCCTCTCATGAAAAACATTGTATATTTAAAGGAGGAGTAGGCATAAAGTGGGACTCTGTGAGAGAAGTTATTAAGAAAAAAAGTAAAAGGGGTAGTTACAATTCTAATGTAAAAATTGAGTTTCAGATATGATGTGTAAAAAGGGATGGTTATAGAGTTGATGTGTAAGAAGGGACATTTACATTGTTGATGCATAAGAAGGGATGGTTATAGAGTTGATGTGTAAGAATGGATGGTTATAGAGTTGATGTGTAAGAAGGGACATTTACATTGTTGATGCATAAGAAGGGATGGTTATAGAGTTGATGTGTAAGAAGGGATGGTTATAGAGTTGATGTGTAAGAAGGGATGGTTATAAAGTTGATGTGCAAGAAGGGATGGTTATAGAGTTGATGCGTAAGAAGGGACATTTACATTGTTGATGCATAAGAAGGGATGGTTACAGAGTTGATGTGTAAGAAGGGATGGTTACAGAGTTGATGTGCAAGAAGGGATGGTTATAGAGTTGATGTGTAAGAAGGGATGGTTATAGAGTTGATGTGTAAGAAGGGATGGTTATAAAGTTGATGTGCAAGAAGGGATGGTTATAGAGTTGATGCGTAAGAAGGGACATTTACATTGTTGATGCATAAGAAGGGATGGTTACATTGTTGATGTGTAAGAAGGGATGGTTACAGAGTTGATGTGCAAGAAGGGATGGTTATAGAGTTGATGTGTAAGAAGGGATGGTTACAGAGTTGATGTGTAAGAAGGGATGGTTACAGAGTTAATGTGTAAGAAAGGATGGTTACAGCTTCATGTGTAAGAAAGGATGGCTACAGCTGTGATGTGTAAGAAAGGATGGTTATAACATTGATGTGTAAGAAGGGATGATTACAGCTTTGATGTGTAAGAAGGGATGATTACAGCGTTGATGTGTAAGAATGGATGGTTACAGCTTTATTGTATTCATAACCCAAACAAGATACAACCAACTTTGCTGCCAGAAGTCTTCTACAGGGGAACAAACAGAAGACAATGACTATGACAAAACATGTCAATAAACAAGAGAAAATAGTACTTAACTCAAAGAAATAGCCAGTACAGCATCCATGAAGATGGTGACATTTGAAAAGAAAGTGACTATTTTTTCTTGTAGGCACAGGACATATTCATTTTTACATATTGTATGAGATAATAGTAACTTTTGTATTCTTTATGTGTCAGACATGTTGTTACAATTTTAGTGTTTCTTCTTTTTATTTGATTTAATTATTATAACAATCATCACATTATTTCAGTTGCTTAGAGCTTTGTGAAAACAAAAAAAAAAAGCTTCCTATTTGCTTATGTCATTGGCTAATTTTTCAAGCTCAACCAAAGCCTTTACTATTTCTCTTATATCTCTTTCTTCTCTGTCCATCTTTTTTTTTCCTGTCTGCCTCATTTTTCTCATTCCCTATGGATTCTACAAGATGTTTCTTTTATTTCTTAAATGCCCCATCCATCACTATTTTTCGCTTTAATTATCTCTGTGGGATTTGGAGGTTTTCTCCCTTATTATTCTTCATTAAATTCCCCATTTATGGTCTGTCACATTATAATAGTCTATCTATTCTGCAAAAACACCTATTAATGAAAGTCTTTCATTTGATTATCTATTATCTTTGTTCTTTTTTTTCTTTTCTTTTTTGGTTCTTCATGTTTATAAATGCTATAACACCACTGAATTGAAGTGTTAGTATTTCTAATAATCTCGATACTTTTACTGTACTTCAGAATTCTGCAAAGAGGACAGTGAGTGTCGTGCTGGACGAACATGCGTGATTGGTGTGTGTAAATGTTACACACCGAGTATGTGTGCTGGTCACCACAAACCAATATGTGGATCTGATGGCTTCCAATACCCATCTCACTGTGAGCTGCACAGAGTGGCCTGCGTTAACCGTATCCATATTAGGGCAGACAGAAGGGGCAAGTGCTTTCAGAAGGAAATTGAAGATAAAGGTATTTGCACAAACTAAATTGCTTTAATGAGACTATATTATGCACAGAATTTTCACAAAAATCAACAAATTTGTTTGTAACAGCTGAAAAGATGTACTGCTGACTTGAACTAAATGTAGAAGTTTAAATACTCTTGCAATGCAGAGTAAGTACAGCATAATTGAAATTAAAGTCTTGTAAAGTGAAAGGCAGACCTATATTTAATTTAAACTAAGTTTTTTGGTAAAGGTATCATATATAAAGTTAACTAACAAGAAGTAGAGCCGAGAGAAAAAGAACAAAAATGTAGTGTTAGTAATAAAACTCAGTCAGCAATGAAAGGTGAACTCCCAAGATTCATTTATTTAAAACATGATGAAAAACATCCATAAGGGTGTAGGTATAAGCTTAATAATATATAAAATAAATGTTTCAATCTAAATGTTTTTATCAAAAACATAATAATTTTAAACTTGCTGTTAGATTTAACAAAATATTAATAATTTATTTTAGTTAACTGTTGAACACTTTAAATATTTTTTATTCACCTTAGTAACATAATGAAGACTTATAAACATATTAATAGTAAATAAGATTGATTTATATTGAGAACCTTTTATTCATGTTGAATATTAAAGAATCAGTACTGGTAAAATATCAGCTGAATGTGAATGTCTTGCCAGAGAAAAGCTGGCTGATGGAGCAAGAGAGATTGTTGCATGAGAGCATGGAAATGGAGAAAACTCAAACAGACAAAAGTGTCCAGATTTCTCCACAGGAGATTTCAGAGGACCCTCAAGATGTCTCCAAAGGTAATGTCTAAGTCCCTGTATAAATCTAGAAATATATTCGTGGAGATATTGTCTTTTTTTTTTAAACCTCTATGCCTCTATACGGTTAGCGGGGTAGAGTTCTGCCCTACCAAAGGAGGAGTAAGACATCTCCTTTCCTCCGCTAGTCTTTGGGACACCCCTGGGCAAGGTAGAGCTCCCGTTTAGCCCCCCCTATCAGGGTTATTGGAGCAAGTGGTGGATGGTGTTGTGGGAGCAGCCGACAAGTAGTACCGGTTATGGTCCCCACACCGCGATGGCAGGCAGAGGATCTCATGTATAGAGACAATGGCTGTGACCTCCGACTAGTACAGTCACTGCCAAGAAGGAAAGGAATGGCAAACTACCTTCTTAAATTGCCTGAAATAATCATGACAAATCACATCCTTATATTTAGGAGTCAAACAAGGCTGTGTTCTGTCACCGGATTTGTTTTCACTTTACAACGAATATATTATGAGATCAATAGTAGACAAAAAAGGAATTGAAGTCAACGATCACAACATAAATAATTTGCGATATGCAGATGACACAGTCTTAATAGCAGAGACAGAGAATGAACTACAAGAAATGATAGACATAATAGTAAAAGAAAGCAACAAGAAAGGTCTCAGTCTGAATAGTAAGAAAATAGAATTAATGGTTATATCGAAGAAACAATCACCACCATCATGCAGCATAAAAATAAACGAGACAAATCTGAAACAAGTGCAACGTTTCAAATACCTGGGCACAATAATAACATCAGATGGGAGATGCACCACAGAAATAAAAAGCAGAATAGCTCAGGCTAAAATAGCATTTCAGAAAATGAAAAATATCTTATGCAACAAATCTATGTCAATAAAAATGAGAAAGAGAGTTCATTGGTGCTATATAGAACCAATTCTGACCTATGGAAGCTAATCATGGATAGTAGACAAACAAATGAAAAGACGATTAGAGGCCACAGAGATGGGATTTCTCAGAAGAATGTTGAAAGTTCCCTGGACATCTAAAAAGACCAATGAGGAAGTTCTCAAAGAGGCCAATACGAAAAGGCAGCTTCTAAAAAGCATCAGAAAGAAACAATCAACATTTTTCGGGCACATCATGAGAAGAGGATAGTTGGAATACTTGGTTACAACTGGCAAAATGAAAGGAAAGAGAGATCGTGGACAACAAAGAGAGAAAATACTGGATAGCTTGGTGTCATGGCATGGAAAACAGTCAACAACAGAACTGATATGATGCACTGTAGATAGAAGATTGTGGAGGGACATGATCACCTACGCCAACCGGTATGGCACATGATGATGATGATGCCTAGCAACATATAGGCAATATGGTGGTCACACATATATATGTTATAGGGCTAGCATCATGCCAGGTTGCCATTACTTTCCCAGAGAATCCTTCCAGCTCTTATGAAAGGCGGGGTTATTTACAAAATAAATGTTGGGAAAAAAAACTTGCTACATGTGGTTAACTGAACCAAGATCCACCTGAACAATAGGAAAAATGCTTTTCAAAACTGCCACTCTAGAGAAAACTTCATGCATAACATATCATCTGAGACTCACTGGGTAAATTATATCACATTCAGCCTTTTTTGGCGTGGGAAAATAATCACAGAAGAAGAAGATATAATAATTTAGACAAAAACATCAATTTTTTTGTAATCAGTGTAGAACACATGATTTCAGCACACCTTTTTCATCTGTTCTGTCTTGGGCCAATCATTCTTCTCCATTTGTTTCTGTCTTGGGCCAATCATTCTTCTCTATTTGTTTCTGTCTTGGGCCAATCATTCTTCTTCATTTGTTTCTGTCTTGGGCCAATTATTCTCCTTCATTTGTTTCTGTCTTGGGCCAATCATTCTTCTCCATTTGTTTCTGTCTTGGGCCAATCATTCTTCTTCATTTGTTTCTGTATTGGGCCAATCATTCTTCTTCATTTGTTTCTGTCTTGGACCAATCATTCTTCTTCATTTGTTTCTGTCTTGGACCAATCATTCTTCTTCATTTGTTTCTGTCTTGGGCCAATCATTCTTCTCCATTTGTTTCTGTCTTGGGCCAATCATTCTTCTCCATTTGTTTCTGTCTTGGGCCAATCATTCTTCTCTATTTGTTTCTGTCTTGGGCCAATCATTCTTCTTCATTTGTTTCTGTCTTGGGCCAATCATTCTTCTCCATTTGTTTCTGTCTGGGGTCAATCATTCTTCTTCATTTGTTTCTGTCTTGGACCAATCATTCTTCTTCATTTGTTTCTGTCTTGGGCCAATCATTCTTCTTCATTTGTTTCTGTCTTGGGTCAGTCATTCCTCTTCATTTGTTTCTGTCTTGGGCCAATCATTCTTCTTCATTTGTTTCTGTCTGGGGTCAATCAATCTTCTTCATTTGTTTCTGTCTTGGACCAATCATTCTTCTTCATTTGTTTCTGTCTTAGGCCAATCATTCTTCTTCATTTGTTCATTTGTTTCTGTTTTGGGCCAATCATTCTTCTTCATTTTCTTCAAAGTATTCACCCATAAAGTGGATGTGGAAGTGTTGTGTCGCTAGTTTACTGAAAGCAATTAAATCTTCTCCTTTTGACTCATGTCAGCATGAGCAGATTTCTATTTTAACCTGTCACTGGTTAAAATTTTGCTCAGCAGCAGCTATTTTTGGTTTACTCTTTTAAACTTTTAACTGCCAAGGGTTCTTTAACATGCCCAGAGTGCATCTATGACCTCCCTTTTTGCTGTTTTTTTTTTAAAGAGCTAGACTCTCACTTCCCACAGATCAGGAGAGGGTAAAACCACAAAGGAATCATGAATTCAAAGAGAAACATTTCCAACAGCTGTGGTGGAAAATCAAACCTGGGCCTTCTTGGCCAGAGGTGGATGTCTACCTCTGGACTAGCCAGTCCCTCTATGGCTAATCATTGAAATAAACAACTCTATTCTTGTCTCTCTTAAATTTGTTTCATTTCTGTATATATCTCAGCATCTTTTTCTGATTCTTCACTAATTCAGCATTTATAAAATATCATTTTCAGTCTTTTTAATCACCACTTTCTCATTGTGAATTAATCAGTGCAATTTCACTTTGCATGAATCACTGATGTTTTGGTTTTTGTGAGTCATTATTTTTTCATTTTATCATGAATCATCTCCATATTTTATTGTATTAATCACAATTTTTTAATTTTCATGAATTACTGCTACATCAATTTTGTGAATCACCAATATAGAAGTTGCTATGGTTATCATGACTCTTTCAGTCTTTTTTCCATATGTTTTGCTGCACTGTGCACCAAGCTGATTTCAGCCGTGAACATTTCACCACATAGTGCGCTACTCTCAATTTGATTAGTTTGAACCATCATCAAACCATGTTCCTTTTACCTGTCTTGTATCATCTTGGTATTGGTGAAATTTAATACCTTGTTCATTTATCTAAAAATTCATATATAATATGTTAGATAAATATAAATATGTAGAATGATTAATAAAACCATGAAACATTTTGTCTCTGAAATCACTCCCATAACAGCGATAAAAAGCTTCTGTACGGAAAGAGTTAATTAATTTTTTAAGTTTTTAGAAACCACCATCAATGAGTTTTTCCTTTCCACTTTTTCAGCCATTTCCATTTTTACATCTAGTCATGTTCATGTGCAGTTGTTAATTATTTGCATTTTCCTTGGACAGATAAACAAATATCTAATGTAAAGAGAGTCCATGAATCAACAAATGACAAAGCTGTTGTCATGACAGGGAATGCTACAACAACAACATCTACTGTACCAGATGGCAAAAGAGAATGCACTTGGAAGGAGATGGGAGAATTCAAGGAAGCACTTCTTATGTTCTATTGTCTTAAATTTGCAGAACCAAATTGTAATTTAGAAGTAAAGACAGGTTTGTACAGCATCATAGATTTTTTTTTTAATTATCTAACCAAATTATTTTTTTTGGGTGCCATTCTTATCATTGAATAAGTAGGTTATGAAATATGTCTGCAGCAATTTTTAGAAAATCAAGAAACAAAAGCAGCTCAAATAAGTGAAGATAATGGAGCTAGATAAATGATATACTCAGAAGAGTTTCAGAAACCACCATTAGATCCATCATATAGTGGACTCCATCAGGAAGGTAAAGATAAGTAGAATATAGACAAGCTGGTAAAGAATGGGGAAGTCCAAGATGCACAGTGTACTGGCATAATCCACGAATATTCTCTATGCCATATCCATATACTCTTTGCTGTCCCTATATTCTATGCCATGGCATACACTCTATGCCATATTATACACACTATGCCATGGCATACACTCTATGCCATATTATACACACTATGCCATATTATACACTCTATGCCATATTATACACACTATGCCATGGCATACACTCTATGCCATATTATACACACTATGCCATGGCATACACTCTATGCCATATTATACACTCTATGCCAATCACAGCTGAGATGGGTTAACATGCCAAATCTGCATCCACCAAAGAAACTATTTTATGGTAATCTGCAAAAGTACAGAAGAATAACATGATAATCAAAAGTGAAGCTTCAATGAGACACTGAAGGATGACATTAAACCACTATGTTATGTTCTTCTTCATTATCCCTAGGCATTGTTGGGACACCACTGACAGATTTTATCAACATTCTTCATGTATCTCTATCTTCAATCATCCGTTGGAGCCATGCAGAGTCTAGGCTTGCTCATTCTTTTATGTTATTTTCTCCTCTCTAACTCACCTACCTCCCTTTCTCACTCCTTCCACAGTTCCTTGGAGAATGGTTCTTGGTAGGTCAGATGATTGAGACATGTCGCCAAACCATTTTTTTATATTACCATCACTAATAACCATTCAGAATAGCTAAGGAAGACTACTGATGGTGTGGCAACCTGTGAAAGAAAACAAATAAATGACATCATTCTGAAGTGCTCAATTTTTAAGTAAAATTTCATTACAGCTTTAAATTGGCAAGTCAATACTCAACACATCCTTATTCTTATTGCAGCAGACACTTCAGAATTCATATTAGCTTCACCAGATATCACCAAACTCATTTTATCAGAGAGTCATGATAAAAAAAATCATTATCAACTTTGAGTCCTAAGCAACAACAGGGTATAGGATATTTATGAAATGGCAATGACTGGAGCAAGGTGGATAGATTTTGCTGCAGTCTGACAAGAAACCACACAATGTGCAGGCTAAATAATGATGTGTTGGTGCAAGAAGATTAAACATTTATCATGTCAGTTATAAAGCTAAAAAAAATAGGGCAAATAAACATAAATATGTAATCATGTATGCATCTTGTAAGTTTTTTTTTGCCCTGTTATACTGATGGAAAGTCTGGCTGAAAGTTAAATTATTTTGTGCTGTCTTCTCTTAGTAAAACTGCCACATAATTTTATGTTTATTTTTCCATGTTTCTTCCAGCTCTACAGCTGCCTTGCACGACATCATACATTTGTGCCGATTCTCCCCCCCCCCCCCCCCCAAATGTATTTGACCTTCTAAACCTACTACCCATAATCCTATATCAGTGTTATAGAAGGTGGAGAAAATTCAATAAGAGATACTGTTGAGTTTGGTTACCTCTGATGTGGATTTTCATTTTAATCCTCTACAATAGCTTTCAAGTACATGAAATCTGCTGACTAATGGGAAAATGGCACTGGTATGATTGGCCTAAGATACAAACAATGGGATTTACTTGCTGAGAAGAGATAAAAAAAAAAAAAGGTTAAAAACTGACAAATTTTATGGAGGAAACTTTCATTATTGAAGGATTATAAACAGTTATTCATTTGTTTGAAACTATAATGTTAAGAAAATTAATAAATTTAGCAGAAGAATAATTTTTAATTTGATGCAGCTTAAATGATATGATACAAAACTATATAAAATTTAGAACAAGCCTAACTATATATTGTTGCAAGACTATACAAATTTTACTGTAAAACATTATAAATTATGTTTCCTGACTATAAATTCTTATTTTATAATTACATATATCTAATTTGCATGGTTTATGTAAATAAAAGAGAGCAATATGGAGCTTGTCAAAGTGATTAGAAAACCTAATCACAGGATTTCATAAATCTTGATAAAGAAAGACAAATATCTTGTTTTGAGATTATGATCTATATTACTGAAAGATAATATAAAGTGTACTGCAGAACAATCTAAATATAGCAGCAGGACTATAAATAAATGCAGGTGTTTTGATTGTTAGAAATAGAATTTTGTTTCTCTCCAGTTTGTTTTCTATTGACATTTCAAGTTTACTGCAACATTTCTTTTTTTAAATTAGTATTAAATATGATTGCTTTTTAATTAAAAATATATAGTTATTGAATTTCAAGCAGGCAGTAGCTTTGATTTTAATGAGACAAGATTACAGAAATAAAATATAAAGCAAAAAGTTGAATGACAAATTTTGTAGGGAAGCTTTCTTCATGCATACATTTACCAGAGATTGATCTCTTCCTTTTTTTCCCTGTTTTCTAGATCGTGAATATCTTTCCATGTTGATGTTCAGCTACTGTGACCGAGACTATGACTACTACCTAACAGCTAAAGAATTGGATGATAAGGAGAGACATGAACATTTTACCAAAAATATTATCCTCAACTGCCATCTCCATGACTTTATTAAATATGCTGACAATTTGGAGGCTGATGGCAAACTCACTGTATCAGAATTCACCAATGCTTTTGGTATGTTAGATTTCAATTATAGTAATCACTTGTTGAACCTTTGCAGGAGAGAAAACCATACACAAAATCTAGAGGGAATTAACCTAAGGCAGTTGGTACTTTATTTTTTATCTTCAGCAATCCCCTGTAACTAGTTTTGGTTTTGAATGTAAGGACCTTATCCCTCCTTTTTAACACTTTAAACGGGAGTCAAGAGGGGGCCAGTGTATTATAGGCAGAGCACAATCTCCATTTTATTTGTCCAGGCAGTAATGCAAAGTTCCAGGCTTCTATCCATTATGACAACACCCAGGTGTTGAAGATTAATGTAGTTGGAACAAGTTAGAAGAAGGGACAACACCGGCATCCCCAAGCAAATATATTATGGGGAGATTATAGATGAGAAACTGTCTGTGTGCAGACCAAAATTAAGATATAAAGATACCTACAAGGCATCCGTCAGCGAATTCTTCATTAGTTTTAAAAGCATGAAAAAGCTTGCACATGATTGTAGCACATGGAGAAGATATAGGTAGCATAATAACATTTAGGAATTAAAGTTAAAGTTAGAAGAAAAAGACACTTGAGAATAATGGTGAGAATCCTTAACAGAAAATTACCTTGTTCATTCTGCAGACATACTTTCCATTCCTATATTGACAAATTTAGCCATGAGAGTAGCTGCTTGGAAAAACAGCATCAGGTTGTTATTATTAAAAATTAACATTTGCATGTTTTCAACCATCTGTGAAGATGTAGAAGGCATATATATATATATATATATATATATATATATATATATATATATATATATATATATATATATATATATATATATATATATATATATATATCTATCTATCTATTGACCTTTCGAGCCGTAACCGGCCCATAGGGCGTAGACCAAGATACACCTTCTCCTATATGAATTTTTGTTCTAGCAGTTTTCTTTTAAAGATATTTTATCAAATCTCGCCATCTGTCTCTGTTCTGTGCAAGCAGTTCTATCTCATTGATGGAGCCGATTCCTGCTGCTCTTGCCTCTCTCATCAATGTTCTTCTCAGTGTCTCCCTGGGTCTTCCTCTTTTTCTTTTACCTGTTGTTTCCCATATGAGGGCTTGCTTTGCTATTCGATTATTATATATATATATTTAATAATGTATAATGTATGTTTTATTTGTATCTTTTTTAACTCTATTTCACTGATGGGCCATTTTTTAAATGTCTTATTTTTTATAACTTCAAATTTAGATTATTAATTTTGTCCATTAGTATGTGTGAAATATAAGCAGAAGTCATAACAGACAAAAGAAAAAAATATATCACTTTATTAGAGTGTCAAGATAAAAACAGTTAGTAATAATTTGGGAACAACATTCTCCAAAGAAAATCCTAATAAAATGGTTACAAAAAGGTATATCAGATGTAGTAAGGCAACCAAAAATTGTGATTGCTGGATCTTCTCCTACAACACAAACAGTACATGTCAGCGCAATAAAAATGTAATTTTAAAAAAAAATTATTGTCATTTAACTTATGCATTCAACAACAAACTATAAGTGGATGTGAGTCACCACAGGTGACATGTTCAATGAAAGTGACTGCAGAGACCAGTAGAGACAAAACAGGAACAAAGCCATAAGAGAAAGTATTTGCATAGGACCAGTCCTGAACTACATACATCAACAAAAAACAAAATGTTTTACCACATTGAGAGTATATAGTATATCTTGTTACTCTTTACCATTCAAGACAAATAAAATGAGGAAAAGGAAATATAGCATCAGATAGATCCACAGTAAGTTGGAATGACAACATGAAAATAACTCTACAAGATGACAATGGTTGAAGCTGCCAGAGAGCTAGAACTTTCTATCTCCCTCAATAGCTGAATGGGTACATAAGAAAGTTAAAAGACAAAGGTTTGTATGGAACAATATTGAATGGGTTATTTACATTTGCTTTTCCAATAAATAGATTGCATGTGTAAAATACTGAGAGTTGTTGAGAGCTTGCAGAATTTACCATGAAATAGTAACAGTCATCAAAACCTTGTGCACCAGATCCATATTAGTGTTGGTCAAAGTGGCTTCTTGCTCAGAGAAAAAAAATAGTAGGTGTTCCTAGAGTTTCCTCATCAACCATTCTCATTCTCTTCTGGACTGTTATTGGTGTATCAGAATGAGACAAACAACAGAAGATATCCCTAAAGGAAGATCTTGGACAATTTTTGTTATGTTGAATGTCATAAAAGAAGCAGATAACATCATATTACAATTTCAATAGTCAATAAATTCAAGAATCTGCATGTTAAATGACAAATGTGAACAAGATGCAACAAAAAGAATGCTGTACAGTCATTGCAGCTGAAAAAGTATACAAATATTATTTCACAGCTAAAGAAATTAGAAAAAGGCAAAAAACACCAAAAGAGAATGCCTTAAAAAATAATAAATATGTTACAACTATGAATTAGACATGTGAGCATATAATATAATCTGTAATGAAGATGAGGTTGGACAGACAAGGTAAATCTCTAATTTATAAATATAGTATTTATGGATTCTTTATAAAGTTAAACAAAAAATCATGAATATTTTCTTAAAATATTAATACTTAAATAAAACTTTAATGAATGGTCTAAAAATATATAGTCAAAATTAGAAATATTCATAAACAATATACATTTTTAAAAAATAATGACAATTTTGTAAAATTATTTATGACACACTTCTGTCTTATTGTCTAATAGAAGTACCAGTCCCAGACACGCCACCTCACTTACAGATTGAGGTGATTCCCACCCTGGCTTCAGCAGGAAATGGTCTGGAACTTAAATGTGGTATTGATGCTGAAACAATTGTTTGGAGACGACATGGCGTACAACTCTCAGATGATAAACGCAGTCACCAGTTGATGGTATGATATGCTCTACAATTACATTTTAAAATAACACATTTACTTCTTCAGGCTACTGCCCAGCTGTAAAGGAAACTGCAGAGTTTTGTATCTTAAACTCATTCAATCTTTTTTTGACATTGATTATTTTCCTTTTTTATTATAATCTATTATTAATCTGTCCTTCTGTGTTTAATAATATCTATTTGGACCAAATTTTCAGAAGGTAGATGTACATCAGAGGTGAGATGCAGAATGACTCAGGCAAAAGCAGCTTTACAAGAAATGAGGAAGATACTGTGCAATCCATTTTTGAAAATAGAAACAAGATCTATCTATCTATCTTTCATTCACCTGAAGTATTGTCTATATCTGCAATGTCGTTTCCTGTATAAATTTTACTGTCTTTTGTAATTTTTGCAGTGGCCCATATAGTTTTGTCTGTAATGTTGTATCTATGGGCCAATGGATTTTCCTCAGTCTACTATATTCAGTGCAGTCTTGAAGTATGTGTTCAGCAGTCTGGGGCGCCTGTCCACATGTACAAGTAGTTGATGTGCCGATCTTGAATTTTGTATACATGTTACTATGGAGTCGATTGTGTTCTGTTCTGAGGCGTATAATGATAACTTGTTCATATCTATTCATATTTTGAAAGGCATCCTGATTTGGGGCTTGTGGTCCTCTGATTGATTTGATTATCTGTTTCTTATGATGGTATGTAACCGGTGTATCTAGTTGTTTGCCTGTTGAACCTTCCTTTGCCAAAACAAGAAACAAGATAAAAATATCTTAAATGTTATATAGAAACAGTCTTAACTTATGGATATGAATCATGGACTATAGGACAACAGACTAGAAAATCACTGGAAGCTGTTGAAATGTGGTTTTACTGAGGAATGTTGAGAATACCATGGACATCTAAGAAGAGTAATAAAAACGTTCTGAAAGGGGTCAAAGCAAAAAGAGAGACAATATTCAATATTTGGAAGAAATAATTATCATTTTTTGGCCATGAAATGAGAAGGGAACAGCTGGAATATATTGTAACTACTGGAAAAATTGAGGGACAAAGAGATAGAGGGAAACAAAGAGAAAAGATACCAGACAGCTTAAGAGAATGGCGTGGCAGAAGCTCAACAACATAAATGATAAATAATTGTAGATATCGAAAGTTGTAGGTAACATGATCACCAAAGCCAGGAGGTATTGTACTTGATGATGATGATTTGGAGTAAAAAAAATTGTTTCCTTTGTTCTAAATGTTGTTATCATTATCAACATCTGTTTGTTTGCATCTCAAAATAACATTTTAATTCTAACCATGGAAATTTTGCATTATTTGTAGATGAAAATATACCTAGTACATTACTCTCATTCTTATAGTGGATATTTTATGGATGTGTTTTAAATTTGTGACACACAAACTGTACAATTTTTAGTTCAAGCAAATATTTAACTATGAATGATATTTTCATAGTTATTGTTCTTTTTTAAAAAATGTCTAAGAATTGACAAAATCTGAGAGTTTCAGGGGATGCATTATTCAGTTTTAACCACAAGTTATTAAATTTTATGATTCAGCATCAGCTTATCACTTTGAATGTGTAGTAGATGAAGCATGTGTGTTTTATCTACTTGAAAAGAAAAAAATTAGCAAATGAACTAACATATCAGTGGTAAACAACTATGCAACTCCTTTGCACTAACATGACCAATATATTAGAACCTCTTCATTGTTCCATCTTTGATAACTTTCGTTTGGATATTATTTCTCTTAACACATCCTCATTTATTTTCTTTTTAGCTGTTGAAGTGAAGATTTTCTAGTCATTAATATTGCAAAATAGTAATTGCTTTAACAGCTCAGATGACACTCCCTTTAAATTGGAGGGGTAAAAACCAGCTTTAAGAGTTAGTTTTGTTTATTATTTTCTGTATTTCTCTTTGGGTATTTGCATGCTAAGAGTTCTAAAATTACATATTTGTGTATTATTTATATTTAACTTACCTTGATGTTTTGATGGATGTATACTTTTAACATAATCAATACAGTTATAACTTAGTATTACTTAACTATTCAATAAATATGGAAGACACAAACCTGATTTCTTTAGCTATAGAAATATAGGAAATTAATAATTATTTTATGTCTGTGTGTGTGTATTGGTTTGTTTGTATAATCACACTGTGAACATTTAGTACCAATGTAGATTGTCCTGATACATAAATTAAGATCCAACTGATAAGCATGTAAATGTACTATCAACCCTTACGTATGCGTGTGAAAGCTGGAAAACAACAAGAGATATAGAAACAAAGTTGAACGCATTCGAAAATAAATGTCTAAGGAAAATACTTGGTATAGAATGGAACGAATTCAAAACAAACGAGGAAATTAGAGAAATCGCCAATCAACCACTAATATCTTCAGTAATAAAGAAAAGACGATGGTCATACGTTGGACATGTGATGAGAAGAGATAATAATCGAATAGCAAAGCAAGCCCTCATATGGGAAACAACAGGTAAAAGAAAAAGAGGAAGACCCAGGGAGACACTGAGAAGAACATTGATGAGAGAGGCAAGAGCAGCAGGAATCGGCTCCATCAATGAGATAGAACTGCTTGCACAGAACAGAGACAGATGGCGAGATTTGATAAAATATCTTTAAAAGAAAACTGCTAGAACAAAAATTCATATAGGAGAAGGTGTATCTTGGTCTACGCCCTATGGGCCGGTTACGGCTTGAAAGGTCAATAGATAGATAGATAGATAAGCATGTAAATGTAAGTTTACCATAGAGAAAGAAACATCATCATTAGTTCTATAACCTTGGTGGTCTTTGGAGTGCTGTTGATGATGGCTTCATAATTAAAGTCTGCCTCCTGAGATGAGATGAAGGTTATTCTTGTCCATTCTTTGATGTTTTCTTCAACAACTTTCTCTGTCTGCCATGTTTTCTTTTTCTTGATAAGGTACCCTGCAAAGGCATGGCCTGTAGCTCTTATACCACTTTAATTTTTGTTCTTTTATTGTAGACAATAAGTCTTTAATTGGTCCTGTGAATCATTGAATTATGTTGCACACTTCCTCATCGATGATAAGATCAGTATAGGATATGCCCACAATATTATTTTACAATTTCATTTCAAGAGTCAGTATTCTTCATTCAAGATCAACATGGGTGTCTATGTTTTACAGGCACATAAAAATACAGGCATAACTACTGTTCACAGTTGCTGAATCTTTGTTCTAAGGGAAATGGTTTTGCTTTTCCAAGTTTTTTTTCATCTTGTCAGGATAACCATTGTCTGTGCAATTCTCGCTAATATATGTACTTCTTGTTTTGAGCTTTCTTTAGTAATAATGGAGCACAGATATTAACTTTTTGTGTACGTTTCACCGCACTGTGTGCCAAGCCAATTTCATCCATGTATGTTACGCCAGCAAGTGCATCACTCATAATTTGATTAGTGTGAACTGTCATCAAACCATATCCTTTTTACATATTTTGTATCATCTTGGTATTAGTGAAATCTAATTTCTTGTTCAATTATCTCAAAATCCATATATAATATGTTTGCCTTATGGGCAGATATTCTCTGATTTCAGAGGCTTTCTCAATTTTATAATTGAGAGTTTTAACTGAAATTGTGGGTAGATTTGTTCTTGTTAATGTTGCCCAGGTAGCAGCCATTTTTGGCATACATTTTTTCTATTTCCAACCACCAAGAGTTCTTAAATGTGTGCAGAATGCACATGGTATCTAATATATTATATCTAATATCCTAGAGGGCTGGACATCAGATCTTACTGTCCAGAGACCAGGGGAGGGTAAAGCCACAAAGAAACCATGAATTCAATTTATTTATTTATTTTGTTTAATTGTCCACCACTTGTGGTGAGAATCAAACCTGGAACATTCTTGTCCAGAGCCTGCCATCTTATTTCTAGACAACCAAGCCCTCAATATTATTATAATTTCATATATTGTTCAATTATTTAAATGTAATATAAGCAGTGATTTTTGTTTTTCCAGAAAAAAGTTTACCAGAACTTTTTCATAACATCCAATAAAATCATAAAACTATTAGCAATCCTAATTTTCGTACGTGAATGTACGTACAATGGCCACACCGATGAAACATGCACAGGTCACGAGCGAGATGGATAGATACGATCTAGATATTTTAGGATTAAGCGAAATGTGCTGGCTTGGAACAGGTAGGAGATCTATTGATAATAAAATCAACCACTGATATCTTCAGTAATAAAGAAAAGACGATGGTCATATGTTGGACATGTGATGAGAAGAGACAATAACCGAATAGCAAAGCAAGCCCTCATGTGGGAAACAACAGGTAAGAGAAAAAGAGGAAGACCCAGGGAGACACTGAGAAAAACATTGATGAGAGAGGCAAGAGCAGCAGGATTCGGCTCCCTCAATGAGATAGAGCTGCTTGCACAGAACAGAGACAAATGGCGAGATTTGATAAAATATCTTTAAAAGAAAACTGCTAGAACAAAAATTCATATAGGAGAAGGAGTATCTTGGTCTACACCCTATGGGCCGGCTATGGCTCGAAAGGTCAATAGATAGATAGAATCCTAATTTTAAATTACTTTTGAAATGCCTATCTCAGTATTGTTGAAATTCTAAGAATTTATGGGAACAAACACGTTCAAGTTCATTCCAACTAAAGTAAAAGTCTTGAATATAAGTAAAGTGAATATTCATTACAGCTCTTTTGTATACTTTGTTCTTCAGGTGTTTGATGATGGTGCACTCTTCTTTAGTACAGTTGGTCTTCATCACATTGGTAATTACACATGCATGGATGCCAATGATGAATCCAAAGCTCAAATCCACAAATTGAAAGTTCAGAGTGAGTTGTACTTTCTTTCATTCAAATAATAAAACAGATATAATGAAAATTAAGAAATTCCTGGAAAGTATGTTGAACAATATATAACTTTGTCCCAGTTTTTTGCAATTAACTTGTTAACTATTTCATTCAAGAACAACATAGTCAGATTAACCTTCCTAAAATGGGGAAACATAAACTAGATGATTTGTTTGACTATCTAAGGGCAGAATCCCCCTACAGAAAAGATCATCTACTGCCTTGCAGGAAGATTGGGGACAATCAAAGGCTAAGGAATGCAAACCTGAATAAAATGCTGGCTGAAATCGGATGCACTGGGCCACTGGCGCAGAACACAGTGCAACGTTTTAAAGGGTGTTCAATCAGAGTAGATCTGGCAGACTCTAATTGTGATGTTCTGCCTGTGGGGGCGATCAACATACTTAACCTGTCAGCTGACTTCATGTGAGAGTCTGGAATCCTACTCTGATTGAGTCCTGATCGCAGAGAGAGAGAGAGAGAGAGAGAGAGAGAGAGAGAGAGAGAGAGATGATTTGTGATAGGTTTGCTGGCATGTCTGCATCCTAAAATGGGGAAACATAAACTAGATGATTTGTGATAGGTTTGCTGGCATGTCTGCATCCTAAAATGATGAAAACCTCATTTCACTTTCTCCATGGTGTTTTCTAGTTAGTTTTTGCTGATTGTAAGAATCACTGTGGTCAACACAATGATGATTGTAAGGATCACTGTGGTCCACACAATGATGATTGTAAGGATCACTGTGGTCCACACATTGATGATTACAACAATACTAAAGACCAAGTATTGCAATACCCAACTGGACAAAGTTCCATTTCTCCAGCAGAAACAGGGAAATTAAGAAAGCCACTAAAGCCCACCACATCAGTTGGATGTAAGAACTCTATCTCTCTCTGCGATCAGGACTCAATCAGAGTAGGATTCCAGACTCTCACATGAAGTCAGCTGTCAGGTTAAGTGTGTTGATCGCCCTCACAGACAGAACATCACAATTAGAGTCTGCCAGATCCACTCTGATTGAACACCCGTTAAAACGTTGCACTGTGTTCTGCGCCAGTGGCCCAGTGCATCCGATTTCAGCCAGCATTTTATTCAGGTTTGCTTTCCTTAGCCTTTGATTGTCCCCAATCTTCTTGCAAGGCAGCAGATGATCTTTTCTGTAGGGGGATTCTGCCCTTAGATGGTCGGCCCTCCCAGGTTTACGAGCACCATCTGCCCGAGTCACTAGAGGTGACTAACACAGACATGCACACACAAAGATATGAGATGTGACCAACACAGACATGCACACAGCGATACGAGGCATGGCTAACACTGACACACATCAATATATATGACACATGACTAACACAGACATGCACACAAAGATATGAGATATGACCAACATAGACATGCACACACAAGGATATGAGATGTGACTAACATAGCCATGCACACACAAGGAAATGAGATGTGACATAAACAGACATGCACACACAAGGATATGAGATGTGACATAAACAGACATGCACACACAAGGATATGAGATGTGACATAAACAGACATGCACACACAAGGATATGAGATGTGACATAAACAGACATGCACACACAAGGATATGAGATGTGACATAAACAGACATGCACACACAAGGATATGAGATGTGACATAAACAGACATGCACACACAAAGATATGAGATATGACCAACACAAACATGCACACAATGATGTAAGAACTGAAGCTCAGGTTGATGCAATAGTTTTAAGCTCAACTCAGTTTGAACTTTTTCTTCCTTATTTCTTCATTTCTTTTTTAAGTGTCACTGGAGAGGAAAACAAAACTGACAATTTTATCAGCAATTCGTACTGATGATGTAGAATTTTTAGTTCAAACTGTGATGTATGGTAACTCATGAGTTAAAAAGGATAGAAAACTCTCAATGTAGAGCTTCACAGCAGGAGGCAATCTGATCATCAGAAGACCTAGTCACACGAGTGTTTCTGCACTTTAGCTTCTTGACATTCTGGAAAGGGGGGGTGGGGGGAGTGTATAGGTAGGAGGAGACCCTTATTACTCCCAGGCATCAGCCTCCTGCTGCATTTGAACCTGAAAGTTCACAATATGTTACTCATATGATAGAGGAAATTTAAAAAAAACACAGCAGGCTGGAAAGAACAATAATGGAAGGCATGGTTCCTGGATGACAAATCAAGGGCAGACCAGGAAGAAGGTGGTTTCAAGTCATCAAGGAGACCTTGACCATGACAACAAAAAAGTGAGAGATCTGGCTAGAAACAGAGATTCTTTCAGATGGGCTGTGGTGGATGCAATGTATGCAAAGGACATGTCACCTGATGCTGATGATGATAGAAGAACCCTGGTCTACAGAAAAATGCTGATTTAATATGCTGCTGCAGATCAAGTCTTAAATGGTTTGCTTTTTCTGCACAAAATTCTTAAATGCACATGGCTACCCAGATTCTTATGACAATGAATTCACTTATCAGGGCATGACACAGTGAGATATGAATGCTGCTGATATCAGTTGATAACATGTCTGGCTGGACACCCTTTTAACTTTGAATTGTCAGCTGCCTACAAACTGTTAAATGAGATCCAGTGTGTCTGATGTTGTAAATATTTTAATCGATAGTGTCAAATTGCTTTGTCATCTGAGCCCTTGATTACTCAAGAATTATTGATACATTCTTAATTATCCACAGCCAACAATATGTCTTTTTTGCTGACTCAACAATAGCCTCACCTGCTCTCATCCACACCCTACCCTTCATAATTACATAACTGCCGTAATTGGTCATAAAGAGGTGTAGTTGCTAGCTACTAAATAATAAAGGGCATGTAAAAGAAAAGATAATTAATGTTACATAAATTTATAAATTTTAACCGTTCTATAGTAAACTGTAGAAATGTTTAAACAGTAATGACTTCATTTGTGTGTTTGTGTTACTTTCTCTAACTCTGTAAACCAGATAATCATTTTAAAATGTTGGTCCAAAATGCATCTGTCAAGGCAATAAATTAGTTATCACTAATAACATCACTCCTGCGTGTTACCGGGGCCTTGTTATGAGGAAAGTAAAGAATAGTGACACTGTGACCTTTCAGGCATGTCATAAGAGGTGTCTAAGGAGGTTGATCGATGGTTTGACAAGCTGTCATTGTAAAAAGTATTGTTATGGAAACAGAGCCATAGATTTTAGAAGCAGTGATCTCTGCAATATGTGCCATTTTGGCACGCAAGGTTTCTGTTTTTGAGATTGTGGTTCTGCCCTATGTGCCGTCTTGGACTCGAAAGGACAATAGATAGATAGAATAACATCATGTGGCAAGTACTCAGTCACTGTGCTCATCTTATGTTCTTTAGTCTTTAGTTCAGACTGATGTCACCACAGTCAGGGCATTTCCATATTCGCACTGCCATCCATTCAAGCAACCATCAAAGTGTTCATCTACTGATTGTTCCTGTTCTACATTGATTGGCTGTGCTGTGTTCATTACCACTGAGGATGTTTTTGCTGCTTTCACTCCTCATGGCACCCAATTCCACCATTCTTTTGACATGTGGATTATTCACAGCTTCCTTGTCGTCATCCTGTGGGAGGTGCTCTTTTAAAGCCTTTGCAATGTCATACATGTCCATGTTTGAGGTTTCTTTGCAATGGCAGACCCTGCCAACCTGTCAGCTATCTTATTGCCAAGAACTCCTGCGTGTCAAGGGCAATATATCCAACTTGGACTGCAAACATGAGACATGTCGAGTAGGTGCTTCCCCTTGCTGTGAAGTGTGTTCTTGTCACTTCAATGAAGCATACTTTGTGAGTCAGCTAAGATGACCACATATGTTGTTGGTCTTGTAACCAGTCATGTGATAGCTTTGTCACAGCCTCAATCTCCATGCATGTGCTAGAGGTAGTAGTAGTATAGAGGTAGTAGTATAGGCTCCTGCACCTTTCTCTATCAACTTTCCTTTAGAATATACAACAAACCCCCAACCACTCTGCACACCCCTTGGGTCAGAGCCATCAGTGTAGATGATTGGGTCCTGAGGTTGTGAGTGAAGATGCAGTACCTCCTGTATCACTCAGTCATGCCCTGTGCCCAGTCTTGGCATTTCCTGTCCAAGTGTATGATGACCTTGGTTAGCCTGTGCCTGTCATGCACATCTATCCAGTCCCTTATCTTATCTTATGTTCTATGATCAAGAAACAAATGTTAAACTAAATACAATGATCAATTGGGCACTTTTTGTTAATAAAATAAAGGTTCTCTCCATGTCTTGCTTGGCGTATGGTGAATATGATGTTAGTAACCTATGACCATGGCACAATTTTGGGTGATATGGTCAGTATCACGTCATTGTGTAATTTGTCCCTCTCTCATTCTTTCCTACTGTTACCATGTCTGAATGTAAATTTCTAAAGCTTTCATGATGTAGTTTCATCAGTAATTGTGTTCTTATTTAAATAATGATTAGTCAGTGACCTCATTCTTCCAAATTAATAATTAATGTTCTAATTAAAGTTGTTTTTTAAGCAACTTTTTAAGCAGTAAAGTGTCCTTAAGTTTACATGAAATCTATATTATCTTACAATGATTTTAATACAAAATGCTCCCACAGCTCTGCCAGTTATTGAGGTAATGCCAGCTGTTCAGACTCATATGACAGGCTCAGATATTGAACTGAAGTGTCATGCTGAAGGGGTGCCAAAACCCATCATTACTTGGAGGCATGAAAGAGAAATATTGAAAAACACTCCTCGTACCACTATTTACTGTAAGTTATATATTATGAAAGTAGTATGCTGCATTTTAATGGTGTTTGCATGCTGTGTTTTTGGAATTCAAAACAGTGGCTTTAACAAGTATATTATTAATGTAACTTAAATATGCAATCATAATTCTCTCCATCCATCTATCTATCCATCCATCCAATTTTATTACCTATCTATCTATTGCCCTTTTAAGTTAAAGATGGCATATTTTACAGAAACTGCGCAACTTTCAAGATGTATGCCTACAAAGTTATCCCTTTCTTCTACTGCTTTTTCTTCAATGTATATTTTTTTCTTCTCGACTAACTCTCATATTTTTGCCTTTCTGCCCAACATATCCAACTTCAGCACATGTTTTTTGTATGGAGTTTTCTTCTCTCTAGATCTTTACTCACTTAACCAGACTAGATTGGTTAGTCTGTTTGTAGGGGCACCATGAAAAGGTGGAGTAAGATCTGGATAGTTCTGGCTCAATAATCCTTGCACAGACCATCAACTATGATTTACTAACAGCTTTCAGTTCTGTTGCTGAACAATGTCTTGGCCTACATTGGTATCTATAAAATGATTTTAGTAAAAAAAAAAGTGATGCAATCTACCCCATCACTTTTTTTATATCTAAAAGCTAACATCTTGTACTGATGATGTGTCATTATATCAATCAACTCCTAGTCCTGTGGTTCATGTCAGATATTATATTTTATTTGGCACAGTCACCACACCCAGAAATATGTAGTTCAAGCATATTTCTTTATGAAAAGTAACTCTTCTGGAGGAAATAACTAATCAAACTCTACTAGAGTTCAATACCTTTTTAAAATCATAAGTGCTAAAGTAGTAGGGACTTAAATAGAATATGCATATTTACAGTTTCCTCTGGTATTTATACAAGAGGACAGATATTTAGATTAAAAATATCAATATTATGTGAGTTTAAAATTATATATTTTTGGTTCTAAAACCATAAAAATTATTTTTCTACAGCATTTGTGTGTGTGTAAGATTTGTGTACATTGTACATTGTACAATGCTATTTTGTACATTTGCAAAGTTTGTTTTCAATTTGGTGCACACATTTTCAGAGCAATAGTGGGCATGTATGATGACTGAGTTTAGCCTGTAAGGTAGAAAAACTATAACACCATACATGTTCTTTGGGACACAGATAGTTCTTTGGGACACTGATAGTTCATTGGAACATAGATAGTTCTTTGAGCTGATAGTAGATAGTTATTAATAGATGACCACAAGCATTAGCCAACAAAAAAGGATTTTACTCTATCTTCACACTGTGGTCCTGGAAAGAGACTGCACAAACTGGCCAAGTGACTAGAATGGAAAGTAAATCCAAACATAAATAAATGCCAGGTTAAAATTAGAAAATGATACTGAATGTTAGATCTGGGATGATTATTTTTAATTTAATTTTTTTTCGTTCGCCAGCTTTTATCTCTGACGAAGTCCCTAGAGACTAGGAACTGAATTTTGCGTGTTAATCCATTTTTCCCTGGCAGCTGTGTGCACAGGAGCCCCTCATCGCACAGGCAGTAACTCCAACTTCGGAGGTACTCATATTTTTTCCGTCAATGAGTAAATGACGTTTCAAGCTGGGCCTCGCTGCTAAGACCAGGGGTGGTTGCCGCAGAGAGAAATCATAAATAAAAATCCCAACTGGTGCAGCCGGGAATTGAACCCACAACCTCTCTGTCTCGAGGCCGGCATCTTGCTCAACCAGTCCCCCAGTTTTTTAATATAAAACTTAGTTTACATTTTATCAATACTTCGATAAGTTTTTAAAAATATTTTTTTTATTTTTTTTTATTTCTAAAATAAAAAGTGCATAATAATTGTCTTTTCTTGCTCTTATGTTGTCAGATTATTATCAGTGTTCATGAACATTGTCTATTACCATTAATGCTTCATTTTCTCCCTGATCAAGCAGGATGGTGTTAGCTCATTCTGCGTTTATAAAAACGTGCTTATAACATCGTGGCACAAATATAATTTTATTTAGCTCGCTTTCTGTGCATAATAAATTCAACATCTTAAGAGGAAGATTATAAAAAAATTATTTAAAATTAAGAAACATTTTTATTATAAATTCTCAACTCGTCATTACCATTGACTATACAAACAGAAATAAGACTCTGAAATTCTATGAATGAATATTACCATAAATCATATTAGTTGTTTTAATTTTTTGCTGAACTAAAGCTGCAACAATTAATTATTTTAAAGAATTATCAGATAAGTATCATTTGTCTACAGATGGAGGTGGTGATATGGTGATACATGATGCACGAAGTGATGTTGATGCTGGAAAATACACCTGCGGTGCTCACAATCAGGCAGGCACCTCTGAGAAATCTGTCTCTGTAAATATAATACCATCATCATCATCTTTCTCATGTAAGTACTGTAGCTATCATTTTGCTTTCAATGAAATCTTTAAGTTTACTTCACCAAAACATCTTTTGTGAGTCCAGAATCACAGTTTTAATGAGTGATGTTCTTGGAAGAAGAAGAGAAATAAATAGAGTCAGTGCTCTGAGTACTTAAATGACTCAACTTCTGACCCAATTGCATAAATCACTGCCTTGCCTTAATAATGAACCAATCAATACCTGGTAAAATGAGCCATTCAATGCCTGACCCACAGAGCTGAAAATACACTCTATCAGTCAAATGACATAATATCTTAGATCTCATGCCTGTTGTGTCTTTGTTTTGCTGACAGCTTCTCTCATGGCTGATCTTGCCTTGGGTAATTGAATATTCAAATTGTATAAGTTTTCTATTTTGTATAGTTTAATGAACCAATCCCAATTTCATAAAATCAACTAACAACCCAAAAACATTTTTTTTTATGAACTAAACAAACTACTCAACAATCAAACTTGCCTGAAGTTACCAGAAAAGTAAGATCACATAAGAGTGGTCAACTAACAGAAACAAGAACTCTTGTCTTGCAGCATAAAGTTAAAAACAAGAACATGCAGCGCACCCCCCCCCCCTTCACCCCACCCCCTTCCATAAGAAAATCTGGCACAAATTGAAGATACTTGGCTTTAAGGTGCATAATTTGGTGCAAGACGCTTCATAACCACATGCAAGACGCTTCATAACCACATGCAAGAAGCTTCATAACCACATGCAAGACTTTGTCAGCAAATCTTGAGTTCCAGTTTAAATAAGTGATGCTTGCAAATGAAGAACATTGCCTTTTATATTCTCTTACAACAAACTATTTTAACTATTTTCAATATCAAAATCAATTTGTAAGAGTCTGCAGGAATCACTCATAAGTGTTTACTAAAAACAAAGAACAGAAACCTTCAACTATATACTATTTGTCATCTTATGGGAGACTTAGAGACAATTCTTGAACTCTGAATAAACATTTATATATTAATGTAGTTTGTGAACACTTTTTTTCATATCTCTTTCTGCTTAAGGTTTTATTCCTCTACTTGCCAGATTTATTTTGATCTAAACATGATATCTTGAGGACTTTTATTAGATCTTTCTTGTCAAAAATTAACACTTTAGGTACTCTAAAAGTGCAAAGTATTCTATATTTTAATTTTTTTGTTGTTGTTGGTATTTTGCAGCAAAAGAGTCAGCAAAGGAGGTAGGCACATTTGTGGTGTATCATTCAAAAGGCATCTCTGCTTATGATCCGCTACGATGTTTACTAAGACATCAAGTACCTGCAGATTTTAGCAGCTTTAAATACATCCCTGATAACTTGGATGCTCCTCTGATTCTCTGTCACAAGGGGAAAGATTGTCAGTGGGGAGAAGCCGTGAGAGTGGGATCAAAGTTTATTTATGTCTGCCAGCCAGATCAGGACAGAGTTGTGGTGATGAATGCGGGTGACAGCTGGAACCCTTTGCAGGTAAGGATATTGCTAAATAAATTATGCTTGAATTTACCTTTTTATGTGAAAATAAATTTTAGTTCCAGACCACCGTTGATAAAATCTATATGCTATTGGATTAAACTGTTGAATAGAACAAATCATTTTAATTACATAACTTTTAGTGTCCAATGTATCTATGAATTATAAATAATATAAGTATTATAAATTTAATTATGAGACATCTATACTTTATTATTAATTCATTTACTGACTTCAGAATTGAATGAATTTATTGCCATGTCTTTCTTTTAAAATTCAAAACAAACAACATTTTTAATGTTGAAAATACATAACTTTAAAATACATATTTCTTTTTTCTTTCTTTCTTCACTTCCTCTTGTTTACCTTTTTCACGGCTTCAGTTATTATCAATTGATGTTGCTGTAGCATTTCTCTGATGTTGTCTGTCCATCTTACTCTGGGTCTGCCTCCTGCTCTTCTCCCTACTCCTCTTTTAATATATGGGATTTGTATGTAAGGAATCACACAACATTCTTAGGGGTAAGTTACTTGAGTTCATAGCAAACTTGTCTTGGTGCCATTATTCTGTGCCAATATATACAGTTTGGTTCATGTTCAAGCTGCCTATTATTTTCATTCTTATTTATTGTTTAGAGTGTTCCTTAAGAGTTAATATATCTTTATATGTTTATTATTAAATCGTACTTACTGTGTTCATTTTATGTTAATGCTCAATCATAAGATATAGAAAAATGAAGTAACAGTTGTGCTCTAATGCCATTTAAATATTATCTATGCTTCACATGAAGTAAAGTCTTTGACAGTAAAAGAACACCTGACTATCTTAGAGTAAAACCTTTATTTAACAAACAGGAGACTGAGAGAGGGATGGGTCTTATGAATTTTAATCAGAATTCTCTGGGCAGATGAAGCTTTCAAACCATAGCTTGTAACTCAAAGAGAAGAAAACTTGTATTTCAAATAATATGCTACTTAGCAAGTAGACTGTGCATCCAAAGATTGAAGAAAACATACCAATGAGCTTATGTGCCAAAATTCGATGTGTCAGTGGAAAAAATACAGATCATTCAACCAAATTGTAAACTGTAGTATAGACCTACACTCTGTTGTGATAAAGAAATATAAAGAAAAGAAGAAAAGAAAAGTAAGGAATGGAAAGGAAAGGATAGGAAAGGATAGGAAAGGAAAGGAAAGGAAAGGAAAGGGAAGGGAATGGAAGGGAAGGGAAGGGAATGGAAGGGAAGGGAAGGAATAGAAGATTAAATGAGTAAAAGAAGATTCTTGAAAAAATATTATTTTCTCTTTTTTTTTTCACTTACATTGAACTATTTTAAGTACAATTTGATGATGTTACTTTATGCTTTCAAATCATGTCAAAATAATATACAGAAATGGAATAGTAACAATTTCCCATTTTGAATCAAGAGTTTAAGGAAAGACAGATAGTAGATAGCAAACTTGTCATGGAAAGTCTTGGAAGTAGAAAGACAGTCAGATGGGTGTGTCAATATACACATACATTGATATTCTATTAAATATTAGTCTTTACACTGTCACAGTTTGCACTAATATTTATTTTTTTTAACTACAGATAATAGGTACAGACAAATTACCAGAGAAATTTCAATGTTTATTCTCTAACTACAGGTAATAGATACAGACAAACGACCAGAGAAACTATGGTATGTTAAACATCTGGACCAAGTGTGGGTTCTTTGTGGCAACCAAGAACATGGAGAAGGAAACAAAACTATTGTGGTCATCAGAGATGCCAGTCAACATATCCAGCATCGATCTGTACACACACAGCCAGTAGGGAACCACTTTGATATGGTCAGTATCTTATCAAATTATACTATTCACATATGTTATGATATGTTGTGAGCTACAATTTTCTAACTTGATCCATATTATTGAGTTATTTGCGGGTCATCATCATTGCACTCCAAACATGTCCATAGGTGCTCAGATCCCCTCCTCAGCAAGTCTCACAGTGTCCAGTGACTGACAATTCCAGTTCTCTGTGTTGGTTGATAAGTCTTCTTATACGCCCACTAAGTTTCTCATTTCTGGCTGTGCTCATCTTAACTCCAGTCTCTTTCATCCAAAAGAGCGATGTAGACTCATGGTTGTTGAGGTCCTGTGCCCTTCCCACACTAGGAGGGCATTGATGATGTCCACCTGATCCATTGGTTGACCATCCTTAACAATAATAACTAGCCAACCTGTCCGCTCTTTCATTTCCCCATACTTTCGCATGTCCTGGATTTCTCTCTCTCTCTCTCTCTCTCTCTCTCTCTCTCTCTCTCTCTCTCTCTCTCTCTCTCTCTCTCTCTCTCTCTCTGTGATCAAGTCTCAATCAGAGTAGTACTCCAGACTCTCTTATGAAGTCAGCTGTCAGTTTAAGTGATTCGATTGCCCCATATAGTTTCTCTTCTAGGGTGGTGGATGTGGTCCACTTTGTCCTTCTCAGGTCTGTATACTAGGGGCAATCCTATAGAACATGTTTTGTTGTCCAGTGTACAGTGACATAGGCTGGTTGTACCTATTTTGAATTTGGTGAACATATGATTTCTCATTCTATTGTGGTCAGTGCATAGGCGAAGTATGATGACTTGATCCCTCCTTGATAGTTGGAGGTATCCGTCCCTCTCGTTATGCTTTGGGTGTTCTCATTTCCATTTTTCATAATACTGACCTTTGATGATGAATTTGGCTTCCTCATAACTGAGCGGATGGTTCTCTTGTGGTAATCTCCCTCCCTCTTTAGCTAATTTGTCTGCGCGTTCATTTCTGTGTATATTACAGTGTGAAGGTATCCACTAAATGACTACTCTCTGGAAGTTATTGCATAGTTGGTCTAGAGGTGTTCTCAAGTCATCTAGTTCATTGTTTCTGGGGCTTTTTAGAGCTGTTAGTATTGACAGTGTATCAGTTAGTATCACCAATTTATTGTGCATGTTATTTTTGTGTTGAGTAGCCAGTTTTGCAGCATCTCTGAGGGCTGCAGTTTCTGCTTTAAAGTTGTTTGAGAATTTCCCAGTAGCTATTGACTTGGTGATCTCGTCCTGGTTATTCAGCATTAATAACACACCACCCTCTCCATTTCTGGTGGCATTTGTAGCAGAGCCATCTGTGTATATGTGGGACCATGTGTATATCTGTGTATATGTGGGACAATGTGTATATCTGTGTATATGTGGTCCTGGATATGATACAAATGGTAGCTGGTTAACCTTCATCCTTATAAGATAACCAGACTACTTTATTTTATTTTCTTCTTAATGTACCACAGGGGTTTTGTAGGCATTCACGCTCTTGAAAACTTTCTTGCCTGCGGTATTGTGCATCATTTCTGCTAATGACTGTTTACCATACCACTGTGCTCAGCAGTATTTGTCATCCATTGTCACTCTTTTTCTGTAAGCTCTTACTTAAATGGCAATAATATAATACATGCTTCCAGTCAGTCACATTGTCACTGTGGTGCTAAAACTTTGTTGACCAGCAACTTTTCAGGGTAATTCAAGTCATCCTGTAACATATTCTGTACCACAAGCCACAAAATGTGGTTTTAGTAACCACCACGAGAAACCAAGAAGCCACATTTTGCGGCTTTTTATTTGTTGACATTTCCTCAATTATTTCAACTAAAACCTTGTAATTCTCTTAACTTTTTTATGACTTTCTAAGAAAACGGTCCACACTAACCAGGTGTTTTAGATCAATTTTTATTTATTTTCTTACTGTTATTTCAATATTTTTAAAATTAAAATAAAAAACCATCTGGCCACAGTGTGACCCAAAGGTAACAATTGTGTTGTTAAATTGAGTTATTGAGTTATTTGCGGGTCATCATCATTGCATTGCGAACAAGTCCATAGGTGCTCAGATCCCCTCCTCAGCAATTCCCTCAGTGTCCAGGGACTGACGACTCCAGTTCTATGTTGGTTGATAAGTCATCTTACATGGCCACTAAGTGTCTCATTTCTGGCTATGCCCAACTTAACTCCCATTTCCATCATCCGAAGAAGTGACGTGGATCTGTGTTTGTTGAAGTCCTGTGCTCTTCCCACATCTCGGAGGGCATTGATGATGTCCGCCCAATCCATTGGTTGCCCGTCCTCAACGACAGCGCAGCTAGCCAACCTGTTCACCCTTTCATTTCCCCGTACTCCCGCATGTCCAGGGACATAGACAAAGGTGACCTTATGTATTTTGGATTTCTGCAACGACTCTACCCATTGCATGCGTACAGAGCCCGCCTCCACTTTTTTTATTATGCTCATCGAATCACTCAGTATACATGCGTGGGTGTAGTCTTGTGACTCTAACCATTTGAATGCCTTGGTCACTGCCATCGCCTCCATTGTCATACTACTCGTGGTCACGACGTATGCACCACTGTCTTCGTAGACTATTCTGCCTGCCGAGCGTGCTGTAAATGCCCATGCACTTCTTTGGTGTCGTCTTACAGATCCGTCTGTATAGATGACTGCATCTTTCTCATCGGTGTTATCGCAGATGAGACCGTTGACCTCAGCATTAACCATGACTGGTTCTGTTCCCTACTTTTCCTGTCGAGTGTGACAATACATGAGAAAGTCCCCTTGAATGACGTAGGCACCGGTATCCACTCCTCACCAACGCTGATATTGGTAAGCCCACAGACCTGTTTGATGACATCTTCTGCTCGGCCCACCCTTGATTTGCCTATTTTTAGCCTGTCACCTTTCTCTGTGTTGAGCACGTGGTGAAATGGATGCTCTGTATCTGTACTAATCTTCAGGTATGCTCGTGCTCTCCAGATCTTGATTTGTCATCCATGGTTGAAAAGTCAAGAAGATACCTCATTGCTACACAGGGAGTGTCCCTCGTACATCCCAGGATAATGCGCATGGCTTCATTTTGTATTTTCTCCAGCCTATCAATTTGAGTCGTACTGACAGTAAGAATTGCCATGGCATATTCGATAGGTGCGAGGACTAATCCCTGGAACAGAAGAGTAAGTAGCCTCTGCTCGATGTTGGCAGCTGCCATGACCTTCAAGGCGGCTAATCGTTTGTGGGATTTTGTTATCACATGGTCGACATGGTCCCGAAAACACAGGCTGAATCAAACTTAACTCCAAGGTATGTCATCAACTTGTCCCTGGTCACTTTATCAGCTCCCATTCGTACTACCGGTGTGGTCATATGAACGATATGATTGTTAAGGGAGAACCATGAAACTGATGCTTTATTAGGATTAACCACGGCACCTGATACCCCACACCAGGAAGAAATGCGATCGAGTTCGTCTTGCATTGTGGAAGCGATTCCCCGTCTGTCTCTTCCCTGTCGATATACCAGAATATCATCAGCAAAAGTCATAGTTCTTCCCCTCCCATCCAACTGTTGTTCCGTGATCGTTATTGTGTACACGTTAAATAGAACTGGTGACAATGGTGAGCCTTGTGGCAGCCCTGGGCAAATGGATGTTGGCTAGGAAGACCAACTTCCACATCTGAGTATCACCTTCCTCTGAAACAGTGCCACGGCGATCCATTTAATGAGGAAGGGGTGCACCGCCAGATTGAGGAGCATATGCATGAGATATTCAAATGGTACCCCGTTGTATGCATCCTCCAGATCTATAGCAGCAGCACATGTCTCCTCTCGTCTTTGGAAGCCTTCGAAGACATCATAGGCAAATACTGCCGCATTGAGCCATGTCTCTTTGTTATATCTATAACCTCCAAGTGTGGGTTGTTAAATGTTTTAGCCAAGTGTGATAATTCACATTTTACTTCAACTCCAACATTTGTAGTCTTCTTTCTTTTTTCCTTGGCCACAAACCAACAAGCACTCTGTAGCTTATATAGTATCCTGTAGGACATCAACAAAGTTCATACATTCTGCATGATCTGTGGCAATCTTTCTCAGGGTGCCCCAAGTCTGGCTCACATATGTAATCTATATTTCTACCATTCTTAACCAGGTTGTTTTTAATCATCCCCTGTTTTGTTTTCCCTTCAGTGTTCTCTCTTGTTCAATATTCTGTCTGTTACCATCAAGTACATTTCTTCTTCACTACACCTGTTGAGCACTTCTCTTGTTGTTGCCATAATAAGCAACTTTTGTAAACACAAATATGGTTGTCAACATTAGTAATCTAGCTTGGGTGAGAGTAAACCATCCTAATATTTAAATTCTTGTCATAAAATATCAAACAAATCTGGTAAAGTAATTGCAACAGAAACAAATTCAAAACGATGATTTAAAAAAAAACTATGGTAAGCATATCTTTGATTGTTATTTATAAGAATCCACTTAATTCCACTCTAGGTAGATATGTGTTCAGTCTTACCTAGCATACAGTGAAAGTTATGCAATTTGGTGGTTACAATAAATGATCTGTTAACTCTTTCGGTACATGAGGTTTTTATTGATGCAATGGAAAAGAACATTTTTCATGGATCTTATGGTTTTAACCCTAGATTACGACGCATTCGTAAAAGTTACGAACTCAAAATACAAATTATTGGATTTCAAAAGTTTAATACTGGCAAACATTTCCCTCCCCCCAACCACCTTATACCTTCCTAATTATTGCTTCTAGTGACCTCTGAGTGTTGGATTTGTTTCCTTTAATGCTAAACTTTTTTTTCAAATACCACTTGCATTTTTACAAATGTGTTTTTTATCATTTTCACCAATTTTCAAGAAATGTCGATGAGACATTAAACAAACCTTTGTAATACTGGATAGGCAGTGAATGATGTTGTAAGTGGAAGCCGAACATACTGCTGGAATGACTGACGGTCATTGTGTCGACAGACAATGTAATAGCTCCAACAGCCATGGCACCATGCGATAGAATTTCAGGCCATAAATTAAAGCTAAGCCAGAAAATGATTACCTCATCTGTTTTCTGTGTCTATCCTAGTGTAAAAACACAGCTATGTAGCAAAATTTCAAAGAAAATACTATTTATTTTACTCCAAATGTAACATTTATTGCTCAAAATTTTTATGAAAGTGTCATGAAAATATGACTTGCGATTTGGTGTCGTAATCTAGGTTAATATCACTCAACATGTTTTATCTTTATCTAACACATAAAATATTGTATATTAATTTTTAGGTAATTGAACAAGGAGTTAGATTTCATCAATAAAAAATATTACAAGACATGTAGAAAGAAATATGGGAAATAAATGACCAAAACAAAAAAAAATGAGAATGCAAATTTGAGACCATAAATGCCAAATTACCATCATAAATATCAGGTCAAAGTAATCCAAAATAAATTATTTTGTGAAGAAACACAATTAGCAATATGTCCTCAAGCAGCCTTGACAGGTTGGTGGTGCAGCATAAAAATAACATATATTTTGTCATCAGCAATCACGACATATTGATTTCCTCTTCACCACAGTCTTATTGATTTATTGATTACAAGTACTGAATATGAGAAAGTATTTTTTTTCTAAATCAATCAAATAACTGCTCCTGTTAGTGATATAGATGCTTAGATTTTATCATTATTTGAAACTTTATTTAAAAAGATAATTTAGTGACATTTTCATCCGCCATCAATTTAATTTTAGCATTAAAACCAATATTAATCAATGCCATTTTGATCAGCTAATATTTTTGTTGGAGATAATAAACACTGCTAATCCAAACAGAAAATCACATAATTTCTTTGTAATTACCACATATAGAAAGAGGAAGGAACTTTGCATTGTAGAATGATTACAAGAATCTAGCTGATTAAAAGCTTCTCATACAGTTTAAACAGGATAAAATTGATATAGGCGCTGGGTGACATATACTGCGGCGAAACATATTTGCTTGAAATGGATGTGACCCAGTCTGTGTCAAAATGTATGGAAAAAGTTAGATATAATCATAGACATATAAATTGTAACTATTTATATATATCATTATACATTCCACTAAAATATGGAGAGTTAAAGACAGACTTATGCTTTGATTAAAATGCAACATTATCTTCATTTGAAATCACAGAGTAAGAAAAAGTGGCACAAACAAAATCTGAGAAGAAATATTGAAGAGTAATAAAATAAGCAGGAAACAATCATTGCAACATCTACTCCATTTCTGAGGTCTGCTGGTAGATTTCCATAGGGTTAGCTAAATAAAGGATGCATGCACAGTGCATTTGTTACATGGCGTACAGTTTATGGTTTCTATTTAACCATCAGCCCACCCTCCATACATCTCCTTAAAATTATCATAATTAGACAAATGTTCAACAAACAGTCAATTTTAACTCATTACAAACACTCACTTCCCCAAGACAAATATACAGAACTTTGAAGTACAATATATAATTTTAAGAACAGTTCATTTACAAAATTTCAAATGTGACATATAATATGCTAGTCTATGATTATTAATTTTAAAAAATTGCAAATACATCATTTATATAGTTAAAAGGGAAGAGAAGTAATAATAAGAATGCTAAAACATCACCATCATCAAGTGCCGTGCCTGCTGGTGCAGGTGATCATGTCTCTTCACAACTTTCAATTTCAACAGTTACTTCCGTTGTTTACCTTCTGCCAAGCCATTCTCTTAAGCTATCTGGAATCATTTCTCTTTGCTTCCACCTTTCTTTTCGTCCCTCAATTTTTCCAGTTGATTCCAGCAGTTCCCTTCTCATTACATGGCAAAAAAATGATGATTGTTTCTTCCTAATTTTGGAAATTAGCTGTCTTTTTGCTTTGGCCTCTTTCAGAACATTTTCATTACTTTTCTTAGCTGTCCATGGTATTCTCAACATTCTTCTGTAAAATCACATTTCTACAGCCGCCAGTGATCTTTTTCTCTGTTGTCCTATTGTCCATGATTCACATCCATATGTTAAGACTGGCTGTACATAACATTTAAGAACTTTTTTTCTTGTTTCTATTGTCAAAAATGGATTGCACATTATCTAATGTTAAAACAAAAGCTGATAATTTGATGTTTTTAAAAAGATTTTCAGGAAAAAGGAAACTAACAATGCACTTATAGAATTTGATCCGGAGATTATTTCCTAGTTCATTAACTCAATGATTTACAGCTCTGTTCTCTTTCATAGATCTAAGATTTTTAGATATATTTGTTAATCTTTTTAATTTTAAAACCAAAATACTAGGTTAATGGGAATCATACAGAGTTACGCAAAAATCAAATTGTAAAAATGTTTTATTTTTAAGTAAGCTTGGCCATTTTTATACAACAAATGTTTTGACATTATTTTCACATATTTTCCCTGCCTAACTTTACCAGTCACCCAGTGTGAAAACCAGGCTTAGTTACAAATATACATTAAGTATAAAATTATCACTGTGTTTATATATTTAAAGCTGCGATAGCTCAGTGGTTAGTGAACTGGACTACAAAGGACAAGAGGTAGGGTTCGATCCCAACCGATGGCTTCCGGGTTCACTCAGTCTTTAATGGGTACTGGATTTTTTATGGGGAAAGTAAAGTCTATAAAGTATAGTAAAGGAAATAATGCACGGGCATAATACCGACCACATTACCCCAGAAATCATGTACCGAAGGTCTGTAAAATTTATGGTCACTAACACCATATTCCCTATACGCCACTTGGTGGGACTGGGGTACTTTACTTTTTTTTAAATATATATTTAAGTTTTCTTTGAAGTGTTTGTGCCAGATGATAATTATTACATTAGTTATGTTCTTGAGTTAAGCTGTGTATGACAAATATGATGAGATATTATACTTTTGTGTATAAGTAGTAAACTATTTCAAAATAATATGTCAAGCCGTACTAGAGAATATAGGAAACAACATTACAAATTGCAGTCAGCCCTTACAAAATGCAGTACATTTATGGCCAAACACTTTTGTTTTCATCTATCTATCTATCTATTGATCTTTCGAGCTGTAGCCGGCCCATAGGGCATAGACCCAGATACTCCTTCTCTTATCTAAATTTTTATTTCTAGCAGTTTTCAATTCTTCTATAGATATTTTATCAATCTCGCCATTTGTCTCTGTTCTGTGCAAGCAACTCTATCTCATTGAGGGAGCAGATTCCTCCTGCTCTTGCCTCTCTCAGCAATGTTCTTCTCAGTGCCTCTCTGGGTCAGCCTTTTTTCCTCTTACCTGTTATTTTGTTACATGAGGGCTTGCTTTGTTATTCTGTTATTATCTCTCCTCATCACATGACCTTAATATGACCATGGTCTTTTCTTGATTACTGAAGATATTAGTGGTTGATTGGCGATTTCTCTAATTTCTTTGTTTGTTTTGAATTTGTTCCATGCTATACCAAGTATTTTCCTTAGACATTTATTTTTGAATGCATTCAATTTTGTTTCTATGTCTCTTGTTGTTTTCCAGCTCTCACAGTCATACGTAAAAGTAGATAGTACGTTTCATTTGAATAGTCTAAGTTTTGTGTTTGTGCTGATGAGTTTTGATTTCCACAATTTTTCAAGGCTTGTGAAAGACATTGCTGTTTTAGCTATTCTGATTCTAATTTCTTTACTTGTATCCCCTTCCTGATCAATGTGACTTCCAAGATAGATAAAGTGGTTGATCTCTTCCACTGGTTTGTTTTCCATGTATATTCTGTCATCTGTTGGAATTAAGCTTTTCAAGACCTTAGTCTTTTCATGATTAATCTCAAGCCCAATTTTGCTGACTATTGATGATAGTTCATTTGTGTTTTACTGCATCATTTTTATCTGACTGCTGATGAGAACTATGTCATCAGCAAAGTCGAGGTCCTCCAAATGGTTTCCTTGTATCCATTTGATGCCTTTGTTACCAGTGCAGCATTTCTTCATTATGAAGTCCATAACAATTCCAAATAACAAGAGTGATAAAATACATCCTTGTTTAACCCCAGTTTCTATTTGTTTTCATGCTTGCAGATTATTTGTTTCAGTTGTTCATATAATTTTTAATTCATAAACTCTAAATGTGGAATTAATATAAAAGGGCTATATGATAAGATATAAAATAATCTTTTCCTTCCAGGTTCATGACTTATTCATAGCCCCATTAAATGACCTTGGCCATGAATTTTCCTTTGGCTATGTCTCTCACCGAGGTCAGAATGGACTCTTCAAGCTCAGTCTTGAAGACATGAGCTACACTAAGGCCATTGATCTAACAAACTATGGCTGTGTTCCCACAAATATTGCATTTGTGCCTATTGGTAAGACAAATAGCATATTTTTGAAGAATGTATGTTATTTCTTTAAACGAATTCATTAAAAACAATTCTTACATTATTTCATTATTTAACTTGGAATCAAGCATTGTCTTCCAAAATTGTAATTTATGTATTTTTCTTGCACTCTAGAAACATTCATTTTTACTATAATTAATTAAGTTTTAATTTGTTTGCTGTGATAACCGGGCCTTCAAATAACCATAACCATAATTCTGTTGACAAATATCAATTATATGTATGTCAAAAACACTTTATGTTTTATTTTTATTACACAGTATGGCACACTTGAATATTCTTACATTATAATATTATGCATATGTATATATAATCATCATCATCATCAAGTACCTGGCCTGCTGGCGTAGGTGATCATGTCTCTCCACAACTTTCGATCTTGACAGTTATTTATCATTTCTGTTGTTGACCTTCTGCCAAGCCATTCTCTTAAGCTATCTGGTATCTTTTCTCTTTGTTTATCTATCTATCTCTTCATCCCTCAATTTTTCCAGTTGTTACAATATATTCAAGTTGTTCTCTTCTCATTACATGGCCAAAAAATGATGATTGTTTCTTCCTAATATTGGAAATTAGCTCTCTTTTTACTTTGACCTCTTTAAGAACATTTTCATTACTCTTCTTAGCTGTCCATGGTATTCTCAACATTCTTCTGTAAAACCAGATATATATAATATATCATCTAATTGTGTGTTATTTGCAGAACTTTGCTCTCATAAATTTAAACCACTTCTTCATGGCCTACCTCTGTCTCATTTTCCTGAAACCATGCCTTCCACTATTGTTTTTGCAGCCCACTGTGTCTTTTGATATGACCATAATATCACATATATAGACAAGAAGGACCAGGGTTTGAATCCCACTACCTGTGGTGGGAATTTTTTTTTTTAATGAATGAGTGGTTTCTTGGTGGCTTTACCCTCCTCGATCTCTGGGTAGTGAGATCTGATGTCTTGCCCTCTGTGGGTAGTGAGATCTGATGTCTAGCCCTCTCTGGATAGTGAGATCTGATGTCTAGCCCTCTCTGGGTAGTGAGATCTGATGTCTAGTCCTCTCTGGGTAGTGAGATCTGATGTCTTGCCCTCTCTGGGTAGTGAGATCTGATGTCTTGCCCTCTCTGGGTAGTGAGATCTGATGTCTTGCCCTCTCTGGGTAGTGAGATCTGATGTCTTGCCCTCTCTGGGTAGTGAGATCTGATGTCTTGCCCTCTCTGGGTAGTGAGATCTGATGTCTTGCCCTCTCTGGGTAGTGAGATCTGATGTCTTGCCCTCTCTGGGTAGTGAGATCTGATGTCTTGCCCTCTCTGGGTAGTGAGATCTGATGTCTTGCCCTCTCTGGGTAGTGAGATCTGATGTCTTGCCCTCTCTGGGTAGTGAGATCTGATGTCTTGCCCTCTCTGGGTAGTGAGATCTGATGTCTTGCCCTCTCTGGGTAGTGAGATCTGATGTCTTGCCCTCTCTGTGTAGTGAGATCTGATGTCTTGCCCTCTCTGGGTAGTGAGATCTGATGTCTAGTCCTCTCTGGGTAGTGAGATCTGATGTCTTGCCCTCTCTGGGTAGTGAGATCTGATGTCTTGCCCTCTCTGGGTAGTGAGATCTGATGTCTTGCCCTCTCTGGGTAGTGAGATCTGATGTCTTGCCCTTTTGGAACATGCAAAAAAAAAACAGGAGGTCTCATGTGCACTCAGTGCATGTTAAAGAACTCTTGGCCCTTGGAAATCAAAAAGAGAAGGCCAAAAATGGCTGATACCCTCTGGCAAAATTGAAAGGAAAAAATCTGTCCAATATCATCAAAAGCTCTTGATGATAAAGAAAAAGTGAGAGTACTTTTTAAATCAGAGAATATGTGCCCGTAGGATGAGGGACACCTGATAACACTACTGCCAGTGTGAAGAATAGGAAAAAGTGATAACCAAACAAAATTCAGTCCCTTATGATTTCACTAGATATTTAAAGCTGATACATGCAAATAACAATATTGTCCCATTTACTTTAATTGTACATTTAGGTGATGTCTTTTTCTTTGTTGCAAGCTTTACTTTTGTCTTTTTGCTATTGAAGCCTTTATTTTTACTTTTCATAACTATAATCATCATCATCGAGTGCCTTCTCCGCAACGAAGGTTGGCTACCATGGATCGTCATTCTACTCTGTTTCTTGCTTTGATGGTACAGGCTGTCATAGATTGACTTGTCCATCTTTTGATGTTAATCGTCCATGTTAGTCTTGGTCTGCCTCTGACTCTTTTACCTTGTATTTTCCCTTCCAATATTACTTTTATTAGGCTGTTGTGTCTTTTAACATGCCCCAAAAATTTCCATAACTATAATGTCATTCATTTTTTGTAATTCATTTTAACTCTTCACAATTGAGACTGTGTCATCAGAATACCCCCTTACTGATTATATTCTGACTACCAACTGATATTCCATTTTGTCCTTTATGTATCTTAGTATAATCTCACTATCTATCTATTTATTTATTGACCTTTCGAACCATAGCCGGCCCATAGGGCATAGACCCAGATACTCTTTCTCTTATCTAAATTTTTATTCTAGCAGTTTTCAATCCTTGTAAAGATCTTTTATCAAATCTCGCAATTTGTCTCTGTTCTGTGCAAGCAGCTCTATCTCATTGAGGGAGCTGATTTCTGCTGCTTTTGCCTCTCTCATTAATGTTTTTCTCAGTGCCTCTCTGGGTCTTCCTCTTTTCCTCTTACCTGTTGTTTCCCACATGAGGGCTTGCTTTGCTATTCAGTTATTATCTCTTCTCATCACATGTTCAATATATGACCATGGTCTTTTCTTGATTACTGAAGATATTAGTAGTTGATTGGTGATTTCTCTAATTTTTTCATTTGTTTTGAATTTGTTCCATGCTATACCAAGTATTTTCTTTAGATATATATTTTCAATTGAATTCAACTTTGTTTCTATGTTTCTTGTTGTTTTCCACCTCTCGGATGCCTACGTAAGGGTTGATAGTAAAAGTAGCAATACAAAATGAAAAAAAAGAATAAGTATAAAAAGTGATTCTAGACCCCAAAAATAAAGAAAATGGTTCTTCAAAACTGGCAATTAATTATTCTCTCATTCTATTTATTCTCTCAATCTATTTATTCTCTCAATCTATTTATTCTCTCAATCTAATTATTCTCTCAATCTAATTATTCTCTCAATTTATTTATTCTCTCAATCTATTTATTCTCTCAATCTATTTATTCTCTCAATCTAATTATTCTCTCAATCTATTTATTCTCTCAATCTATTTATTCTCTCAATCTATTTATTCTCTCAATCTAATTATTCTCTCAATCTATTTATTCTCTCAATCTAATTATTCTCTCAATCTATTTATTCTCTCAATCTATTTATTCTCTCAATCTATTTATTCTCTCAATCTAATTATTCTCTCAATCTATTTATTCTCTCAATCTATTTATTCTCTCAATCTATTTATTCTCCCTAGGAGGGCATATTGTCATCCAGTGTGTATCAGCTGCAGATCAACACACGTTGCAGTTGATTATGGATTATCTCACAGATAGCATAACTTCAACAACATCACTTAATGGCCATCCAATGAGTTCACCAGACTCACGCCACTTAGTCACTGTGGATAAGTTAACTGGCAAGGTCACTGTGACATCTGTTTCAGATGAAGGTAAGAATATCAAAGTCCATGGCTATCTCTGAATAAAAAGTACTTTATATGTGTCTAACTATTATATAATTATTTCCGTACCATTGACATAAGAAATGATAAATATTAATTGTTAATTGATATAATATAATTGTAAATATTTTTCATCAAAATGGTTAAAAAGCGTTTTCAGCATTGTAAGGAATGGATGCTTACGCAGAATAAAATGATGGAAATGGCAGGACAAAATCACTAACATAGAATTATGGAAATATACCAGTCAAATACTTGTGGATAAAGAGATACAGTGAAGACAATGGTGCTGGATAGGACACACGCTGCAGAAGCCAACTGAGAGTATTACACAACAGGCCCTTTTTTGGAATCCCCAGGGCAAAAGACAAAGAGGAAGACCAAAATATTCTTGGAGAAGACAGATGGAAGCAGAGATGAAGATGATGGGGAAGACATAGAATGAACTTTAAATTATGGCAAGAAACAGAACAACTTAGAAAGTGTTTATTGAAGACCTATGCTTCACTGGGAGCTGAAAGGTAAAAGAAATAAGGAAGAAATTGAAAATGAGAAATGTCAGGTAATATAATAATTCAGTTTCACTCAGTGATAAAAATATATGGACAATGAAAAACAGAATAAAAAAAAAATGCTCTTGAAATATTGATATACTCATGGATAGAATACATCTTCTGAAATAAAGAATAGAGAGAAGAAATACTTTAAAATATGCATACTATCAGATGGCAAGTTTAGTCAACAGTAAGTAACATCAAAGGAACAGGTAAAAAAAATACACATAAATATGTAAAATCTTTCAGAGTCATTGTAAAGCTTGTGTTAAGTGAAGGAAGAAAATACATACAAACGTATGCTACAACTTTACAGAAAAATGACAGAACTACACAACAATGTATTGACCCATAAAGCCTTCATCAGGAACAAAGGTATAAAATTACAAGTGGAAAGGGGATGACAGACGATTTAGTTTTTTTCTGTAAAGAGTCCAAAAGCCATGTCTGTCACAAATGGGTGGCCATGAACTGGAAATGTTAACACCATTCTGAAGACATTACAGAAAGGAAAGTTGAAACTACGATAACATTAGATAACATAACACAGTTAACACATGGAACTGTAAGACAATGAAGTACGTTAAAACAAAAAATAAAAAAAGCTGAAAATCATTTATTAGCTGTATTCACTACTAATATCATTAGTAATCAAGAAAAGACCTTGGACATATGTTGGACATGTGATGAGAAGAGATAATAACCGAATAATAAAGCAAGCCCTCATGTGAGAGACAACCGATAGGAAGAAAAGAAGACCCAAAGAAACACTGAGAAGAACATTGATCAGAGAGGCAAAGGCAGCAGGAATCAACTACCTCAATGAAATTGGCATGCTTGCACAAAACAGAGATAAACGGCGAGATTTGCAAAGATTGAGACTGCTAGAAAGAAAATTTAGAAAAAGAGAAAGAGTATCTGGGTCTATGCCCTATGGACCGGCCACGGCTTGAAAGGTCAATAGTTAGATAAATAGATTTACTACTAGACTCACTTGGCCTGACGATACTTCAGTATCATGTATTTATAATCATCATCATCATTATCATCAAGTACCGGGCCTACTGGCGTAAGTGATCATGTCTCTCCACAACTTTCGATCTCAACAGTTCTTTATCATTTCTGTTGTTGACTTTCTGTCAAAGCCATTCTCTTAAACTGTCTGTTATTTTCTCTCTTTGCTTCCCTCTATCTCTTCGTCCCTCAATTTTTCTAGTTGTTACAATATATTCCAGTTGTTCTCTTCTCATTACATGGCCAAAAAATGATGATTTTTTCTTCCTAATATTGTTGGAAATTAGCTCTCTTTTTTATTCGGATTCTTTCAGAACATCTTCATTACTCTTCTTAACTGTCCATGGTACTCTCAACATTCTTCTTTAAAACCACATTTCTACAGACTCCAGTGATTTTTTTGTCTGTTGTCCTATTGTCCATGATTCACATCCATATGTTAAGACTGGCTCTACATAGCAAATAAGAACTCTTTTTCTTGTTTCTGTTGTCAAAAATGGATTGCATAGTATCTTCCTCATTTTCTGGAAAGCTGCTTTTGCCTGAGCCATTCTGCATCTCACCTCTTTTGTACATCTTCCATCAGAGGTTAACAAAGTTCCCAAATATTTAAATTTATTTACCTGTTTTAATATTGTTCCACTTGTCTTTATTCTGCACTGAGGTGATGTCTTTTTCTTTGTTGTTACCATTACTTCTGTCTTTTTGCTATTAAGGCTGAGTCCTTTATTTTTGCTTTCCTTCACTATAATGTCCAACATTTCTTGTAACTCATTTTCACTCTTAGCGATTAAGACTGTATCATCAGCATACCTTAGATTATTTATATTATGACCTCCAATTGTTATTCCAGGCATGCCCCCTATGGATCTTAAAATAATCTCACTATATTAAACAAATCTGGTGACAACACACAACCTTGTCTCAAAACATCTTGTTCTTGAAACATTCCCAATTGGTTTCCAGTTCTTATGGCCGCTGTTTGTTACCAGTACATGTTCTTTATTATTCTTAGATCTTTGCTGTCTATGTTTATGCTTTCTAAAATTTTGATTATTTCTTGGTGCTTTACTTTGTCAAATCTTATTCTTCTACCTTTTTAGCTCCCAGTGGAGCATAGGTCTTCAACAAACACTTTCCAAGTCGTTCTGTTTTTTGCCATTCTTTTAAGATCATCCTATGTCTTCCCCATCATCTTCATCTCTGCTTCTATCTGTCTTCTCCAAGAATTCCTTGGTCTTCCTCTTTGTCTTTTCCCCCTGGGAATTCCAAAAAAGGGCCTGTTGTGTAATACTCTCAGTTGGCTTCTGTAGTGTGTGTCCTATCCAGCGCCATCGTCTTCACTGTATCTCTTTATCCACTAGTGTTTGACTGGTATATTTCCATAATTCTATGTTAGTGATTTTGTCCTGCCATTTCCATCCTTTTATTCTGCGTAAGCATCTATTAATGAAAGTCTGTATCTTTGTGATTGTCACTTTTGTTGTTCTCCATGTTTCACAGCCATATAATAGGACCGCCTTAACATTTGAGTTGAAAATTTTTATTTTTGTATTTACCCTAATTTCTTTGGATTTCCATATGTTTCCCAGTACAATGAAAGCTCCTCTCGCTTTTGATATCCTTATTTTGGTATCATTTTCTGTTCCTCCCTCTTTATCTATATTACTGCCCAGATATATGTAAGATTGTACATCTAATAGAGGTATTTCTCCTAGTTTTATTTGGTTATTGCCAACTGTATTAATTCTCATAATGTTGGTCTTATCTCTATTAATCTTCAGTCCTAGCTGTTGTGATCTCTCATCAAGTATGCTCATTTTATCCTGCATCTGTTGATGGCTGTGTGATAGGAGAGCTATGTCATCAGCAAAGTCTAAATTGTCAAGTTGTTTGGTCAGTGACCACTGGATTCCATTTCTGTTGTTTTGAGTTATTTTCATAATCCAATCTATGGCCAGTAGAAAGAGAACTTTGTCAAATGCTTTGGTATAATCTATGAAACATAGGTATACATCTGTTTTAACCTCTGTGGCTCTTTCTATTAAAGATCTTATGATATATATGGCATTGCTCGTTCCTTTACCTCCAATAAAACCCCACTGTTCATCGTTAATTTCTGGACTGATTTTGTTTCGCACTCTTCCCGTGATGATTCTTAGTAATATCTTAGTCATGTGACTCATAAGGCTTATTGTGCAATGATCATCGCATTCAATCACACCAGATTTCTTTGGTAGGGTTATGAATATTGATTTGAGCAGGTCGTCTGGTATATATCTGCTGTTGTAGATATCATTCAATATTTTTGTTAATATTTCTATTCCAAAATCACCCATGGCTTCAATCTCCTCTTTAGTTATATTATCTGGTCCAGGAGCTTTTCCTGCTTTCATATTGCGCAAGGTGTCTTCCACTTCTTCTCTGAGTATTTCTGGTCCTTCTCCATTATCCTTAATATTTACTTCTGTTCGTTCATCATTATAAAGATCTTTAATGTATTCTGTCCATAGTTCCCTTATGTTTTCTTGATCAATCAACAGTTCTCTTTCCTTTGATATTAAACATCCATTTTTTTATTGCGTTTTTCTTCCTGTTAATTCTTCAATTTGTTTGTATATAGCTTTAGCATCTCCTTTTTGTTGCATTTCATTTTCTTTGCATCTCTCTTTTAACCATGCTTCTTTTGTTTCATTGCATTTTATTACAATTTCTTATATTTAATCTCTTACACTCACTTTTGATTCCCTTGTTTCTTAATCTTGTATCCATTAGCTGCAAAATGTCATCTGTCATCTATTTCTTTTTTGAATTTGTCCTCACTGGTGGTATGAACTCTTTTGATGTTTGTTGCATTGATTCTTTTAGCATTTCCCACTGTTCATCAATACTTTGTATCTTCTCTATTGCATTGTACCGGTTCTGAATTGTTATTTTATATTTGTCTTGCAGCTTCTTGTCTTCTTCTTCTTCTTCCTTTTCTATCCTTCCTCTGCTGCCGTTGGCGTCGAGGGGAGTAACAATCTGCAATTCTTTGCTCTTCTGTTGGCCTCTTCTGATGTTATTCCTCCTAGTGACTCTAGTATTCCGTTTATCCATCTCTTTCTCGGTCTTCCTCTTAATCTGGCGTTTACGTAGCATTTATTTAAAGCTCTTTGAGTCATTGTTAGTTCTTTTTGTCTTGTTATGTGGCCGAACCAATTTATCTGTTGTTTCTTTATGTATTCCATGGCTGGTTCAATTTCGAGTTTCTTCCTCAGGTCAGTGTTTCTTACTCTGTCCCTTAAGCTGTTTCCTATCATTCTTCAGACACATTTCATTTCGGTGGTCGTTATCTTTCTTATTGTTCTAGAGTCCAGCATCCAATTCTGGCACTGATAACTCAGAGTTGGTAGAAAAATTGATTTGTATATTGCCCTTTTTGCTTCCGTAGTTATTGCTTTGTTTTTCAATAGTGTTGATACTTGGCCTATAACTTGGCATGCTTTGTTACACCTTACATCTATCTCTGTCTCTTGGTTATTGTCTTGTGTTAACGTGCTACCCAGATATTTAAAATTGTCTACTTGCTTCAAAGTTGCATTATCTATTATGATGTTTAGTTTTTCTTGTCTGATTTTAGTAAATCTAAATTTAAGTTGGTGTTAATTGAGGCTCGTTTTGTTGTTTTTAATTTTACTCTAAGCTTTCCCACAACTGGTACATGATCACTATTGCAATCTGCCCCTGGTCTAGTTTTCACACACACCAGACTGTTTCTAAATCTATTGCTTATAATTATGTAATCAATTTGATTACGTGCGTTGTCTCCTGGGCTTTTCCATGTCCACAGATGTCTTGGATGTTGCTTAAACCAGGTGTTTCCGATCATCATGTTGTGTGTTCCTGCCCAGTCAATAAGTTTCTCACCTCTTTCATTCCTCTCGCCTAAGCCAAAATGACCAACTACTTCCTCAACTCTTTCCTTTCCTACTTTTGCGTTAAAATCCCCTAGAACTATGGTGTTTTCATGTGGTTTGCATTCATGAAGTGCCTCATTTAACTCGTCGTAAAATTTATCAATTGTTTCCTCTAGACTGTCTGCTGTTGGTGCATAAACTTGTATAAGATTTATGTCTATTGGCTTTCCATTCAATTTCACTAAAAGGACTCTGTCAGATATTGGGTAAAAGCCTTTCACTGTTCTTGTTCTTTCTGCATCCAAGATGATACCTACTCCTCTTTGGTGTTCAGTACCTCCAGAATAGATTATTTTATGTTTATCAGAATACAACTCCCTTGATCCGGTGTATCTCATTTCACAAAGTCCCAGTAATTGTAAACCCATTCTTTTCATTTCTTGTATGATGTTCTCCATTTTCCCCTTCTGCATGAGTGTTCTCACATTCCAAGTACCTATCTTTAGAGTTTGTTTTATTTTTATTTTGCTTACAGTAGCCTGATGGCGATCGGGTATCACCTGTAGCACATGATGTCCCCTACTGAAAGAGGGTTTTCCATTGGAATCCCCCTTAACGTTGTGGTCATTATTTTTATTGTTGTGGCGATTCATGACTGTACAAAGAAGTTACGACGGTGGTTTTCTGTTGCCTTCCGTTGGTTTGTTTACGGTTGGCTCCGCTAGCCTTTGACTAAAAAGTCTCACCCACAAGGCAGTGGGGTTGTTTTACTTCGGGGTACCCTTCCTTAGCCTTTTACTCTCCCGAGCTTAGTTGCAGGGCAGCAGGGAAGCACAGGTTGTACTGTTTACTTCATACAAGTAGCAGGTAAAAATTACCTGACCTGACAGACTTATTTATAATATAAAACAGATATCATAATGCTCTCTTAGTTTTAGTAATATAAAATAGTGATACAATGTTTTAATATCATGATCATAGGGGTTCTGGAGACAACCTATGAAGTAACTGTGAGTGCCAGCATCAGTGATGTTGCCTTCATGCCTGCCATGTCTCACCAAGGCTATGATCTTGTTTTGACATCAGCTGCTGATGATGATGTTATTATCATGAATCTAGTGACTGGAAAAGTTGAAAAAATTACAGGTATGATTGTTTTTCCTATTTTCTGAATTTTCTTAAAAATGTCACATTGTATTACATTGCATGGAACAGTGATTTTCAGCCAAGAGAAGATTGGTTCTTTTCAAGCTGTTCCCAAGAGGAATAAATGAACTCTCAGATGTACAAATCAGTCATTGAGATATTTGTGAATAAAAATGTAATAATGGTACTTATCTCTTTCCATATGTTTCACCACACTGTGCACCATGCCTATTTTGGCCGTGTACATTTTGCCACATAGTGCACCACTCTCAGTTTGATTGTTGTAAACCGTCATCAAACCATATTCTTTTTACATGTTTTGTATTATTGTAGTATTGGTGAAATCTAATACCTTTTTCAATTATCTAAAAATTCACATATAATCTGTTATATGTTAGATAAATATGTTGAATGATTATTAAAACCTTTAAAAATGTTGTCCCTGAAATCTGTATATGTTGCATCAATAAAAAGCTTCCATACAGAAAGAGTTAAAAAAAATAACATACATGAACTAGTCAAGATACCAGTTAAAAGTTGTGAAATTAAATTAACATTATAACAAGTGGTGTAGCAGTCTTTCTTCGCTTATTAACCTCAAGCTTCACTCTCTTAATTTGATGAATGATCTGGAGATTGTCTTTAAACAATGGATTGTGAACAGGCTATTTCAATAAATATGCTCAAAAGTAGACCCTTATCAGTTTTCACCATCCTTCACTTTGTGAACAATCTAGTTCTGTTGCATCAGTCCACTCCATATTAATACCCTGTGTGACTACCATGGTGAGCCACTGTTACCTGCCATGCATGTCTTAAGAGGTGACTAAGGAGATTTGGAATCATCACCTGTGCAGTTAAGTAGGACATGCACGGAGTGACCTTGTCAATGGAATTTACTTATGCATTTTGGGAAATGCTGTGACAAGTGGTGGAGCAGCTATGGGGAATTTCTGACTACAGTGAAACTGATTTCATGTAGAGAATATAATCAAATCTATCTATCTATTGTCCTTTCGAGCCAAAGACGCCACATAGGGCAGAACCACAATCTCAAAAACAGAAACCTTGCGTGCCAAAGTGGCACATATTGCAGAGATCACTGCTCTAAAATATATGGCTCTGTTTCCATAACAATACTTTTTACAATGACAGCTTGTCAAGCCATCAATCAACCTCCTTAGTTGCCTCTTATGACATGCCACATAGAATCGAATACTCCATATTAATAGTGCACCTTCATTAGTCCCAGTGACAGTGTTTCATGAGTTGGATTTTTTTGGTTCTCCTCTTCATTTCTGCACTTTGCCATTGCATTAGAGTTTACAATTAATGTATTCTCTTTTTGTATTATCAGGTAAGCATCATTAGTTGCTAAATGCAAAGAAAAAAGTTGAAACATAATGAGGAATGATTAGTCACTAAGAGTTTATTAAGACACATCAAACTGCATACAGAAGTATGTGGTTGTCTGAATGTAAAAATCTTACCCAACTATTTCCTATTCAAATTGCACTTTCAAGTTGTATCTATCTATCTATTGTTCTTTTGAGCCGAAGACAGGGGCAGATAGGGCAGAACAACAATCTCAAAAACAGAAACCTTGCGTGCCAAAATTATACATATTGCAGAAATATCTGCTGCTGTTTCCATAACAATACTTTTTTACAATGACAGCTTGTCAAGCCATCAATCAACCTCCTTAGTCGCCTCTAATGACATGCCTGGAAGGTCACAATGTCACTAACCTTTACTTCACTCATAACGAGACCCTGGTAACACACAGGTGGAGTAATAATCTTATACAGATTTGAAAAAAAGATAATAAGCGCCAACATTATAACTCTAAAAGGTTTTTAAAAAATCAAGTTGCATGACTGTGATTAATTTCAGGCTCTTGTATAATCATAAGATATTTTTCTACAAATGCTAAATCTACATTTGGCACTTCAGGATAAGCATTCTGGAGAGACTAAAAAAGGCCACAGAGAAACATTTGAGAGATAAACATTCGGGTTTTAGGAAAAACAGATCATGCACTGATCGAATAAGTACCTTAAGTATAGTAGTTGAATAAAGCTTAGAACTAAAGTCCCCACTTTATATTGCATTCATAGATTACGAAAAGGCATTTGATAGTTTAGACAGAGAAATTCTTTGGAAGTTGCTAAGTCGTTACGGAATCTCCATAAAGTTTATTAATCTTATAAAAACAATGTATGAAGGAATGAAATATAGTGTTGTGCATGACGGGCAGCATACAGAAGCATTTGAAATAAGAACAGGAATGCAGGGATGCCTTCTATCTCCATTTCTCTTTCTGCTGGCCTTAGATTGGATAATGAAAATAACTCTGAACAACAGAAATGGAATCCAGTAGTCACCAAGCAACTTGATGACTTGGACTTTACTGATGACTTAGCTCTTTTATCACACGGTCATCAACAGATGTAAAATTAGCATATTTGATGTGAGATTACAACAGGTGAGACTGAAAATAGAGATAACACAAAAATTATGAGAATTAATGAAGTTGACAATAACCAAATAACAATAGGAAAAATACAAACGTACAATATTACATAGGCCTATATCTGGGCAGTAATATAGACAAAGAATGAGGAACAGAGAATGATACCAAAGTAAGTATACAATAGGAGCAGCCTTAGCTGCATTAGGAAATATGGAAATCCAGAAAAATTAGGTTAAATACAAAAATAAACATTTTCAACTCCAATGTTAAGTCAGTCTTATTTTATGGCTGTGAAACATGGAGAACTATAAAATTGACAATCATGAAGATACAGACCTTCATTAATAGATGCTTGCACAGAATAAAAGGAAGGAAATGGCAGGTTAAAATGACTAACATAGATTTCTGGAAAAGTACCAGTGGTCAAAAAGATACAACGAAGATGATGACGCTGGATAGGACACACAAGGCGGAAGCCAACTAAGACTAAGAGTATTAAATGACAGGCCTTTTTTTGGAATCCCCAGGGTAAGAGACAAAAAAGAAGACCAAAATATTCTTGGAGAAAACAGGTGGAAGCAAAGATGTAGATGATGGGGAGGACATCATCATCATCAAGTACCATGCCTACTGGCATAGGAGATCATGTCTCTCCACAATTTTCGATTTCGCTGTTTATCATTTCTGTTGTTGACCTTCTGCCAAGCCATTCTCTTAAGCTGTCTGTTATTTTTTCTCTCTGCTTCCCTCTATCTCTTCGTCCCTCAATTTTTCCAGTTGTTACAATATATTCCAGTTGTTCTCTTCTCATTACATGGCCAAAAAAATGATGATTATCTCTTCCTAATATTGGAAATTAGCTCTCTTTTTGCTTTGACCTCTCTCATAACATTTTCATTACTCTTCTTAGCTGTCCGTGGTACTCTCAACTTTCTTCTGTAAAACCACATTTCTACGGACTCCAGTGATTTTCTTGTCTGTTGTCCTATTGTCCATGATTCATATCCATATGTTAAGACTGGCTCTACATAACATTTAAGAACTCTTTTTCTTGTTTCTATTGTCAAAAATGGATTGCATAGTATCTTCCTCATTTTCTGGAAAGCTGCTTTTGCCTGAGCCATTCTGCATCTCACCTCTTTTGTACATCTTCCGTCTGAGGTTAACAAAGTTCCCAAATATTTAAATTCATTTACCTGTTTTAATATTGTTCCACTTGTCTTTATTTTGCACTGAGGTGATGTCTTTTTCTTTGTTGTTACCATTACTTCTGTCTTTTTGCTATTAAGGCTGAGTCCTTTATTTTTGCTTTCCTTCACTATAATGTCCAACATTTCTTGTAACTCATTTTCACTCTTAGCGATTAAGACTGTATCATCAGCATACCTTAGATTATTTATATTATGACCTCCAATGATCTTAAAAGAATGGCAAGAAACAGAACGACATGGAAAGTGTTTGTTGAAGACCTATGGTCCACAGCGAGTTAAAAGGTGGAAGAAGAGTGCAAGCTTGGTTTTTTTTATGTGTTTTTTTTTACACATACAAATATAGAGCTGACAGGAAAAGGCTTTATCTTATTCTTATCAAAATGGAACCTACTAAGGAGGGATTTTCTTGTTATATCTTTATTTAAAATTAAATATTGTACTAAATACTATACTGAATGCAGTTCCTTGAATTAAAATTGTATCTTAAACTTGTTGAATCTAATTTTAAAAATAGTATGTACCTTAACACGAGCTAAAACATTGTTCTAAACATTTCTTAGGTATAAAATAATTGTCATGTTTTTTATAATTATTATTTGAAACATATTTTAATTATCATTAACTAAGGTGGTAAATAATTGGATTAACTGGAACAGAATAATGCTTTTGTCAGTTACCTCCAAAGTTTTCTATAGGATCATGCTCAACAGATTAAAAGATACTGTAGATGATATTATGAGCAAAGAACAAGCAGGATTCAGAAAGGGAAAACGCTGTCTTGGACCAAATATTCTAATATTCTAATGATGATACTAGAACATGCAGAAAAACAACCATTAATTTGCAATTTCATTGATATTAAAAAAGTGTTTGACAGCATACATGGATTGTCTTTGTGCTATATTTTGAAACATTACGGGATACAACCAAAAATTACCAACATTATAAAAGACATATGTGATGGTTATACTTGCACACATCACACAGAGGAGGGAATGAGTGATTGGTTTTGGAGTGGCAGTAAGTTTAGGACTTGAAATCAACAGGGATAAAATAAAACTAATGAAAAATAACAATATTCCAGAGGGCAATATATATCTCAAACGTCAGGCACTGGAAATTCTTTAAAAGAGTAGACCATTATATATATCTTGGTAGTAATATAGATCACATCACCTGGAAGGACAAAGTGACAAATGTGGAGATCCTCATTCACTCAGGCCTCCCAAACATCTACACGTTGCTCAAACAGTGTAGGTTATGCTGGCTTGGCCACTTACACCATAAGAAAAATGGCCACATACCAAAAGATATATTCTATGGAGCACTAGCAGATGGCAAAAATCTAGGGTGTGCCCAAAATTTTGATTTGTAGATGTGTGTAAACGTGACATGAAGACTGAACATAAACCCTGCAGCTTGGGAAGAAATTATTGCAAACCGCAATATTTCTAAAGCTCCAAATCAAACAAGAAGCAGACAGATTCGTAGAAATAGAATACAATGTGAAAGAAAAGAAAAAATAAAACATTTCTAGGGATGCTGCAAAATCTAAAGTCAACTATGATTGACGCAGCCTACTATTAATGTATATCAAGAAGGTGAAACACAGAAAGAGATCAGAAGCAGCATAGCAAAAGCAGCAGTCAATTTTTAAAACCTGGACAAAATATGGAGATTAAAAAAATACAAAGCAAGAAAACCAAACTTAGAATATTCAACAAAATGAGTGTGTTATCTTGTCATGTGCTGAATGCTTCTTCTTTTACTTCTTTCTTTCTCCATTTGCCTTTCAGCTTCGAGGGGAGATATAATTTGCGATCTTTTGCTCTTCTGTTTGCCTCTGCTGCTGTTATGTTTCCATGTGTTTCTAATATTCCGTCAAGACAAGAAAAAATAACATTTCTAGAGATGCTGCAAAATCCAAAGTCAACTATATCTGATGGAGACTACTATTAATTTTAAAAACTTAGGCAAAATATGGAGATAAAAAATACTAAGCAAGAAAACCAAACTTAGAATATTCAACTCAAATATATTATCAACCCTACCTATGCATGTGAAAACTGGAAAACAATAAAAGAGATTGAGAGAAAACTAAACGATTTTGAAGACAAATGCCAAAGGAGAATACAATGTATACAATGGAATGATTTCCAGACTAATATTGAGATAAGAGAAATGGCCATGCAACCAATGATCTCTCTACAAGTAGGAAGAGAAGATACATGTTGACATGTGCTGAGAAGAGACAACAAGAAAATTTCAAAACAGGTTCTTCTATGGGAATATCAGGATACAAAAAAGAGGACCTAGAGAGATACTGAAAAGAACACTTATAAGAGAAGCAAAGTTGGCAGGCATAGACTCATTAGATAAGATTGAACATCTTGCAGGAATAGAGATGAGTGGTGGAAAACACTACAAGATCTATGCAACTTCTAACAGTGTGGGAAAGATCAGGATCAATAATGTTGTAAATATAATAAATTTATTAATGTAATGCAATATTTTTTTTAATTAAATCTGTGACACTTTTATTTAAATTCTTGTGTCTTTTGAGTTTTAAAATTCCATATTTCTACACTGTCTTTTTATCCTATTTTTTTTTAGAATTTAAACAATTTAGATGAGCGAATTTACTAACAGATCAGTCTGGTAGTTAGGTGCTGTTTGATACTAGTAAAACTCTGCATCAAGGATGGAGTTTTTTTCATGTTATGTCCCACCTTCATTTTGATGTTTTTTTCAGGTTTTACTAAATTAAATATGAGCTGACTAAATAAGTGTGTTACCTTGTCATGTACTGAATTCTTCTTTTTTTACTTCTTTCCTTCTTCATTTGCCTTTCAGCATTGAGGTGAGAGATAATTTGTGGTCATTTGCTCTTCTGTTCGCCTCTGCTGCTGTTATGTTTCCTAGTGTTTCTAATATTCTGTCATGTGCTGAATAATGTGAAATACTACAAATGTTAACATTTTAAACTCTACCAGGTTCTCACAATTCAGAACCCACAAATACATGGCATCCATCTGCCATCCGTCGTCACATAATCAGTGGGAACAGCATGAGCAGTTACCTGATGGCCCCATCAAGATCCTCACTTGCAATTCTGGATGCCAAATTCAAGCAAGTGGAATGTGAGTTTATGGAATCAGCTGGAAGTGAAATCATGATATACATCCCAAGTTCCAGTACCAGCTAATGAGTGAAATGTAGCAATTTGGCAATAGCAGAAAAATAAGTCTTTAACACACAAGATTGTTCAAACTTATTTCAAGTGTTAGTTGATATTGCTGTGTACTGAATCGTGTGAATGCTATAAAAAGATAATTTTAGACATCACATAATACTTTGTTTACAAGTGAAATTCATAAAAATTTACAGAACATTAATCAATCGTTTATTATAACATTTGTTAGTGTTACTGAAAGTTTTTGAATGTTACATTTATTCTTCACTCTACACTTTTTAATGTTAACCCTGCAAATAAGTGTCAGAGTGCATTGTCTAATGGCTGTGGTGTTTTGTTAGAGAACATTTCTTGTGATTACTTGTATCTTATAAGTGAAACGGTTATTTCTGCATATCATTTCACACATTGTTCTGTTGCACTATTAAATTTTGCTCTCCATTTTAAAAAATGTCATTTAACTGAATGTGTGTTTTACCATTTAAACAGACAGATAACTATTTGCTAGCTTTATTTCTAAACATGAGTGTGCATTATAAAGCTATTAATATCATGCTCAGTCTGATAGGTATGTGTAATTTCAAATAGATAATTGTAGAGGCTAGATTTGAGAATTAGCTATGTTTTTAATTATTCAAAATTGTTGTAGTTATTTTGCTATTGTTATTTGCCATGACCAATTAAAAACTAATCTAATTTACAAATGGTTTACGGCAGAATGTTTTATATTAACATTTACTTCACTTAAAGAAATCTTGTAGACTAAAAAGTAGATAGGTCAATTAAATGCACAGGCTGGTGTAACATGAAGAAACTATTGACAGCCTAAACATGTTGTTATTGCTCTCTTTCTTGCCTGATGTTGCGCATAAGTTTCTTCTAAAAATGAATGAATTCATTCCATAATATTCTAAGTCACAGGGCACATGCATGAAAACTGTAAGAAAAAAAATTAATTCTACAATGTTCATAGTAAATCTTTTTTCTTAAACAATAAGAACAAGCAATTTTATATGGTCCTCTCTGGTAGAAAAACGAGTGAACTTTTGGGAAATTTGTCTGCAAGCTCAGTAAATGGGAGAACAGGTAAGCAAATTAATAATTTGTCATGCTCCAAACAAAAAGAATGCAGGTTCAAATCATGGTAGGGTCTACATTTTTTTTATATTGAGGGTGAAATAAAATCTCAGACCCAAACCTTCATGGCAAAGTGAACTGAGCAATCAACCTGTATTCTCTGGTCCTATATGTTATCCTGGCAGACTCCAGAAATTGGATAATTCTGTAAGGATAATTTGTTCTGTTATAAATCTCAGTGAACACCTGGCAGACCCCATAAGTGGAATTTTTTTTTTTTTTATTTAATTCTTATTCACTGAGGAAAAAAGCAAGCTAAATATGAAACTTTATATCACTATGGAGTGAATCTGGCTTACACATAAGTCTGTTTACTATCAATCTAGGCCATCATCTTTCTGACACTATTTAAATTTAATAAAAATGGAACTATTCACAAAACAAGCTCCACCTACATGAAACTGCAAATCGCTTACTGATTCTCTGGGTTACTAGTTTTCATGAACTCTTATCTACTATGGAAAATGCACATCTAATACTGTTGACCTGATTTTCCACTGGAATTTGTTGCTGCAAGCAGATTGTATTTTGTTGTGCTGTGATATAACAGTGAGCAGATGAGCAGAGAGCTTTTTTTGTTACTCTCCATTTACATTCTGCTCTTATTAAACAATGTTGTTGGTTGTAAAATAAATACAATAATGATTTTATAATGGTCATTTTTAATTGAGAGTTAAGTTAAATAATCAGATGTCTTGATACTGATAATATTGAATGTAAAATTATGATAAACAATAAAACTTCTTGATATTAATAATATTAAGCAGACTGCTAGAAGAAATAACATGTTTTTGCACTTGCATATATAAATTATATAATAATAACAATATAAATTTCCATTAGTAAAAATTAAAGATGACTCAAAATGAAGTGTTGTTTTTCAACTGATGATATTTTTAAAAATTCATATTTAGTATAGAATCTAAAATATATAACATCACATGCACTTGACTTAAATTTCACTATCTAAATTGTTTGTTCAATCATAACTTTTAGTGTGTACTTATTAATTAATATTTGTATACACAAGATTTTTACTCATATATAGCTTGTGTGTGTAAGTGTACGCATATTTTTGAGACTTCATCTGGTTCCATTAAAGTATATTCCATAACAAGTGTATTTGAAGAACAAATGATGCAGTTGTGAACAGTGGTTCTGTTTGATATCATAATTTTGTTGCTGATCATTTTAATATTTTTTTATGTAACTGGCATGTATTTATCCACCTCTGTGGTTTCTTTTAATTAATTTTGACACTCAAAAAAGAAGATTCAATTATATTTTTGGCACCAATCATTGACTCACCGAAACAAATAAATTTATAAAATTTCATCAATTTACAAAATCATTGCTTTTTCATGTGAATGTGTGCAAGGCATAAAATGTAAGGTAAGTAAAACAGCAACGAAATGTAGAACAAAAACATCTGCTGTTAATTAATGAAGTTTCAGTCACTTTAATTTTTTTTGTCATCAAATTTTAAATTATGGTGATTTGCACAAAATTTGTGTTACATATTCACTTTTTGCTGTGTATTTTCACTATATTTTAGTTGTGTTATATTGCACATGTTTTGTGTATATAGTATTCTCAGCGCAGACTTTAGAGATCAATATATTTCAGTTATAATGTTGCACGTGGAAACTGCAAGAGATTTTATTTTCTTTCTTCTGTGACAGGACTTTTCTAGTGTTTACTCATTTTTCCACTATTGTTTATCCAAATTTGTGAATTTACATAAACAATGTGCCTTTTTTCTGGACACATTTGAGTAATTTTACTGCTGTTATTCTGAGACAAAATGTAAAAATATTAAATTTGCTTCTTAATGTAATAAGCCATTAGGTATACACAGATTTAATTGAATCTTGATTCACTTCTTTTCATGTGACAACTTTTGAAAGTATTTCAACATCTTCTACCTTTCCCACATCCCCCAACACATATATTTTCTCTGAAAACTTCTTACTGTGTCAAGTGTTTAAACTTATTTATCTTTTTTGTTTTCAACAAATTATTATAAATTATATTGTAGAATACTCAAGAATAAATCCAATGAAACAAAAGAAATAATTTTCAACAAATTGCATGTTTTGGCAGCTTTATAAACTAGTTCTGATGAGAGCAGTGCAAACAGAAGCTGCTTTCATTTGAAAGATTTTCTAGTCTTGACATTCAAGGAACATTCCCATTTACATAGTGTGTCATAAATGTTTATATCTCCATCCCTCCCCTAAACTAACAAGATAAAAATGTGTATATCCTCTGCTTTGTTGAACAATAATTTCAGGAATAAACTGTACATTTTGTACAAAAGGATAGCATTTCCACATCTTTGTTCACAACTTACATCAATTATAATTTTTAAGTTTGTTTGCATTACAGTAACATTTAAGTATCATAATGTATATGTATGCATATATATGTGTATATATATGTATATATATATATATATATATATATATATATATATATATATATATATATATATATATATATATATATATATATATGTATATGTATATTTAAAAGATCTGTTTGAGTGATTGAAGAGAGAACATTTCTGTCCACATTAAAACATAGGATGATAACTTTAAAGTAGATGATACAGCTTTGCTGATAAGTCTGAACAGTCCAACACTTATACTCAAAAGAGGGTAAACATAAACAAAATTGTATAATATACAGTTAATGTATATCACATGTCATATGTGGTGTTATAATTTTAAATAAGAATTCGTAGGTCAAACATACAGTTCTTCTTATCCTTTATGGTTAAATTGTGCTTTTCTTGTTTGTTAAATGAAAATATGTTTCATCAAATGCATATTTCATTCATGTCAGAACATATATGTTAATTTATCATCTGAACAATTACTTCTCATTTATCTACCCTGTTCCTTTTTTGTACCTTTACTCACCAAAGTAACCATATTTTGTATTTAACATAAAAATAAATAATCTAAAATAAAATCCATTGTCATGAGATTTTAAATAATTGTTTAAATTAAAAACAGCAAAATTGTGCGGCATTTTTAAAACTGGAATAAACTTATTATATTAGTGTGCATATGTCTGTATTTCTTTTCACTCTTGACCAATTTATTAAAGGAAATCTCATTGTTTTGTTTATTACACTTCTTGCAACTGACTAAGTCTTTTCAACTAAATATAGTGTTATATTATTTCTGAAGTGATCTTAAACTTTTTACTGCTTTGTGACTTCTGTTTAATTAGATAAATTGTGTACATTCTTTCAAGTCATAATATCAACTTATTATTTATTATTATTACCAAATGCTAGTTTACAACAGGTTATTTAGTTCTTTTTTTTTTATCTATCACGTTATAATGTGCAAAATGTTGCATTCAGGTTAGTGATATGGCGCAAAGAAATATTAGTGCATGTTTACATTATTATGATAGACTCAGGAAAAAGTGGATAAATGGAATAAATGAGGGAAAAAATAGGTTTAAAATGACAACTCAAGCTACACAACTAGTATTGTTCACAAAGCTACTTCAAGCGGCAAAAAAACCTAACAGTACAAACTGCTGAATGAGCAAAGAAGACGATAAGACATAGAGCATTGAGGAGAGTAGGCCGATATAGGGATATATAAATGTAATTTTTTTAATGTAATTACAAGGAAACCCTTTTTAACACTATTGCAGTGTTTGTAAATTACATTCTTTTAATTTCTTTTTAATGGAAGCACCAGTAACGTAATGATTAACATACTAACTTGACGATAAAAGTAACAGGGATTCAATCTAAGTGTAGTATTCACAGACTGATCCAACTAAAAAATGGTTATTTAACTTAAAATAACAATAAAACAGTCACTGACTCCGTCACTGCTAAATGTTGTGTCATTGTACGGTGAAATTTAATAATTCACTTTACTGTGACATTACATTCTTTTCCTTTATTTCTTCAAAGCAAATATTTATTCTAGAAGACTCTTAATATTTACCACTGAAGGTCACCATTGTAGTACAGATTAAATCAGCTATTCATTGCTCTTCACATTTTGAGTCATTTATAACTTACACATTCACAAACAACATAAAATATATTTGCATAATAACATATAATACTCAGGTCAAATATGGATCTAAGAGAAAAGACAAAACTGGTCACAAAAATATCATGATAATGTTGGATTTGGTAGGCCAAAAGACACACATTTTGCACATTTTTTTGTATAGTTCTTCACAACATAACAAAGTCTTTTACTAGGTAAATGACAAATTCAAAGACAACGCTGCCTAACCGCTATTTTGTCAATGTTATTCACTTCTATTTCTAAAGAAATTGTTGCTATGATTTCCTGTTATCCAGCTGCTCCATAAGAACCTTTTTAACCTCTTACCTATTTTTTGTGTGTGTATTCAGGTCAGTTGCATTTTTGTTTAATATTTTGTACATTTTTTCCTCTTAGTATGTTTTATCAATGCTAGATGTATTAATATTCAACTGTCTTAAATGTTGTCTTGTTGCTTTCATGAAACTAAGTTTGTTATCACTTAACAGAACATAGAATATTAGACATTTGTTTGTAAAAACCTGAGCTATGATTATATTTTTTTCCAATTAAGTAGGTACATAGGTAAGAACTTCTCTATATGCAGAATATTGCACACTAAAAGGTTAAGTGTCATATCTTGTATCAATGTCTTATTCATTCTAGTCCTTAACACTGTAAGAAAAGTGAAGCCAGTTAACATATGAATTTTTAAGCATTATTTTCTTGCTTCTTATTTCTGTTTCTTTACACAGTGCAGTTCTCAAAATGCAACTCACTATATTGTCTTTTATCTGATAATTAATTGTCAATGCACTTAATAACAGGGAGTCTCACTTGTTACAGAACCAAGCATTTCCTCAATAATTATTATCCTGTTTGACAAAAATGGTGGTCACTTCCAGCACATGTTATGATGCTGTCATATTTCTTACAAAATGAAGTCAGTATGTTTAAAATTTCTTTGCACTATCCTCATTAGTTGCAAAACCATTAAAGAAATGTCAGGTTCCATAGCAAATGAGACACCCCATAGTTTGATCACATTAATAATGTTACTTATTTACTACTTTCAAAGGAGCATTGGTGACGGAGTGGCTAGTGCACTCACTTCATGATCTGAATTATTTTTTTTCTGATCGACAAGGCTCTGAGGTTCACTGATTCTCTAAAAATGGGTACTAGGGATTTTTCAGGGAAGTAAAATGGCCTGATATGATACCGACCTCATCATCCACAAAAATGTGCAATGATCATGGAAAAATATGGTAACTAACACTATATTCCCCAGTCACCTAGTAAAGTCATGGAAGGAACCTTTACTTTTTACTGCTTTCTATCTGTATTACATTTTACTAAAAAACTGTTTTTCTCTCCAATATGTAATTGTATTACAATGCTTTTATAAGAACTGATATTAAATCAATTACATTACAGCAATAGTCTAAAGAGTTACATTTTTACATTTGCCCAATAATAAGTTACAATTTGCATGTCATAGTGTTAAATATTAATTAAGCTTTCAGTAAATACTTTTAGTATTATTTTGTAATATTTGTTTCCATGTAATGCACTAGACAGTGGTTTTCAAGTGCTAAACATAAAAAGAGCAAAGTGAAAAAAGAGAGGAGGAAAACAAAGATTATCTAAATGACCACTGATCCGCAAATATGATCACTGCTTGTGGTTATCAAGACTAGAACATTAGATTATGGGAGTGGAAAGACTGACCACTCCTGTATCAGTATTTCTTCTTCAATGATCAGCTACTGCTATGTTTTTAGGCATTAGACAAACATGAGTTAAAAACAAGAGATCTTCACAGTTTCCCATAGTTTGTCACTCAGGGTTGTTTCCGTGGGCAATATTTATGTTCTTAGGGGCTGTGTCAGCATTGCAGAGAATTCATTCATTAACTGTTAAGTATTCTGATTGTAATTGTTGAATTAACCTACACAATTCTTTTAAATAAATGTATTTACAGAATAATGTGGAAAAGGCAAAGTTTGGGGTGTGTTGCCCAAAGATGCTACACATTTCTTGAGAACCACAGGCCAAGGCACTGTTTTAGAGAGAAAATGATGTATATCCAAACTGACATTAAGACTTTACAAAGATGTTACAAAGCTATTTTACAAGCATTTCCTATCAGTGTATGTTGGTGTTATAATTAAAACAGTATTTTATTGCTGAAGGCTTTAGGCGCTGTACTAAATGTTAATAATTTGATTGCTTGATTTAATTATGTTATCAAAAGAAGACAAGCCATGCTTCTATATTAGGTAGAAAGCTTGCATTATTATATTTATTTCTTTAGCAGATGCTTGCTTAATTTCTTGCCTAGCGTGTTGTACTACTTTGCTTGATGTTAGTGCTTAATCAAAGAGAAAATACACTTGTGAAAAAAAAAAATTGGTTTGTTTTCATTTCTTATGGTAAATGTGAAATATTAATTGAAATGTTCAGTATCAACACTCGAACAAAGAAAACTGAATTCTAATCTAAAGGCTGGTATCAAAGGTGAAGAGCTAATTAATTAATCTGTAACTCACCAACAGATCTCAGTCTAATCAAGGACGTCCCAAGAAGTAAAATAAAACGTAAAGAGCCCCCATCACGCCAAAAGGTGTATGGGGAATATTGTGTTAGTGACCATAATTTTTACAGACCTTCTGCACATGATTTTTGGGGTAATGTGGTCGGTATTATGCCTGTGCCGCAGAATTTATTAGTTTCCCAGAAAAGATCTGGTACCCATTTAAGGCTGGGTGAACCCAGAAGCCGTTGATCAGCATCGAACCCGACCTCTTGTTATTTGTAGTTCAGTTCACTAACCACTGAGCTATTGCAGCTCCCATCCCAAGAAGTACTCAGACCATTTTAGCAGATGACAAAGAGCATGTATATTTATAGTTTAAAAAGCTTTCTGTTTAAATACAATATTTGTCCATCTCTTAAATGTGCCACATCAGAATGAAAATTCTTGCAGTCTAAAGATTCTCATTAGTTGTGGCCACGTTATACAGACAACCGCTCATGTCATTATAATTTTCATCATCGTCATCATCAAGTACCATGTCTGCTGGTGTTGGCTATCATGTCTCTCCACAACTCTCAATCTTGACAATCATTTCTACTGCCAAGCCATTCTCTTAAGTTGTCTTGTATCTTTTCACTTTGCTTCCCTCTCTCTTCATTCCTCAATTTTCCCAGTTGTCACAATATATTCCAGCTGTTCCCTTCTCATTACACAGCCAAAAAAATTATGATCATTTCTTTCTAATATTGCAAATTAGTTCTCTTTTTACTTTGGCCTTTTTCAGAAAGTTATCATTACTCTTCTTAGCTGTCCATGGTATTCTCAACATTCTTCTGTAAAACCACATTTCTACAGACTCTAGTGATTTTCTTGTCTGTTGTCCTATTGCCATGATTCGCATCCATATGTTAAGACTGGCTCTACATAACATTTAAGAACTCTTTTTCTTGTTTACATTGTCAAAAATGGATTTCACAGTATCTTCCTCATTTTTTTGGAATGCTGCTTTTGCCTGAGCTATCCTGCACCTCACCTCTCTTGTACATCTACCATCTAAGGTTAGCATTGTTCCCAGGTATTTAAATTCATTTACCTGTTTTAATATTGCTCAGCTTGTCTTAGTTATGTATTGCAATGATATCTTTGTCTTTGCTGCTACGTTTACTTCAGTCTCTTTGCTATTGAGGCTGAGTCCTTTATTTCTGCATTCCTTCTCTATAATGTTTAATATTTCTTGTAACTCATTTTCACTCTTAGCGATTAAGTCTGTATCATCAGCATACTTGATGCTATTTATTTTAAGACCTCCAATAGTTATTCCAGGCATGTCCCTTATAGATCGTTAAATATTCTCACTATATATATTAAATAAATCTGGTGACAGTCTACAACCTTGCCTAACAGCTTGATTTATTTATTGAAACATTCTCAATTGATTTCCAGTTCTTATGGCTGCTATTGGTGCTGTTGCACATGTTCTTTATTATTCTTACAAGTTGATGACATACCTCGGAGTTAAGTTTGATCGCAGCCTATGTTTTCGGGACCACGTCGACCATGTGATAACAAAATCCCGCAAAGGATTAGCTGCCTTGAAGGTCATGGCAGCTGCCAACATCGAGCAGAAGCTACTTACTCTTCTGTTCCAGGGATTAGTCCTCGCACCAATCGAGTATGCCCTGGCCATTCTTACTGTCAGTACGACTCAAATTGATAGGCTGGAGAAAATACAAAATGAAGCCATGCGCATTATCCTGGGATGTACGAGGGACACTCCCTGTGTAGCAATGAGGTATCTTCTTGACTTTCCAACCATGGATGACAGAATCAAGATCTGGAGAGCACGAGCATACCTGAAGATTAGTACAGATACAGAGCATCCATTGCACTACGTGCTCAACACAGAGAAAGGTACCAGGCTAAAAAGAGGCAAATCATGGGTGGGCCGAGCAGAAGATGTCATCAAACAGGTCTGTGGGCTTACCAATATCAGCGTTGGTGAGGAGTGGATACCGGTGCCTACGTCATTCAAGGGGACTTTCTCGTGTATTGTCACACTCGACAGGAAAAGTAGGGAACAGAACCCGGTCGTGGTTAATGCTGAGGTCAACGGTCTCATCTGCGATAACATCGATGAGAAAGATGCAGTCATCTATACAGACGGATCTGTAAAACGACACGAAAGAAGTGCATGGGCATTTACAGCACGCTCGGCAGGCAGAATAGCCAAGGAAGACAGTGGTGCATACGCCATGACCACGAGTAGCATGACAATGGAGGTGATGGCAGTGACCAAGGCATTCAAATGGTTAGAGTCACAAGACTACATCCACGCATGTATACTGAGTGATTCGATGAGCATGATAAAAAAAGTGGAGGCGGGCTTTGTACGCATGCAATGGGTAAAGTCGTTGCAGAAATCCAAAATGCGTAAGGTCACCTTTGTCTATGTCCCTGGACATGCGGGAGTACGGGGAAATGAGAGAGCGGACAGGTTGGCTAGCTGCGCTGTCGTTGAGGACGGGCAACCGATGGATCGGGCGGACATCATCAATGCCCTTCGAGATGTGGGAAGAGCACAGGACTTCGACAAACACAGATCAACGTCACTTCTTCGGATGATGGAAATGGGAGTTAAGATGGGCACAGCCAGAAATGAGAAACTTGGTGGCCGTGTAAGAAGACTTATCAACCAACATAGAACTGGAGTCGTCAGTTGCTGGACACTGAGGGAATTGCTGAGGAGGGGATCTGAGCACCTATGGACATGTTCGGAGTGCAATGATGATGACCCGCAAATAACTCAATAACTCAATTTATGCTTCTAAATTTTTTATTATTTCTTGCAGCTTTACTTTGTCAAATGCTCAGGTATAATCTATCATAATTCTACATTGTCCGTAATCAATTTTCCAAATATGTGTGCAAAGGCAAGAACTGGCAAAGGGTCTGCAACAGATATTTAGAGGAGGCAACAGTAGCCATCATCATCATCATCGAGTGCCATCTCCGCATAGAAGGTTGGCTACCATGGATCGCCATTCTGCTCTGTCTCTTGCTTTGATGGTGCAGGTTGTCATAGGCTTGTTTGTCCATCTTTTGATGTTACTCGTCCATGTTAGTCTTGCTACCCTCCAGTATTACTTTTAGCAGGCTGTTGTGTCTTTTAGTAAAAAAAAAAAAACTAAAGTACCCCCATCACGCCAAGTGGCGTATTGGGAATATGGTGTTAGTGACCATAAATTTTACAGACCTTTGGCACATGATATTTGGGGTAATGTGGTCGGTATTACGCCCATGCTGCTTCACTTTCCCAGACAAAAATCCGGTACCCATTAAAGGCTGGGTGAACCCGCAAGCCGTCGGTAGGGATCAAACCCTGCCCCTTGTCCTTTGTAGTCCAGTTCACTAACCACTGAGCTATCACGGCTCCCTTAGTTGTGTCTTTTAACATGATCCAAAAATTGCATTTGTCTTGTTTGAATTGTGTTTAGTAGTCCTCTTTACGGTAGCCATGACTTCACTAATATTTTATCTGAACATAGGACACAATGAATTTAAATATTTGGGAACTTTGTTAACCTCAGACGGAAGATGTACAAAAGAGGTGAGATGCAGAATGGCTCAGGCAAAAGCAGCTTTCCAGAAAATGAGGAAGATACTATGCAATCCATATTTGACAATAGAAACAAGAAAAAAGAGCTCTTAAATGCTATGTAGAGCCAGTCTTAACATATGCATGCGAGTCATGGACAATAGGACAACAGACAAGAAAATCACTGGAGTCTGTAGAAATGTGGTTTTACAGAAGAATGTTGAGAGTACCATGGACAGCCAAGATGAGTAATGAAAATGTTCTGAAAGAGGCCAAAGCAAAAAGAGAGCTAATTTCCAATATTAGGAAGAAACAATCATCATTTTTTGGCCATGTATTGAGAAGGGAACAACTGGAATATATTGTAACAACTGGAAAAGTTGAGGGACGAAGAGATAGAGGAAAGCAAAGAGAGAAAATACTAGACAGCTTAAGAGAATGGCTTGGCAGAAGGTGAACAACAGAAATGATAAAGAACTGTCGAGATCGAAAGTTGTGGAGAGACATGATCACCTACGCCAGTAGGCCCGGTACTTGATGATGATGATGGTACAACCTGCCACCATATTTAGGCTGCGGTGATATAGTTCAAATGCTGCGTGAAATCAATGCTAACATATGGATGTGAAAGTTGGAAATCTACCAGGACTTTCTAAAAGGAAAGTAAATGCCTTTGAAAACAAATGCTTCAGTGGGATATCAAAAAAAAGCTGGAAAGAATACATTTCAAATGAACAGACAAGAGGCGAATCAAAACAAGAATACGTGTTTAGCTTTATAAGAGAATGTGTTGGAAATACATCGGTCATGTGCTGAGAATGAATGAAGAAAGACTTAACCCGTCAGACATTCATGTGAAAATCATATGGTAAAAGAAAATGGTAGACAAAGAGAACACACAGAAAAGCTAAGCAGAACAATTAATAAGGAGAGCTCAACAATAGGACTAAGAAACAATCAAGAACTAGCAGTAGACCGTCAATCGTGGAGAACTGTGACTTTCGCCCTTATAGCTTAATTAAGCAAGTCGAGTTGTTACTACCAGATGACTCCAATGTCTTTAGAGATCTTCTTCTTTACGTTCACCCATTAATTTGGCGCGGATGAGTTGTGTCGCTAGTTTACACAAAACAAAAAGCCGTGATATCCGCACCTTTTTGTCCGCACCTTTCTGTCTTCGACGTTTCCTTAACAATGTGTACTCAGGCAGCGATCATTTCTGACCTACTATACTATACTATATACTATATATATATACTATACTATATAGTTTCTACTTTTAACTGCCAATGGCTCTTTAACGTGTTCATGCCTCCTATTTTTCCGCAGTTATCCGAGAGGACCAGACATCGGATAGAATAGTATAGACGAAAGGAGGCAAGGTTAATTAATTCATACACTACGTCTTTATGTAAAGTAAAGAATTTTTTTTTATTTATTTATCTTTACGACTAACATCAAAACAAAAACCACCAGGGCTAAAAACTATATAAGAATAGCAAAATGTTACATCTTCTCAACATTCCTGTGTTGAGCAGAAACATGGGCATTATACAAGAAAACAGAAAAGAAAATTGAAACCTTTGAAATGTGGATTTATAGAAGAATAGGAAAAATTGGATGGAAAAAAAAAGAAAACAAATGATGAAGTGTTACAACTAAAGACGAAAAGAGAACTACGCTTTACGACATATTTATGGGACCTGCCGTGGACATATATATCTATCTATTGGCCTTTCGAGCCGGCCCATAGGGCGTAGACCAAGATACTCCTTAATCTGAATTTTTGTTCTAGCAGTCTTCAATTCTTTTAAAGATATTTTATCAAATCTCGCCATTTGTCTTTGTTCTGTGCAAGCAGCTCTATCTTATTGAAGGAGCCGATTCCTGCTGCTCTTGCCTCTCTCATCAATGTTCTTCTCAGTGTCTCTGGGTCTTTCTCTTTTTCTCTTCCCTATTGTTTCCCACATAAGGGCTTGCTTTGCTATTCGGTTATTACAATGTATCTCTTCTCATCACAAGTAGTGGACATATAGGACTAGAATAAAGGCCGATTATCCAGGGTTGAGGTTTTTTATAACATTCCATTTATGGTCATTTCTATTTTTGTTTAAATTCTGTCTTTAATACAAGATGTCTTCGAACGTCGTATTTAGGTTGCAAGAAACAGTGACTTCAAATCATCATCATCATTGAGTGCCGTCTCCGCATCGAAGGTTTGCTACCATGGAGCGCCATTCTGCTCTGTCTCTTGCTTTGATAGTGCAGATTGTCATAGGTTGACTTGTCCATCTTTTGATGTTACTCGTCCATGTTAGTCTTGGTCTGCCTTTGCCTCTTTTACCTTGCATTTTCCCTTCCACTATTACTTATATTAGGCTGTTGTGTCTTTTAACATGCTCCAAAAATTTCATTTGTCTTGTTTGAATTGTGTTTAGTAGTTCTCTTTTCATTTTTAGTTGTTTTAAAACTTCATCGTTTGTTATCTTTTCTTTCCATCCAATTCTACCTATTCTTCTACAAATCCACATTTCAAAGGCTTCAATTTTCTCTTCTGTTTTCTTGTCTAATGTCCATGTTTCTGCACCATATAGGAATATTGAGAAGATGTAACATTTTACTATTCTTAGTATTAGTCCTGGTTATTATTGGTTATTGGTTATGGAAGGCCTCGGCATCACAGCAAACGAATTAAAATCCATAATTGCTCAACCGCCCGTGCCAGTGGAATCATCCGAATTACCAACTCATCTCCCAAACAAAGAAAGGTAACTGTAGTTCCCATCGTAGCAGTCTCAGCACACGCCAAAAGACATAAGGCGAAACCGCGCAGAAAGTGAACACAGCCAACTGTTCCCTGTCATACGATATCATCAGGAAAAGTAGGGAACAGAACCCAGTCGTGGTTAATGCTGAGGTCAACGGTCTCATCTGCGATAACACCGATGAGAAAGATGCAGTCATCTATACAGATGGATCTGTAAGACGACACGAAAAAAGTGCATAGTCATTTACAGCACGTTCGGCAGGCAGAATGGCCAAGGAAGACAGTGGTGCATACGCCATGACCACGAGTAGCATGACAATGGAGGTGATGGCAGTGACCAAGGCATTCAAATGGTTAGAGTCACAAGACTACATCCACGCATGTATACTGAGTGATTCGATGAGCATGATAAAAAAAGTGGAGGCGGGCTTTGTACGCATGCAATGGGTAGAGTCGTTGCAGAAATCCAAAATACGTAAGGTCACCTTTGTCTATGTCCCTGGACATGCGGGAGTACGGGGAAATGAGAGAGCGGACAGGTTGGCTAGCTGCGCTGTCGTTGAGGACGGGCAACCGATGGATCGGGCGGACGTCATCAATGCACTCCGAGATGTGGGAAGAGCACAGGACTTCGACAAACACAGATCAACGTCGCTTCTTCGGATGATGGAAATGGGAGTTAAGATGGGCACAGCCAGAAATGAGAAACTTGGTGGCCGTGTAAGAAGACTTATCAACCAACATAGAACTGGAGTCGTCAGTCGCTGGACACTGAGGGAATTGCTGAGGAGGAGATCTGAGCACCTATGGACATGTTCGGAGTGCAATGATGATGACCCGCAAATAACTCAAATAACTCAATAACGATATCATCATTCATCGTAAACAAGCGGGATATCGAAGCAGGATCAAAACGGATGAGACACACAGCTCACGGTGTGCACAGAGCACTTAACTCAGCAGCTCCTGCAACAAGCCGGACTTGGAATATGAGGAAACTGCAAGAAGGAACACTTTTCAGACATAGCCTTCAATGGTTCCTGCCGCCTATCCACCATATACCATGGGAGTTCACGTCCTCCCGAAAATGATGATCGTCATAGCACTTGATGATGTTAGGCCGTCATTGATGACTCCAATTCCAAACATATAGACACACAGTGGTGGTAATTTGTCATTTCCAATCCAACAGAAGCCACATGACCTGTAGTTAGTAAAACCACAGAGAGAATATGATTGCTATCCCAGAATTGCCTTAACTGGAATCACTGTAGTTGAAAACTTCTCCTCTTGTGTTAACTACACATTCACATCTAAGAGTGAATCAGTGAAGGTCACAAAATCATTAGTCCTGGTGTTATTTGTTTTGATGTTAGCATATTTTTCATGGCATTAAATTACTTTTTGCCATACCTATTCTTTTGTTTATTTCAGTTATACATTTTCCATCACTGGTTATAGTATGCCCCAGGTAGTTGTAGCTCTGAACTATCTCCAGACTTCAAATAAAATAACCTTAAGTGAAATCAATTTTACCACGAAGAGGGAAGAAAGAATGTCGCGCCATGGAGTATGGCAAAATGTTTTGTTTGTTTGTTTGGTTTTTTTTTGGTAGTTTTTTGTTTTTTTCAGGGAGGGGGTGTATGGGGCCGTGTAGACCTATCTATCTATTGACCTTTCGAGCCGTAACCGGCCCATAGGGCGTAGACCAAGATACACCTTCTCCTATATGAATTTTTGTTCTAGCAGTTTTCTTTTAAAGATATTTTATCAAATCTCGCCATCTGTCTCTGTTCTGTGCAAGCAGTTCTATCTCATTGAGGGAGCCGATTCCTGCTGCTCTTGCCTCTCTCATCAATGTTCTTCTCAGTGTCTCCCTGGGTCTTCCTCTTTTTCTTTTACCTGTTGTTTCCCATATGAGGGCTTGCTTTGCTATTCGATTATTATCTCTTCTCATCACATGTCCAACGTATGACCATCGTCTTTTCTTTATTACTGAAGATATTAGTGGTTGATTGGCGATTTCTCTAATTTCCTCGTTTGTTTTGAATTCGTTCCATTCTATACCAAGTATTTTCCTTAGACATTTATTTTCTAATGCGTTCAACTCTGTTTCTATATCTCTTGTTGTTTTCCAGCTTTCACACGCATACGTAAGGGTTGATAGTACATTTGATTTGAATAGCCTAAGTTTTGTGTTTGTGCTAATGAGTTTTGACTTCCACAACCTTTCAAGGCCTCTGAAAGACATTGCTGCTTTAGCCAGTCTGATTCTAATTTCTTTGCTCGTATCCCCTTCTCGATCAATGTGACTTCCAAGATAGATAAAGTGATCGATCTCTTCTACTGGTTTGTTTTCCATGTATATTTTGTCACTTGTTGGAATTAAACTTTTCATGACTTTAGTCTTTTCATGATTGACCTCAAGCCCAATTTTGCTGGCTATTGATGATAGTTCATTTGTGTTTCCCTGCATCGTTTTTATCTGACTGCTGATGAGAACTATGTCATCAGCAAAGTCGAGGTCCTCCAAATGGTCTCCTTGTATCCATTCGATACCTTTATTACCAGTGCAGCATTTCTTCATTATGAAGTCCATAACAATTCCAAATAACAAGGGCGATAAAATACATCCTTGTTTAACCCCAGTTTCTATTGGGAAACATTCGCTCAGTCCTTCCTCTGTTCGAACTGCACATGTGTAACCATCATACATGTCTTTGATAATATTTATGATTTTTGATGGTAAACCATATTGCTTCAGAATTTTCCACAAAGAATCTCTATGAATACTATCAAATGCTTTTTTGAAGTCGATGAAGTTAAGTACAAAAGGTTTTTGCTTTTCAATGTGTTCCTCCAATATAAGTCGTAGAGTGAAAATGTGGTCAAGACAGCTTCTCCCTTTTCTAAACCCAGCCTGTTCTTCACGCATTACTGTATCTATTGAATCCTTTATTCTATTTAGGATGATTTTACAGAATAACTTTGAGGCAACTGACAAAAGTGTCACGCCTCTCCAGTTGTTACAATCTCTAAGATTGCCCTGTAGACCTAATGTTGTAAATATTAAGCCAGTAGAGTCTCTTTCACCAGGAAAAATACGGTATTCATTTTATGTGGATAAACTTAAAAACCCTCGCTCTAGATCAATCGGACAACCCTCGAGCCAGGTTTTAACAATCCTTTACACTTTTCCTTGTGTCACTTGTTACAAATTAACTTCGTGACAGCTTTGAGCACAGTTTTATTACATTTTTGTCTGCATTTCCATGGATTGTCAGTAGCCGTGGACTACCATGCCACTATTTTGCTGTCCTTGTTTTAGGTCTCTTCAATATATCCAATTTAACATCTGTAAACCTCTATTTTAGGTGATATAAGATGGTCCCGGGTCCAATTCCAACCACAGACTCTCTAGCAGAGTAAGATAATTCTTTCCTAATCAATATATGAAGTATATATATATATATATATATATATATATATATATATATATATATATATATATATGGCCTTTGGCGTCTTGACATACGGTTGGTAGCAAGCAATAATGATAAGTCAGTAGTTTGGTAAAGCATTTGTGTCTCATACTGGGTGCTGCTTTACTGAACATCTTTTCTCGTGGCTGAATTTGCCCATCCTGGACAGACTGATCCATCCACAGAACGAGCAAGGTGTACCCGCGGTACCCAGCCTTGTCTCCTTTCTCTTGCGGTCTTTGACTTTTGAATTCGACATCAGCGCTCTCTCGAAAGTTGCTGTGCCAATTTGTATCTTTGCTCTCCATGTGCTACGATCCGCAGCCTCATTTTCCCAGTTCCTTTCACTTATAGAAAATTCCCTTAAGCTTAAGGAAACCCTGCAAACATCCTTATATCTCAGCACTGATCTGCTCTTCGGTCTCTTTCCGTCCCTAATTTCGCCATACAATATTTGTTTGGGAATACGAATGTTTGCCATTCTTGTTACATGGCCCAGCCACCTTAGTCAGCGCTCTTATATCACACAGCACTCTGTAGCCTGCTGACCTCAACTAGATCTTCTGCTCGAATTGAACACCCTTGATCGGTGTGGTTGTATACTCTGGTACTTCGCGCTGTTCGATGTGACGACTGCTTCTTCATCACGGGCCTGTGCTTGGTGGCCCACCCAGTTTCGTTCTTCACTATGCACAGACATACACATATTGCATGCTAGGAAATAGTTAATGAACACCAGGTAACATATACACTCGAGGTTTATTTGCAAGAATTTCCACCTCGCATCACAATTACACAAATACACCCACAGCATGTGTCTCAGAGGCCCTTCTCACATTGTGTGGCAACCACAAGGCGCCCACATGCCCCGCCTCTGACTCCCCACACTAAAACCCAAATGACCCCTTCACTTGGTAGGCCACTGGTCGATGCTGCTGACTCTCCCACTGTTGTCTACTCGTTTCTTTGCCAACACCCACGTTGGTTCGGAACCTACAAATACACATTAATGTTGTACTTATCAATGAGCCTGAACTCGCTCAAGTTGTCTCTCTTCCTGTCACCTACTTCGTTCGTTGCGTTGGGATGTTGCAACTACATTATGACCTCGTACTCATCATCGAGCATGAGTTTGGGAAGCTGTCTAGCTACCTGTCAAGTAAATTGTTCGTTGCTACTGTGTTTCACAACTACATTCTAAGCTCACATTCATCACTGAGCCTGAACTTCTACTAAAGCTGTCTCTCTTCCTGCCACCTACTTTGTTCGTTGCTTCTGGATGCAGCAACTACATTATAACATTGTATTCATCATTGAGCATGAATTTGTGAAAACTGTCTAGCTTCCTATCATGTAAATCGTTCGTTGTCTTAGAGTTTCATAACTCCTGACACTGACACAATTCTGATTGCACGCAAATCTGCGAACTCTATAAATCCTTACACTAACACAAACCTGACTGTCCAATCTGTGAACTCTCTGCCGCTCATTAACCCTACGCCGTTCGTTGGCTTAGAGTTTCATAACTCCTGATTCTAACACAATTCTAAATGTCCATGAATCTGTGAACATTATCTAGCTCACTAGCCTACCTTGGTTGTTGGTTTTGAGTTTCATAACTCCTTATTCTAACACAATTCTGACTGTCCATGAATCTGCAGCACAGTCCGTGTTACTCGACCGCCGTACCCCAACTGACTAACTCTAACCCCTAATGGGCACCACATCTCACTATGCTCACGGTAACGATTTGCCAAACAACAAAACCGTCCGCACTGAGCACTCGTTTTAGCTCGACTGACTTCCCAACCTATCATTCTTCCTCACTTCTCTCCTTTCGACCAATCATACCCCGTTTTACATTTCAACTTCACTCCTAATTGTGTTTTATTCTTCCCCGTGCGATTCTATGTTTCTCTATTCTCTTTATTACTAATCACCTTTCCCGTGGTCTCGCTGATTCTCTTTTTAGTTAACACCTTCTCACCCTTCCCTCAACTTCTCCCATACACTCCCATTTGTCCCCCACCTTATACTCACTGTTTCAAGTCTACGAATCCTAATTGTAGCCATGATCGATGGGAGTTTGGCTCGTTGCAAGACATTAGAGATAGTTATTTTTTCCTGCCATTTGATGTTCATAATCTTGCGAAGGCAACGTACATGAAAGCTGTTTAACCTTTTCTCCTGCCCTGCATAGGTAGTCCAAGTTTCTGATCCATATAGAAGTCTACTAAGCACACAACGTTATCAGTACCATATATATATATATATATATATATATATATATATATATATATATATATATATATAAGAAAAAGTAAAGTGATCCCGTCATGTCAAGTGGCGTATGGGGAATATGGTGTTAGTGGCCATATATTTTATAGACCTTCGGCACATGATTTTGGGGGTAATGTGGTCGGTATTACGCCCGTGCCGCTTTACTTTCCCAGAAAAAATCCAGTGAGCACCCATTAAATCTGGGTGAACCGGACCCCGTCGATTGGGATCGAACCCTACCTCTTGTCCTTTATAGTCCAGTTCACTAACCACTGAGCTATCACGGTTCCTATATATATATATATATATATATATATATATATATATATATATATATATATATATATATATATATGGTACAAGTATATGTATGGTTACAACATTTCAAACATGTTAATACAGCTTTATTCTAGACGCTGTATTCTCTGCTTGTTGAAACAAACTATGAAGTCTTAAAACAACTAAAAATGAAAAGAGAACTACTAAACACAATTCAAACAAGACAAATGCGATTTTTGGGCCATGTTAAAAGACACAACAGTCTACTAAATGTAATCCTGGATGGAAAAATACAAGGTAAAGGAAGCAGAGGCAGACCAAGACTAACATGGACGAGTAACATCAAAAGATGGACAAACCAGCCTATGACAACCTGCACCATCAAAGCAAGAGACAGAGCAGAATGGCGCTCCATGGTAGCCAACCTAGCCAACCTTCTATGCGGAGATGGCACTCGATGATGATTCTAGACTTTAGAATGGATTAGCTTCACTGCGGGCAGGGCACACGTATATCTGCTACGCCCCCGTTCCAGCAACCAACAAAGTGTGCACCCTGATTGTTCATACTGTTCAGTGTTCTAGTGAATGTGTTGCGTGCTGGGTAAGGTGCGCAGCTAATGATGCACACATCCGGGTCCCTGAAATAATCGCAGCGGACATCACGACCTCCTTGCGCCCGAGCCAAATCCGTGTAGCTTTCATGATCAGTGAGTGTACCCCTAGAACGCTGTCCAAACAAATTAAGTCAGCTTTCTACTGATCGATATCTATGAGTGTTAGGAGTGTCCAATGATGATAATCTACGAATAACTCAACAACTCAATATTTAAGTGTTGGAAGTGTTCAATGATGATAATCTACGAATAACTCAACAACTCAATATCTAAGTGTTCGAAGTGTTCAATGATGATAATCTACGAATAACTCAATATCTAAGAAGTATTATGTCATTACCAAATGGGTGTAACACATCAAACGTTCTATGCAAGTCCCTCGAAGTAAATACTCTTAACTTCATGACCAGACAATACAATACTTATGTATGTGTTCTGGTTTTGTTTCAGACAATACCAGACTAAAAAGCAAGGAGTAGATGCAATAAATGATTTCGGTGCAGATACAGAACCCACTGGTGGATAATGTAGGATCTGATCTGAAATATTCCGTCAGCACTTCATGGGTTAAATGCCTCACTGTCTCACTCTTATCTGTCAGTGATAAGACTGTTTATTGATAAGAGAAATTTATTTGAAAATAAGTTGGGTTAATAAGAGAGACTTAGTGGGCGTGTAAGAAGACTAATCAACCAACACAGAACTGGAGTCGTCAGTCGCTGGCCGCTGCGGGACTTTCTGAGGAGGGGATCTGAGCACCTATGGACATGTTCGGAGTGCAATGATGATGACTCGCAAATAACTCAATAATAACTCTTATCTGTCAGTCCTCTACTCACTGGCAGGTGATACTAAAGAGTTGACAAGATAAACCGCCTATGAGAAAGTTAACTCTACACAATGCTCTGCTAGTTAATGTTCGCTACTGATTTATTTATGGATTATCATTATTGCACTCCGAACATGTACATAGGTGTTAAAATGCCCTTCTCAGCATGTCTTGCAGCATTCAGCGACTGACGACTCCAGCTCTATTTTGGTCTATAAGCCCTCTTATCCGTCCACTAATTGTCTCGTTTCTGGTTGTACCTATATTTACCTTCATCTCTTTCATCCAAAGAAGTTATGTGGACTCATGGTTATCAAAGAAGTTTTGACTGTAATTTTTTTTTAGCCGGAAAGATGGTTAATTCAATCTTTCCAATGCAGATCAGTGTATAGATAAAAAGTTCCACTGTTGGGATCTTCCCCGATGAAGCGGAGTACATGCATGTGATCTGAAATCCTCTACAGTGTGTGTGATAGTGTGTTCTGTGTTGATTGCAATATACGTCATTGTTGGAATACCGGTCAATATGACGGTTAGGCGACAGGAACTTTTAATTGCTGTGTCTGAAAAGTGTTCATTGTTGCAGTTTCCGCATATTCCAAGTCAGGCTTGCTGCAGGAGCTACTGAGTTAAGTGCTCTGTGCACACCGTGAGCTGTGTGTATCATCCGTGTTGATCATGTTTCGATATTCCAATGGTTTACGATGAATGCTGATATCGTATGACAGGGAACAGTTGGCTGTGTTCACTTTCTGTGCAGTTTCGCCTTATGTCTTTTGGCGTGTGCTGGGGCTGCTATGATGGGGACTACAGCTACCTTTCTTTATTTTGGAGATGAGTTAGTAATTCGGATGATTCCACTTGCACGGACGGTTGAGCAATTATGGATTTTAATTCGTTTGCAGTGATACCGGGGCCTTCCATAACCATAACCATAACCATGGTTATCAAAATTCTGTGTCCGTCCTGAGTCTCCGGTGGCCTTAATGATGCCCACTTGATCAATTGGTTTATCGTCTTCGACAACAGCACAGCTTGCTAGCCTGTCCGCTCTTTAATTTCCCCGTACTCCTGCATGTCCATGGGGACGTAGACAAAGGTGACTGCGTATATTTTACTTCTGCAATGATCCGATCCAGTCCCTGCATACCAAGCCCGCCTTCACTTTTCAATCATGCTCATCGAATCACTTAGCATGTAGGCATGGGTGTAGTCTTGTGACTGCATCGGTATCATTATACCACTTATGGTCATACATAACGTACGCACGCTATCTTCTGTGACTGTTCTGCCTAGAGAGCGTGCTGTAAATGCCCATGCATTCCCTGGGTGTCGTATTACGAATATGTCTATATAGATAACTGCACCTTCCTCTTCGGTGCTGTCCCAGATAAGGGCATTCACCTCCGCAATATCCACGATTAGGTCATGTTCCCAGCATTCCCTGTCCTGTGTGTGACAATACATAAGAATGTGCCCCTAAATGATGTTGGCACTCGTATCCAGTGTTGATATTTGAAAGTCCACAGATCTGTTTCATGACATCTTCTGCGCAGCCCACCCATTATTTGCCTCTTTTTAATCTGTCATCTTTCCCAGTGTTGAGCTCTTAGTGTAATGGATGCTATTTATCTTCCGAAATGTTCGCGCTCTCCGGATCTTGATCTTGCCATTCATAGTTGGAAAATCAAGAAGTTACCTCATTGCTACACATGAAGTATCTTTTCAACACCCCTAGACGTTATGGATAAATCAGATCGCTTAATTTTGTACTTTCTCTAGCCTATTAATTTGCGTTGTACTGACAGTTGGTGCGAGGACCAGTCCCTGGAACAGGAAGGTAGGTAGTCTCTGCTCGATGTTTTTTAAGGCTGCTAGTCTTTTGTGGGGTTTTGCTATCACATGGTCGTCATAGTCCTTAAAAGACAGGCTGCGATCAAACTTTACTCCTAGATATGTCATCACCCTGTACCTGGTCACATCGTCAGCTGCCATTCGTACCACCAGTGTTTCCGTATTGACAATATAATTGTTTATGGAGAACCACAGAAGCTTTATTAATCTTAACCAAGACACCAGACACTCCACACAAGGAAGAGATGCGATAGAGTTCGTTTACCCCATGCACCAAAGAATAACTGACTTCGGAAACGGATAACTAAGTAAGAGCAACTTCAATGCAATCTCCAATTAATTGACAAATGGTAATTCAGTACTGTTCCAAAGAAAGCTAAAACCCCTATGCCCGATCAGCGCGTAACCCCACGGGAAATGTAAAACACCAGAACCTAATGAAGACAACATAATAGAAATCACGAAAAAAGCACCCAAACAGACACAGAGAGAAAGCAAATAGCAGAAAAACACATAGACGACAACTATCCACAGGACTCCTGGTCTCACAGATACACGGATGGCTCTGCTACAAACGCCACCAGAAATGGAGGAGGGGGGTGTATTCCTGAGGCTGAATAACCTGGAAGAGATTACCAAATTAAAAAAAAAGCCACAGTGAAATTCTCAAACAACTATACAGTTGAAACTGAGGCCCTCAAAGATACTGCAAGACTGTCATTTCAGCACAAAAATAACGTGCACAAGAAATTGGTGATACTGGCCGATATACTGGCAGTCCTAAGAGCACTAAAAAAAAAAACAAAAAAAAAAACAACAACCCAGGAACAACGAGCTAGATGACATGAGAACAACCGTAGATCAATTATGCAATAACTTCCAGAGAGTAGTCGTCCAGTGGATACCACAACACTGTGATATATAATGAAAAGAATGCGCAGACAAATTAGCCTAGACAGGATGAAGTTTACCGCAAGAGAACCATTTGGTCAGCTACGATGAAGCAAAATCCACCATCAAAGGCCAGTATCATGAAAAATGGAAACAAGACCACCAAAATATAACGAGAGTGACGAATATATACAACTATCAAGGAGGGACGTGTTATCATACTTCGTCTACGCACTGGCCACTACAGAATAAGAAACCATATGTTCACCAAACTGAAACACACTTTACATGATTCTTCCCACTGTACAGGCCTAATGAGGTCAATGTGGTACATTTCCACCTCCTTCGAAGAGAAACTGTACGAGGCACCTGAATCACTGAAATAGACAGCATCCTTCAAACGAGTCCGGAATCCTAGTCTGAATGAGTCATAATCTCAGCAGAAGAAGAGTTCGTTTTGCAGTGTAGATGCGATTACGCGTCTGTCTTTTACCTGTCGATATATCAGAACGTCATCAGCAAAGTAATAGTTCCTCTTCCTCTATCCAGCTGTTGTTCCATGATTATTGTTGTGTACACGTTACACAGGACTGGTGACAGTAGCGAATCTTACAGCAACCATGGACAAAGTTATGTAGCTCGGGACAACCAAATCCCACATTGAGTGTCACCTTCCTCAGAAACAGTACTGCAGCTATCCATGTGATGAGGAAAGGTGCACCGCCAGTTTAGAAGCGTTCGATAACCAGGAGGGAAGTCATCTAAGGGCCAGAGTGCCGCTATAGAAAAGACATCCCGCTTCCTTTGCAGAGAGATAGAGAACAATCAAAGGCTAAGGAAAGCAAATCCGCAGTACTTGACAAGGCGCAAAGCATAGTGTAGTGAACCAACATGTACTCAAACAGCTAAAATAAACATAAACCGGTATAGAGCAGTTAAACTAATAGAAAGACAAGTCAAACTACAACGTTTCGGCAAAACCGACATACTCGAGACCCCGCATAGTATTTAATATTGTGCATATTTGTGCTTAGAAAAAGAGTTCTTAAGTGTTATGTAGAGCCAGTCTTAACATATGGATGTGAATCTTGGACAATAGGACAACAGACAAGAAAATCACTGGAGTCTGTAGAGATGTGGTATTGCAGAAGAATGTTGAGAATACCATGGACAGCTAGGTTGAGTAATGAGCATGTTTTGAAAGAGGTCAAAGCAAAAAGAGAGCTAATTTCCAATATTAGGAAGAATCAATCATCATTTTTGGCCATGTAATGAAAGCACGCTGCTCGAACAACGTAGGTTACGCAGGATTGGCCATGTACATCGTATGAAAGATGGCCGCATATCAAAAGATATACTCTACGGACAACTGGCAGATGGTAAAAGAACTAGGGGGCGCACAAAACTTCCGATTTGTAGATGTATGTAAACGCGACATGAAGACTCTGAACATAAACCCTGCAGCATGGGAAGACATAGCTGCAGACCGCAATCTCTGGAAACACACTCTAAAGGTTCACCTCAAACAAGAGACGGACAGATTCATAGAGAAAAAAGAATACACGGCGAAAGAAAGAAAAAATAACATTTCTAGGGGCACTGAAAAATCCATAGTCAACTTACGACTGACGGGGGCTACTATATTTGTGCTTATCTCCGTGTACTCAGAGTTCTATCTATTGACCATTCGAGCCGTAGCCGGCCCATAGGGCGTAGACCAAGATACTCCCTCTCTTATCTGAATTTTTGTTCTAGCAGTTTTCAATTCTTTTAAAGATATTTTATAAAATCTCGCCATTTGTCTCTGTTCTGTACAAGCGGCTCTATCTTACCGAGGAAGTCGATTCCTGCTGCTCTTGCCTCTCTCATTAAATTAATTAATGTTCTTCTCGGTGTCTTCCTCTTTTCCTCTTACCTGTTGTTTCCCACATGAGGGCTTGCTTTGCTATTCGGTTGTTATCTCTTCTCATCACATGTCCAACATATGACCATCGTCTTTTCTTGATTGCTGAAGATATTAGTGATTGATTGGCGTTTTCTCTAATTTCCTCGTTTGTTTTTAATTCGTTCCACGCTATATCAAGTATTTTCCTTAGACATTTATTTTCGAATGCGTTCAACTTTGTTTCTATATCTCTTGTTTTCCTTTTCACACGCATAACTTAAGTAAGGGTTGATAGTACATTTAATTTGAATAGTCTTAAGTTTTGTGTTTGTGCTGATGAGTTTTGATTTCCACAACTTTTCAAGGCTTCTGAAAGACAACTCTATTTAAACGATAAGGTTGCTAGGAAATATAGGGTGTTTATAAAGTCTCACTACACTTGGTATCTAGGTCAATTTGAAAAAAAATGTGTATGACGTCATCACAATATGTGCTCCCACTGTTAATTGTGCGATACACACGGGTAGTTGTTCAAAGATTTATAGCAAGATTTCCTGATAAACAACCTCCTCATCGCATTAACGGTTAGAAATTTGTTGATAAGTTTATTGCTACTGGAATGTGGAAGATGCTCACGATCTGGTAGGCCTGCTGTGAATGATGAAATATGTTTTAGATATCCAAGACAGAATCCTTAAAGTCCAGACAAGTCATTAAGAAAACTGTCGCAACAAGTGAACTTACCATTGAGCACATATTGTGATGACGTCATAACATTTTTTTTCAAATTGACCTAGATACCAAGTGTAGTGAGACTTTATAAACACCCTATAGAACTAACACTAGCCGGAGCGGCCAACGAAAGAAAAAATCAAACGACAACAGACTATGATTAATTGTATATCATATCTCCCGTTGATGTTGAGAACAAACTCAGAAATGGCATATGAAGAAGATAAACCAACGACGTCGGAGAGAACATCGTTATAACGAAATTAAGTTAAAATAAAGCAACGTTTATTCAGGAATTAGTGTATATTTGTTTTTTGTTGTCTATTTCCAACAAGCAACTTCTAAATATAGATAAAGTCGGTTGGGCTATTATCTAATAAAATATAAATATCATTTCCCGGAAGCCATTGTTTCAGTCACGCATGCGCATGAAGATATATCGATTGTTACATTTAACAAATGGAACTCTTGTATCGGTCTGCTAAGAACAACCTGTTGCACCACTCAACAGCAGTAGATTGCACTAGTTGTAGCAACAACAGATTTGTTAATATGAAATACAATTACACCACATAATATTTGATCTCTGAAGCAAAATAAGAACTCGTGGACACACCATTCGATTTGCTCCGATGATAGGTATCGATTTAGAAAATCGACCGGTAGCAGATAAATTTAGAAACAAACAAACAGGGCTGCGTGTGTGGTAACCTGGGAGAACAATCCGGAACAGTTTGTGATGGCAATGAAGAGGATTCAAAAGGTAAATAACCAACACAAAGCTGATAAGTTTATGGTTTGGTTATTTTCATTCTCTTGAGAAACCTAAGACATTATTACCTGCGTCAAAAGAAACTCGCAGCCCGTAATTTTCATTGAGAAAAAAAGTACAGACTTACTCAACTGGAGTCAGTAGTTAATAAAATAATAATACTACAGTGTACTACTGTAGGACTGTAACTGTAGGTATAATAATACTAACTAATACTGTACTTTAGTGTACACTAGTACTCACTGAACCTCAGTTACTGTTAGAGTGTTAGTGTAGCTACTGGAGGTGTACAGTACAGTAGTCTGTAGTGAGTGTTAGTGTACCCAGTGTACTACTGACCCAACTGTCACGTATGAGTGTATAATGTAGGATTTTTGTAGGACAGGTAGTCAGTGTACTGTTAGTAGGGACGGTACTGAGTATTTATACTACTACTACTGTTAGTCTAAATACTAAATAAAAGTGTTGTTAAGTTAAGTTAAGTGGTAGTAAGTAGTTTCACTATCATGATCGCTCTGATTACTGACTCTGAAACAAAGAAATCAGAAATGAAATGAGATTGAGAAGTCATTGTGGTGTGTACTAGTTTAATTCATTTTAATTATTGTTTTCCAAGAATCAGAAAGTCCTCAAGATTGAATTACGTTCTACATTTCATATTATTGGTAATTAAATGCGGGTATTATTAAGGCCCTGGTAGGTAGGAAATTACTTTATATTTATTATGGTAATTTACGAGTTTAGTGTTGTAAATTAAAGATATCTCCCCCACTCTTGTCCTGATATTTTTTTGTACATTGGATAAACTGGTAACCTCTTAAACTTTTCATACCTTCCTTATGGATTCGGCAAAAACATAGTTTGTACATAATTTTCTGTTGTATTTTATATGTTGTGGGTTAAATAAAATATTGTTCTGTGCCTTTACCTTGCCTTTTAATGATAAACGGTAGATTTACAACTTTCAGAAAATGGGTATAGGTCAAATTCCTTCCTTGTCAAGAAGTTACTGAAAATGCCAGATGGACTTTAATTTTAATGCATTTTCCTGAGGATATCGTAAGATATCTAGGTTAGTGTTACTATTTATATATGTGGAAAATCACCCATTCGATTGACTGAAGAAAAAAATATGGAATGCATGGACTTTTCAAGGTATCCATATTCATGGTTAATAGCTTTGATTTTTCCAGTGTATTGATTATTAATTTGCTGGTTAATTGCGGTCTCGGTAGCCTAGTTGGGAAAACCATCCAACTGGGCTACTGACTTTTGGACAATTCATGTTCAATTCCCAATGGAAGAAGTGTGAATTGTACTCGTGGTTGGAAAAAAATACTCCAGCGGTCGTCCCAGCCGCTGGCAGAAATGGGTACCAGGGTCATACTCTGGGAAGGTGAGGAATGCTGCCTTGCATTGAGAGTTTTGATACTTGAAGCGACACTATCCAGAAGTCCCTGAACACTTCTGGATAGGCAGCTAAGCACATATTAGTGAAAACTCACGTGCTAAGACACCGATTCAAGTCTCGTACTTCATCTTTACCTTGCTGGTTAATCTTAAAAGAATTTGGATTTTTGAATTCTGTCTTTTTAATTGTCACTGCAAAAAAGAGATCTACTGATTATGTCGTATGCGGATAAACAGTGAGTTTAAGGTTTTTCTAAAAAAGCATGAAACAAACCAAGTTAATGATTGATAGTCAAGTCGCTCGTGTCTGTCAATAGCCCTGCATTTTAAAATAATTAATTTACTGGATAATGTTTTTATTAAATTATTTTTTTAATTTAAAACTAAATTTAACATAACCACAAAATTGGAAAAAAATCTGATGGTGGTCATGTCCATTCAAAACTTTGTGAAAACTATTATTATTAATAATATTATATTATTATTATAAATTAACACTTAAAGTTGACATACATTTTTTCCACAATTTGAATGGCTGTTTTTTTTTGCTCAGTTGTGCAGCTTTGCCTCTAAAAAATATGGAGAATTTTTTTTAATGTAAAAAATGGTATGGTTAAAACTTTATTTAGTTGATGGACGACACGAATTTGAATGACGTTTCGGCTCAATAGGCCTTCAGTAGGAACAAACAAACAACACAAACACAGATATGTAAGTGAATAAAACTAATCCTACATAGCTAACTAATAATGAAACGTCGCTCAAATTTGTGTCGTCCATCAATTATGTAGTCCATCAATTACGTAACGCTTTAATCATATAACTTTATTGCAGCTTCGCATTTGTATGCATTCATTTGGTTTTCTTTGCCTTGATCCCCCTTTTAAAATATGGAAGGTAAATGTGATGTGAACTTTAACAACAATGCAATGATCATATTATTTCTCCCAACATTTGCAGATCACAATTTTTGCATCACTGTTATATTTCATTGAGCTGAAGCATTAGTATGAAGATAGTAATATTTATAGAATTGAGATGCTATAATATCTTCTACTAAATCCCAATTTTGTGAATGTTTTTACATCTATAATCTGGAAAAGAGGGTGAGCTTATGTCGGTCATGTGTTGAGAAGAAATAACAGAATAATCACAGAGAAAGCCTCAAAAAGGAAATTATAGGAACCTGCTGAGAAAAATACTGACAAAAAGTGGCAAAGATAGCAGTCATCCATTTCCCAGGAGATTGAGAATCTTACAAAGAAGGGATTTATGGCCTGTTCTATGTAATGTCTGACTGCACTGGAAGAATGTAAGAAAGTACAACATATATCTAAAGACATTATTCCATACAAATACCCTATCTCTAATGAGACCATTCATAAAACTGTACTTCAGAAACTGATGGACACAAAGACCTACAATCAGTTATCTGGAAATCATCATCATCATCATCATGCACATTACAGGTTGGCATAGGCAATAATGTTCTTCCAAAATCTTCTATCAATTGTGCATCGTATCAGTTCTGTTGTTGACTGTTTTCCATACCAAGACACCAAGCGATCCAGTATTTTCTCTCTTTGTTTTCCGCAAGCTATCATTCCCTGTTTTGCCCGAAAAATGTTGATTGTTTCTTTCTGATGTTTTTTTGGAGCTCCCTTTTTGTGTTGGCCACTTTGAGAATTTCCTCATGGTCCTTTTAGCTGTCCAGGGAACTTTCAACATTCTTCTGAGTAATCCCATCTCTGTGGCCTCTAATCATCTTGTATTTGTTTGTTTACTGTCCATGATTCACTTCCATAGATCAGAATTGGCTTTATATAGCACCGACAAACTCTCTTTCTTATATCTACTGACATAGATTTGTTGCATAAGACGTATCTAGAAATACAAAACTAAATAGTTTGATGGCCATATATTGCAATTACAGACCTAGTTATGATACTTCTTGAGGCACATATAATGGTTAAAAAAAGGGCAAGACAAAACAAAAGAATGGACTGGCTTGACTTTGTAAGTGCACAAAGATTTGTGTCTAACAGAAAGATGGTAGAAAGTAGTCGATGCATACACCAAGTGAAACCTCTTATGCCCATAGAATATCATTTTCATTCTTATGGTGCTATGGGAAAATGAAATGATCTTAGATGTATTAGCTAACTATTGACTGATGAGCTTAGATGTATTAGCTAACTATTGACTGATGAGCTTAGATGTATTAGCTAACTATTGACTGATGAGCTTAGATGTATTAACTAACTATTGACTGATGAGCTTAGATGTATTAGCTAACTATTGACTGATGAGCTTAGATGTATTAGCTAACTATTGACTGATGAGCTTAGATGTATTAACTAACTATTGACTGATGAGCTTAGATGTATTAACTAACTATTGACTGATGAGCTTAGATGTATTAGCTAACTACTGACTGATGAGCTTAGATGTATTAGCTAACTATTGACTGATGAGCTTAGATGTATTAACTAACTATTGACTGATGAGCTTAGATGTATTAGCTAACTATTGACTGATGAGCTTAGATGTATTAACTAACTATTGACTGATGAGCTTAGATGTATTAACTAACTATTGACTGATGAGCTTAGATGTATTAGCTAACTATTGACTGATGAGCTTAGATGTATTAACTAACTATTGACTGATGAGCTTAGATGTATTAACTAACTATTGACTGATGAGCTTAGATGTATTAACTAACTATTGACTGATGAGCTTAGATATATTTTTCAACATTGCTTTTTTTAAAGACAATTTGTTTCTTTTACATATACTTATATTGAAATTATTTTTTTAAATGTCTGTATCATTTCATTTTGTTAAATTTTCTCCAGGAGTTAGTAGATCTTGGCCGAGATCCACCCTGTCATTGTTCCGCTGGACCAGTGGGTGATGATTGTGAGTAGACCAGAAGTAATGTTTTTTTCTGCGACAGTTTGTATTTTGTTATAAAATAGATTGAAACTGTATATTACTGCAATCGTTATGGTTCTATCTATTGACCTTTCGAGCCGTAACCGGCCCATAGGGCGTAGACCAAGATACACCTTCTCCTATATGAATTTTTGTTCTAGCAGTTTTCTTTTAAAGATATTTTATCAAATCTCGCCATCTGTCTCTGTTCTGTGCAAGCAGTTCTATCTCATTGAGGGAGCCGATTCCTGCTGCTCTTGCCTCTCTCATCAATGTTCTTCTCAGTGTCTCCCTGGGTCTTCCTCTTTTTCTTTTACCTGTTGTTTCCCATATGAGGGCTTGCTTTGCTATTCGATTATTATCTCTTCTCATCACATGTCCAACGTATGACCATCGTCTTTTCTTTATTACTGAAGATATTAGTGGTTGATTGGCGATTTCTCTAATTTCCTCGTTTGTTTTGAATTCGTTCCATTCTATACCAAGTATTTTCCTTAGACATTTATTTTCGAATGCGTTCAACTTTGTTTCTATATCTCTTGTTGTTTTCCAGCTTTCACACGCATACGTAAGGGTTGATAGTACATTTGATTTGAATAGCCTAAGTTTTGTGTTTGTGCTAATGAGTTTTGATTTCCACAACTTTTCAAGGCTTCTGAAAGACATTGCTGCTTTAGCCAGTCTGATTCTAATTTCTTTGCTCGTATCCCCTTCTCGATCAATGTGACTTCCAAGATAGATAAAGTGATCGATCTCTTCTACTGGTTTGTTTTCCATGTATATTTTGTCACTTGTTGGAATTAAACTTTTCATGACTTTAGTCTTTTCATGATTGACCTCAAGCCCAATTTTGCTGGCTATTGATGATAGTTCATTTGTGTTTTCCTGCATCGTTTTTATCTGACTGCTGATGAGAACTATGTCATCAGCAAAGTCGAGGTCCTCCAAATGGTCTCCTTGTATCCATTCGATGCCTTTATTACCAGTGCAGCATTTCTTCATTATGAAGTCCATAACAATTCCAAATAACAAGGGCGATAAAATACATCCTTGTTTAACCCCAGTTTCTATTGGGAAACATTCGCTCAGTCCTTCCTCTGTTCGAACTGCACATGTGTAACCATCATACATGTCTTTGATAATATTTATGATTTTTGATGGTAAACCATATTGCTTCAGAATTTTCCACAAAGAATCTCTATGAATACTATCAAATGCTTTTTTGAAGTCGATGAAGTTAAGTACAAAAGGTTTTTGCTTTTCAATATGTTCCTCCAATATAAGTCGTAGAGTGAAAATGTGGTCAAGACAGCTTCTCCCTTTTCTAAACCCAGCCTGTTCTTCACGCATTACTGTATCTATTGAATCCTTTATTCTATTTAGGATGATTTTACAGAATAACTTTGAGGCAACTGACAAAAGTGTCACGCCTCTCCAGTTGTTACAATCTCTAAGATTGCCCTTTTTTGGGATCTTAACAATGAATCGTTATGGTTACACTTAGCAAAAATTAATTTCACTGCTTAAATTCAAAGTTTAATTTTATTGTAGTCACAAAAAGTTGGTTCTAGTTCCTTCAGAAAATATCAATTTTCTCAACAACAAAAAAACACTTTGGTGTGCAATTTTGCATACATTCTCTGCAATTTTGCATACAGTCTTAGATTTTCGTCCAGCCTTAATACAATATTTTTATCTATTATAAAAGTGATCTAGTGTAGGATTTTGTTTATATCTTGACAAAGATAACTTCATCAAGCACAAAAGATCAAATAAAGACATGGCTTGCTAAGGAAAATGTCCCCTTGTATGACTACTGGTTGAAATTAGAGTTATTGCAGTTTGTAATACACAGGAAGAACTCAAAGAAGTTTTTGATTGACAAAGTAATTACAGAGCATGGTCACACTTAGCTTTGATTCACACCTTACCTTTCACACCTTAATTCACTAGAGCATGTGTGGGCCAAAGTCAAAGGGCAAGTGGCAGCAGAGAACACCATATTTAAAATATGTGATGTTAAACGAAGAAGCTGTCTGTTATTTTTTCTCTTTGCTTCCCTCTATCTCTTCGTCCCTCAATTTTTCCAGTTGTTACAATATATTCCAGTTGTTCTCTTCTCACTACATGGCCAAAAAATGATGATTGTCTCTTCCTAATATTGGAAATTAGTTCCCTTTTGGCTTTCACCTCTTTCAGAACTTTTTCATTACTCTTCTTAGCTGTTCATGGCACTCTCAATATTCTTCTGTGACAAACTACAGACTCCAATGATTTTCTTGTCTGTTGTCCTATTGTCCATGATTCGCATCCATATATCCAGACTGGCTCTACATAACATTTAAGAACTCTTTTTCTTGTTTTTATTGTCAAAAATGGATTGCATAGTATCTTCCTCATTTTCTGGAAAGCTGCTTTTGCCGGAGCCATTCTGCATAACACAAAGTTCCCAAATATTTAAATTCATTTACTTGTTTTAATATTGTTCCACTTGTCTTTATTCTGCACTGAGGTGATGTCTTTTTCTTTGTTGTTACCATTACCTCTGTCTTTTTGCTATTAAGGCTGAGTCCTTTATTTTTGCTTTCCTTCACTATTATGTCCAACATTTCTTGTAACTCATTTTCACTGTTAGCGATTAAGACTGTATCACCAGCATACCTTAGATTATTTATATTATGACCTCCAATTGTTATTTCAGGCATGTCCCTTATGGATCTTAAAATAATCTCACTATAAATATTAAACAAATCTGGTGACAGCACACAACCTTGTCTAACACCCTGTTTTATTTGTTGAAACATTCCCAATTGGTTTCCAGTTCTTATGGCCGCTGTTTGTTACCAGTACATGTTCTTTATTATTCTTAGATCTTTGCTGTCTACGTTTATGCTTTCTAAAATTTTGATTATTTCTTGGTGCTTTACTTTATCAAATGCCTTGGTATTTATGATTGTACAAAGAAATTACGATGGTGGTTTTCTGTTGCCGAAAGTCGGTTTGTTTACGGTTGGCTCCGCTAGCCTTTGACTAAAAAGTCTCACCCACAAGGCAGTGGGGTTGTTTTATTTCGGGATCATTATTTCAGAATAAGGCAGGTAAATTGGTAAATCTCTTTTGACAACATTCCCTTCCACTGTTTCATATAAATACCCTTTATGGAAAAATCAATCTTTTCCAAATTAGTGGAAAACATCATTGACATTGTTAATAGAAAAAAGTACAGAATGAACATCATACTCTGTTCTGATAAGGTAAAATCTTATGTGAAACAGAGAAATTGCTCCTTTTCCTATGCTGTGAAGATACATCTTTGAATCACCATGACATTGTAAAATATTTGTAATACTGTAAAATCTAATATTTCTTTAATGCTAAATGTTTTAGAATACAATTTAAATAAGAAATATTAATATTTGCAAAATCCATTTTGCCTTTGGACTTAGTATTTATACATTCTTAAGGTCAAGAAAAATCTAAGAGTGCATGCAACAATTTACAGCAATATACCAATTATTTTCTCCAAGAAAATGGATCTTGAGTTTGGGCATAAATTAGTGAACAGACTATAATATTTACCCTTTATGATCAGAGCTCCATTTTGAATGAGTGTTAACATGTCTTTGGTTAAGGAAAATAAGCTTTATCTCATGAAAAGAAAATAAGGTTTCCATTTCTGCTTGTTGCTGCATTCATGCTGTAGGTTCATTGAAAGTTTTTATGTTTTAAGGGCATGTTTGTTTTAAAACATGGAAGACATTTTTCTTTGGAGCTTCTGATCTATTTATCTTTCGTTCACCTGAAGTATTGTCTATATCTGCAATGTCACTTCCAGTATAAATTTTACTATCTTTTGTAATTCTTCCAGTGGCCCATATTTTGAACAGTTTTGTCTGTAGTGTTTTATCTATGGGTCAATGGATTTTCCTCAGTTTGCTATATTCAGTAGTTTTGATGTATGTGTTCAGCAGTCTGGGGCACCCATCCACTTGTACATGTAGTTGAGATGTCGATCTTGAATTTTGTATACATGTGACTGTGGAGTCAATCATGCCCTGTTCTTGTTGTTGTTGCATTCGCCAGCTTTCAACTCTGACGAAGTCCCTAGAGACTAGGAACTGAATTTTGCGTGTTAATCCATTTTTCCCTGGCAGCCGTGTGCACAGGGGTCCCTCGCCGCACAGGCAGATAACTCCGGCTTCGGAGGTACTCATGTTATTTCTGTCCATGAGTAACTGACGTTTCAAGCCAGTCCTCGCTGCTGAGACCAGGGGTGGTTGTCGCAGAAAGAAATCATAAATAAAAATCCCAACCGGTGGAGCCGAGATCCTCGAGACCAACCAGCCCCCCCATGGACTTGGAATATGAGGAAACTGCAACAAGGAATACTTTTCATGCATAGCCTGCAATGGTTCCTGCCGCCTATCCACCGTATACCAGAAGTTCATGTCCTCCCGAAAGTGATGATCGTCATATTTCGTTAAAAATGTATAGCACTTGATGATGTTAGGCCATCGCTGTTGACTCCAATTTCGAATATATAAACACACAGTTAGTCGTCAGATTATCCCCGTCGCACATCAAACAACAGACCGTAAGATTAGCATAACGCCAGTCTAGGGATTTACGATGAGCCATTACAATGACGTAGCACACATAACAATGGCGCAAGCACAGAAATGGCATGCCCTTTAGATTCTTGATTACTCTAGGGAATGTAGCCAACGATGAACAGATCACGGTGAAAATTCTCTAAAGAGATAAAACTGTAACTGACAAAGCATTTCACATTAATAATTAACATGGAAATAACTTGCGTCAAGCAAATCCAGCAACGGTCATGAACAGCATAAATGTGACGTACAGCGCAGAACAAGCCTAGACGATGGAATGTCGCATTCACAACAGTTTACCTGATTTGGGGCTTGTGGTCTTCTGATTGATTTAATTATCTGTTTCTTCTGATGGTATGTAGCTGGTGCATATGGTTGTGTGCCTGTTGCGCCTTCCTTTGCCAGCTGATCTGTTCTCTCATTTCCTGTTATTCTACAGTGGGATGGGATCCACTGCACTGCGACCCTGTGGCGCTTGCAGAGTTATTGAGTTATTTGCAGGTCATCATTATTGCATGCTGAACATGTCCATATCTGCTCAGATCCCCTCCTCAGCAAATCTCACAGGATCCAGCGACTGACGACTCCTGTTGTGTTGGTTGATAAGTCTTCTTATATGCCCACTAAGTTTCTCATTTCTGGCTGTTCCCATCTTAACTCCCATTTCTTTCATCTGAAGAAGTGACGTGGACTCATGGTTGTCAAAGACCTTTTCCTTCCTACAACCCAGAGGACTTTGATGATGTCCGCCCGATCCATTGGTTGACCATCTTCAATGACAGTGCAGCCAAGTAACCTGTCTGCTCTTTCATTTCCCCGTACTCCCACATGTCCAGGGACGTAGACAAAGGTGACCTTACATATTTTTGACTACTGCAATGACTCTACCCGTTGCATGCATACAGAGCCCGCCTCCACTTAGGAAATGGAGTTCAGTCAGTAAGGTCTGGGTCTGCATATGTGGCAATTTTCTGGGTTGTGCCTAGAGTGCTGATCTTGCATCTGTCAAAAACCCTACAGGCTGTGAGCTAAGATTACTACTGTTCAGCAGTTTTTCTTTTGCTAACTTTATTGCTTGGATTTCTGCATTGTAGTTGTGACAATATTTCCACATTGTTATTTTATTCATATCCCTAGTGTTATTTGGATACTCTGTGTATGCTCCTAGAGCTTCTGATCTTTTTGACTACAAGTAATGTCACTACTGTATAACGTAACTATCAGTTTTATTCATATAATTGTTTGCCAGCCTGCAATATTGCTTGATTCAACAGATTGCCATTATGCAAACTTGCATTTCCTCATATCAAACATTCTTGCTTTAAGGATTGATAGTAATTGCAAGGTTAATATCGAAGCTGTCAAAATTACAGTAGATTACAATTACATTGTGTCCTTCAACACAAACATTATTTATATAAGAAATTGGAAATGCAAACTGATACCATAGCAGAATTGAAATATCTGAAGAATAATGAACTGATGGCAACCCTAATGAAACTGTCCCATCATTTATCATTTTTTCATTCCTTATGTGCCTTTCTGCATTGAGGAGAGATATGGTTCATGATTTCTTGCTCTTCTACTGGCCTTTTCTGCTGTTATACCTCATATTGTTTCTAGTATTCTTTTTATCCTGAGAAAAATGATCCAGTGAATACCCCAACATTAACATAATTTTGTCTGAGTAAAAGAGAAATTACTTCAAGAAGACTATGTGTTAGCTCTGAGAAAGCAAAATCAACCATCAAAAGGCATTTAAAGCCTTTTCAAATGCACTGTCCACATAATGGATATTACCAGTTGTTTAGAAGAGCCTGGGTTATCATACTCTGTTGCGTTCTTTCTAGTTACAACAAAATAAGACATCACTTGTACCACTAGCCTGTCTCATTGCAAGCTAACAAATATGTGATGGAACATTCATTGGACATTGTTGCAGTATGTAATATTTAGAAAATCTAGAGCAAGTTATTAAATAAAAAAAAGTAAAGTACCCCCGTCACGCCAAGTGGCATATAGGGAATATGGTGTTCTATCTATCTATTATCCTTTCGAGCCGAAGACGGCACATAGGGCAGAACCACAATCTCAAAACAGAAACCTTGCGTGCCAAAATGTCACATATTGCAGAGATCACTGCTTCTAAAATCTATGGTCTGTTTCCATAACAATGCTTTTTACAATGACAGCTTGTCAAGCCATCGATCAACCTCCTTAGTCGCCTCATACGACATGCCTGGAAGGTCACAGTGTCACTATTCTTTACATCCCACATAATGGGGCCCCGGTAACACACGGGCAATACAGCGGTGTTAGTGACCATAAATTTTACAGACCTTCAGCCAATGATTTTTTGGGGTAATGTGGTCGGTATTATGCCCATGCCGCTTTACTTTCCCAGAAAAAAATCTGGTACCCATTAAAGGCTGGGTGAACCGGCAGCCGTCGGTTGGGATCGAACCCTACTTCTTGTCCTTTGTAGTCCAGTTCACTAACCACTGAGCTATAGCGGCTCCCCAAGTTATTAAATAGTTGATTCAATTGTTCTTTTTTTCTAAACAGTATTCCAGTGGCAAGCCACAATATTGGGTCCTGTGAGTATTCATTTTAGTCTAGTGCATAATTGTTGTCAAAGTCAGTTTTTCTTAGAATATATATATAATGAAATTCAGGTTAGTTTAAATTATTGTATTTTGTATCTAATTTTGTAATTTGATAACAGAAAGATGTTTTATTTTTAAAATTCTTAATCTGTTCTGTTCAAATCACAGTACATTCTAGTGCAGTTAAAACCAGTTTGGAAAGATACAACATCACAATCTGATTGAAAATTAGATTGCTGCCAACTGTTTTCATATCCATCTTCCTAAACACTTGTTCAAAACAAAGAACAAGGAATTAAAGATACATTTGCAGTCACAATATCAAACAAATACCAAGTCCTTCAACAACTAGACAATGCAATAGATATAGAAGATCATTGGAAACAGGTAAAGGATATATGGAAAGAGACATGCGAAGAAATGCTGTGGAAAAGAGAACGCCAGAATAAGGCATGGATGACAGTAGAGACCCTGGATAAAATTAGAGAAAGAAAGAACAAAGAAGCAGACATAAATAAAAGCAAAATGAGAAGTAATAAAGCCAAGACACAGGAAGCTTACACAGAGGTGAACAAAGAAGTGAGAAGATGCATTAAAAGGGATAAGAGGAAATATATAGATGAAATAGCTAAAGAGGCAGAGGAAGCAGCAAATAAAGGGAATATGAAAGAACCATTCAACAGCACAAGGAAATTAAGTGGAAAATACAAACAGATCAATGCCTTTATTGAAGATAAGAAAGGAAATTTGCTTAGTAATATAAGGGAACAAATGGAGAGATGGAAAGAGCACTTAGAAGAACTTTTGAACAGACCCGGCTCAAATGATCCTCCAGATATTGAGTTATTGAGTTATATGCGGGTCATCATCATTGCACTCCGAACATGTCCATAGGTGCTCAGATCCCCTCCTCAGCAATTCCCTCAGTGTCCAGCGACTGACGACTCCAGTTCTATGTTGGTTGATAAGTCTTCTTACACGGCCACCAAGTTTCTCATTTCTGGCTGTGCCCATCTTAACTCCCATTTCCATCATCCGAAGAAGCGACGTTGATCTGTGTTTGTCGAAGTCCCGTGCTCTTCCCACATCTCGGAGTGCATTGATGATGTCCGCCCGATCCATCGGTTGCCCGTCCTCAACGACAGCGCAGCTAGCCAACCTGTCCGCTCTCTCATTTCCCCGCACTCCCGCATGTCCAGGGACATAGACAAAGGTGACCTTACGTATTTTGGATTTCTGCAACGACTCTACCCATTGCATGCGTACAAAGCCCGCCTCCACTTTTTTTATCATGCTCATCGAATCACTCAGTATACATGCGTGGATGTAGTCTTGTGACTCTAACCATTTGAATGCCTTGGTCACTGCCATCACCTCCATTGTCATGCTACTCGTGGTCATGGCGTATGCACCACTGTCTTCCTTGGCCATTCTGCCTGCCGAACGTGCTGTAAATGCCCATGCACTTCTTTCGTGTCGTCTTACAGATCCGTCTGTATAGATGACTGCATCTTTCTCATCGGTGTTATCGCAGATGAGACCGTTGACCTCAGCATTAACCACGACCGGGTTCTGTTCCCTACTTTTCCTGTCGAGTGTGACAATACATGAGAAAGTCCCCTTGAATGTCGTAGGCACCGGTATCCACTCCTCACCAACGCTGAGATTGGTAAGCCCACAGACCTGTTTGATGACATCTTCTGCTCGGCCCACCCATGATTTGCCTCTTTTTAGCCTGGTGCCTTTCTCTGTGTTGAGCACGTGGTGCAATGGATGCTCTGTATCTGTACTAATCTTCAGGTATGCTCGTGCTCTCCAGATCTTGATTCTGTCATCCATGGTTGGAAAGTCAAGAAGATACCTCATTGCCACACAGGGAGTGTCCCTCGTACATCCCAGGATAATGCGCATGGCTTCATTTTGTATTTTCTCCAGCCTATCAATTTGAGTCGTACTAACAGTAAGAATGGCCAGGGCATACTCGATTGGTGCGAGGACTAATCCCTGGAACAGAAGAGTAAGTAGCCTCTGCTCGATGTTGGCAGCTGCCATGACCTTCAAGGCGGCTAATCCTTTGCGGGATTTTGTTATCACATGGTCGACGTGGTCCCGAAAACACAGGCTGCGATCAAACTTAACTCCGAGGTATGTCATCAACTTGTCCCTGGTCACCTCATCAGCTCCCATTCGTACTACCGGTGTGGTCGTATTAACGATATGATTGTTAAGGGAGAACCATGAAACTGATGCTTTATTAGGATTAACCAAGGCACCTGAAACCCCACACCAGGAAGAAATGCGATCGAGTTCGTCTTGCATTGTGGAGGCGATTCCCCGTCTGTCTCTTCCCTGTCGATATACCAGAATATCATCAGCAAAAGTCATAGTTCTTCCCCTCCCATCCAGCTGTTGGGACGTGATCGTTATTGTGTACACATTAAATAGAACTGGTGACAATGGTGAGCCTTGTGGCAGCCCAGGACAAATGGATGTTGGCTCGGAAGACCAACTTCCACATCTGAGTATCACCTTCCTCTGAAACAGTGCCGCGGCGATCCATCTTATGAGGAAGGGGTTCACCGCCAGTTTGAGAAGCATATGCATGAGATATTTTTACAATAGACGAAGGGGTTCACCGCCAGTTTGAGAAGCATATGCATGAGATATTTTTACAATAGACGACACCTTGGGCAGGCCATCCTTGTGCGCAACAATATGGTGGCAGCTGAGGTTGATATGTCTGTGTGGAACAATGCAGAATTGCAGGTACATGCGGTTAGGGTGCAGACCCCAGTTCATTTCGTGATTGTTAATGTGTATGCCTGTAATGGGAAGGTGAACACACAACAATGGCAGAATCTCTTCGAGTTCGATGAAGAGAATGTCCTCCAGATATACTACCAGCAAAAGAAGAGTTACACGTTAACTCTGGAAAACCAAGCAAAGAAGAAAAAATGAAAGCCATCAAACTATTAAAAAATGGTTAAGCCACAGGACCAGATGAAATTCCTTTGGGAAGCCATCAAAGCAGATATTTACACCTCTACCAAGATGTTACATAATCTATTAGAAAAAAATTTGTGAGAGGGAAGAAATATCTAAAGACTGGAAAGAAGGTTATATGATCAAACTATCAAAGAAAGGAAGTTTACAGGAGTGCACAAATTATAGGGGAATTATGCTACTATCAGTGCCAGGAAAAATATTAAACAGAATCATTCTGGAGAGACTAAAAGAGGCCATAGAGAAACATTTCAGAGATGAACAAGCAGGTTTTAGGAAGAACAGATCATGTGCTGATCAAATAACTACTCTACGTATAATAGTTGTACAAAGTTTAGAACTAAAATCCCCACTTTATATTGGATTCATAGATTACGAAAAGGCATTTGTTAGTTTAGACAGAGGAATGCTTTGGAAGTTGCTGAGTCATTACGGAATCTCCATAAAGTTTATTAACCTGATAAAAATAATGTATGAAGGAATGAAATGTAGTGTGGTGCATGAAGGACAGCTTACAGAAGCATTTGAAATAAGAACAGGAGTAAGGCAGGGATGCCTTCTGTATCCATTTCTCTTTCTACTGGCCATAGATTGGATTATGAGAATAACTCAAAACAACAGAAATGGAATCCAGTGGTCACTGACCAGCAACTTAATGATTTAGACTTTGCTGATGACATAGTTTTCGGTCACTGACCAGCAACTTAATGATTTAGACTTTGCTGATGACATAGTTTTCCTATCACACAGCCATCAACAGATGCAGGATAAAATGAGCATACTTGATGAGAGATCACAACAGCTAGGACTGAAAATTAATAGAGATAAGACCAACATTATGAGAATTAATGCAGTTGGCAATAACCAAATAAAATTAGGAGAAATACCTCTACTAGACGTACAATGTTACATATATCTGGGCAGTAATATAGATAACGAGGGAGGAACAGAAAATGATACCAAAATAAGGATATCAAAAGCAAGAGGAGCTTTTTTTGCACTGGGAAACATATGGAAGTCCAAAGAAATTTGGTTAAATACAAAAAAAAAAAATGTTCGACTCCAAATGTTAAGTCAGTCCTATTATATGGCTGTGAAACATGGAGATCAACAAAATTGACAATCATGAAGATACAGACTTTCATTAATGAATGCTTATGCAAAATAAAAGGATGGATATGGCAGGACAAAATCACTAACATAGAATTATGGAAATGTACCAGTCAAATACCAGTGGATAAAGAGATACAGGGATGGTGATGGCGCTGGATAGGACACACAGTGCAGAAACCAACTGAGAATATTACACAACAGGCCCTTTTTTTGGAATCCCCAGGGGAAAAGACAAAGAGGAAGATCAAGAAATTCTTGGAGAAGACAGACAGAGGCTGAGATGAAGATGATGGGGAAGACATGGAATGATCTTAAAAGAATGGCAAGAAACAGAACGACTTGGAAAGTGTTTTTTGAAGACCTATGCTCCACAAGGAGCTGAAAGGTAGAATAAACACTTGTGAAGTATGGACCTTTACCCTAGAATTACAGCACAAATTTCAACCACTATCAATAGAGCGAAATATTAACTTCCTTCTTGCATTTCAATTTTATAAATCACTGACACTTTTGATTTTGTGCAAATTTCTACAGATTGCTAAGCTTCAGTATTAGTTTTGGCAGTAGAATCTGTTCCTCATTTCTTCAATAGTGCAATTGTAAAGAAAGTATATATTATCTAGGTGATTTGACTACTCATGGAGATTGAGAAAATGTTGTTATAATGGGAACATCGCTGTGAACGAATTTAATAGTTGATCAAACAGCATTTAGGAAAATATTAGGAGGAAAATAATACTAATAATAGGAGGAATATGATTGATGTAGCTGATTCGGTTCAAATTCTGAAAGAGATTGGTCTATACGTGGTCTTTGAAGAGCATACCAAAGATTATGGTTATTTCAGTTTCATTATCAGTTGGGAGTGTTATCAATTTTACAGCATATTAAACAAATCTGTATGCACATCAACAGCAGGTCTAGAAGCCTGTAAATAGTAATCTCTCTAATTTTTTCTAACTATTGAGCAGAATATTTGTTGCTTTGAGCATAAATATCTCAAATTCAGCTACTGTGGAGCATTCAAACTTTCATTAAGCTTGTCAAGCGCACACTTTCAGTAGAGTACTTTTGTGTTGAGTATTTTATCAAAATATGTAATAAACTACAAGCATAAGTTAGCTTCTGCCCGTGCGCTGCCGGGACTACAAGCATAAGTTAGCTTCTGCCCGTGCGCTGCAGGGACTACAAGCATAAGTTAGCTTCCGCCCGTGCGCTGCAGGGACTACAAGCATAAGTTAGCTTCTGCCCGTGTGCTGCCGGGACTACAAGCATAAGTTAGCTTCTGCCCGTGTGCTGCCGGGACTACAAGCATAAGTTAGCTTCTGCCCGTGTGCTGCCGGGACTACAAGCATAAGTTAGCTTCCGCCCGTGTGCTGCCGGGACTACAAGCATAAGTTAGCTTCAAAACACTATTTCTTGAGAATTAAAACACTTTTTTTAACTAGTACTTGTAGAAGTGCCAATTTTAAGAAAAAAAATTGTTTAAACTAGCATAAATTAAATAGAATACCATACCTCATAACATAGATTGTAGACATATATTGTAGCATAATTTAAACTTCTCTGTAAGCTTACATGTCTTTCAAACACTGAAAATTCAATTGTAAAGGTTTAGGAACAGATGGTCAACCTGAAAGATGTCGATATCACTGCTTGCTGTTTGTTAACTAGCGATACATTGCATCCACAGGCACTTAATGGGTGAATGCTGAGGAAAAAGAAGAAGAAGCAGACAGACTGTAGTTAGAAACAAAATGTATGCACAAATTTGGACTTAGTTACATTAGGTAGTTCACAGTTCCAAGACAGATATCTCAGTCCAAACCAGCAAAATATATCCTTTGTAAATGCTGTATTTGTACAGTAACAAGTAAAACATTATGAATATTAAATAAATCTTTATTGTTATCAAAGGCTGACAGTCCTTATCAGGGTGGTGTTTTTTTCCTGACAATAGCTTTCCCATCTGATTATCCTTTCAAACCACCTAAGGTAAGATGCTTTAGTGTATTTTGTCTTTCAATGTGCCTTAACAAATCATGAATTATCATGTTTATGCTTGATGTAACTAATAGATGAACTAGCCAGTTAAAGAAAATTGAAATTTCTGTAGCTTTCTAAGTTCCAGATAACATACTTGATTTTTGTCATGGTTAGTGTATGGAAAAGACCCAAACTATTCACTAGTCTGCTTTATAAAATGTTCTGTTTTTAAACATAGTCTTCATTTTGAGGGTACGGACATCTTGTCTTTGGAAGTGAGATATGCACATTAAGTAAACAACAAAAAGAACATTAGAAACCTAAGCAATGTTATTTCTTTGAAGAATGTTAAGAGTTCTCTGGACAGTGAAAAAAATCTGCATAGAAATTCATAATGAGACCAACAAAGCAGGCACCTCATACATAATCAGAAAGATGTGATCAACCTTTAGTAGCTTGTTTTCTTCTTCAGTAATCAGTTTTTAGATGGTTAGACCAGCATAGGTTATGAACAAGACAGTGCATGTGAGGTATTCACTAGTCTCACAGTTTGTCATGCAGAGCTCCTTCTGTGGCCATATTTGTGTTCTTAGGTTGCTGAGATTGATACAATCATGTAGGATGTGCTCTAGAGTCAGTTCGGGTGCTCTGGGGCATGTTTTAAGACTGGGGAAATTGAAATGTGTATTGAATATGGGCAAAGTGAGAGACCATTGTAAGAGAGACCGTAGGTGATAGAGAGAAGATACTGGACAGAGTGGCGTTGTATCATAGCAAACATTTATCACTGGAAATAATACACAGTATAGTGAAAAGGCATTATTGTCCATGCCAACTGTCACAAGACAAGGCAAAGATTGAGTGATTGGGTCATAACTTTATTGCAGTTTTATGTTTCAGTATTTGAAAGTAAATTTATAGTGTACTTTCTTTATCTTCCATACTCTGTGAGTCATGTCCTTCTAGAGCTAAATTGAATGAAGCATGTCTGTAAAGGTAAAGTACGAGACTTGAATCTGCTTCATAGCGTGCGAGTTTTCACCCATAAGTGCTCTGCCACCTATCCAGAAGTGTTCAGAGACTTCTGGATAGTGTTGCTTCAAGCATTAAAACTCACAATACAATGCGGCATTCCTCACCTTTCCCAGAGAGTTACCCTTGTACACATTTCTGCCAGTGGCTGGGTCGACTGTGAGGGGTATTTTTTTTCTAACCATGAGTACAATTCACACTGCTTCCAGCAGGAATTGAACATGGATTGTTCATACGTTGATAGCCCAGTCAGATGGTTTTCCTAACTAGGCTACCGAGGCCCTGTCTCTGGGGGTCTGTATATAGCTGTAAACTCTTTTCCATTGTTTTCAAAAGCCATTTATCTGCTGTCACCTAGTAAGCACTCAAATTAATTACAGTTATGACATTTTTTATGTTTTTAAAAAAAATCTTTATGGAATGTTTCCATTACTGGGGTCTGCTGGGGAGATTTATAGGACCTGATAATAAAGGCTTCTTGTCTATTGCAGTCGCTGCAAAGTGTTTGGATCTGAATTTTTTTTGTTTTCACTTCTGATAGAAAAACTTTTGACCCTACCGGGATTTGAACTCACATTCAAATATAGTTAAAATGTAAATTTACCATTAGCATTTATCCTACTTAATTCATTATCATAGTCAGCAACTCTTCTTAGAACACAGATCTTCAATAAACTATTTTAATCTATTTCTGTCTTGAATTAACATATCCTGTTTCTTTTATCTAATACATTGTTTTTATATCTTGTTAAACCTTAGATTACAATAACTATTTGTGAGAGAAATTTTTGTGATTTGTTTGTAAAACTTGATAACACCCTTTGTAAGTTCTAGAAATAATATTTTCTTTGAACTTTTGCTACGAATCTTTGCGTTTACCTACGTAGAGCCACGACAATCAGGTGTGGTAATCATTTGCCTGCCTACGACTGTTTTATGGCCTGGAATCCGTATGCATAATGCAATGGCTATTGTGGACTGCGCTTTGTCTAACTGACATGTCAGACATCAGGCCAGCCAGTGTTCATTATTATCTTTGCTGTTGTTCGTTACCTATCCTGTGTTTACAAAGTATTGCTTGATGTCTCACTGACAGCTGAAGATAATTTCAGTCAGAAATTAGAAGAAAAAAAAGCTGCACTTTTATGAAACATTAGTATTTCTTACTAAGTACACGTGATGTTCGACGAAAAAAAATCTGCTAGCAATGACTTTTCAGGGGTCACTGGCAGGAATAATTATGAAGGTATAAGGAGGGAACAAATTTTCACCCTTGACAAACTGTCGAATTCAAGAATTTTTATTTTGAGAACATCATTTTTATGAAGGTATTGTAATCTAGAGGTGCACGTGGCCTTGCGGCTAAAACCACTGTTCCACTGGCATACAGTGTTCGAAACCCGCGGTAGACAAAAATGATTTTTTCTATCAGGGGCGAAATAAAAATCCAGTCTCACACGTCATGGCGACTGCTTTGACCATGCAGCCTTTATCCCTCAGGTTCTATCGTGTGCCCCCGGCATACACCAGCAATGTGTTGTAAAGATATATATATATATTTTACAAAAAAATTGTAATCTAGAGTTAAATCTGTAATTGTGCTTGTGTTCATATTGTATTTGCAGGTTGCTTTCTCAACAAAAATCTATCATCCAAATATCAACAGTAATGGCAGCATATGTTTAGATATTCTTAGAAGTCAATGGTCTCCTGCTCTGACCATATCAAAAGGTAAGCGAGAATCACACTTTTACTGGTTTCTATTTCTTTTTAAATTCCAGAGGTCAAATGTTAAGTTTGATCAGTAGTACTTGTGTGACCTTGATCAACTTTTTACAGCAAAATTTTATTTTTTCTTTTTACATTGGCAAAATTGGCATTAGATCTTCAGAGATAAATTATTTAAAATATTTCGCAGAAAATCATTACATTTGTTTGTGAATACTTTGATTGAAACAGTAGCCGACAATTTCAATTTAAGCCCCAGACTTTTCTTTCTCACTAATGATTACAACTGTCTTCATGAAGTTTCAAAAAGGATTGTATAAGGTTAATCACCTGCTCAAGTTCTACTTCCCAATCTTTTCCTAATTTTATTCCATATTCAGAGAGTTATAAAGTTGCTGCTTTATTTATTGTTGTATTGTACTCTTACATGTAGTGACAGAGTGATTTTTAGCAGACAGAAAGTTTTTCATGTATAATAAACTTACTGTTGTTCCTTTCCAAGTTAGCCATTTAAAAAATTGTATTGCTGTAAATTCTAACAGATTCATCTAAGTCCACGAATGTTTGATTTTCTCTTTACTGTACTATCTTATGCTAGTGTTTTTTGTTTCTTCTAACTATTTTGCTGCACAGTTCTTGAGTATGGCTGAAAACAAGCGATTTTGAATTGAAAGAAAAATAAGCCAATAACATTTTAGTGTATTATAAATTTAATCAGTGTTTCTCTTGAGAGTTAGATTAAAAGCAAAAAAGTACACTGATCCTTTATCATAATCAATCAGAGTACAATCTTTTGTAATGAAATCTCTTTTTAAAAAAATCTAATTATGCCCTGCGATTACTGTAATATTTTGCCAAGTAATTTGTAGTTTAAAGAAATTTAGCAGTCAGGAAATGTAGAAGCAGCTATCCATTTTTGACTGCTATACTAATTGACATATATATGGTAGCATGGAGAACAGAACACATAACTTACAGTAGTGGTAGGTTTACCATTTACTGCTCTTCTAAATGTTTAGATAATTATTTCCATCTACAGTGCTCCTCTCCATATGTTCTCTGCTGACAGACCCTAATCCAGATGATCCTTTGGTGCCAGAAATTGCCAGAACATTTAAAACAAACCGCTCAGAGTACAACAGATTAGCAAAAGAGTGGACAACAAAGTATGCAGAGTGATGTACATAGCAGCATCTTCATAAAGCAAGCTGCTGTTACATTTCTCCCGGTTGTTCTGTATACATTTCAGTGTATTTTTAAAGTTTAAAATGGTGTAAAATGAACTAGTTAAATTATCAGTTTGTTTTTTAAAAATTTTATATTCAAATTTCATTTGTTTTGTATCTGAGGAATTGCTATTTTACATTAGTCCCATTATTTTTCATGTGTCACTCATTATATTTTTCTCTTATTTAATATTTATTGCAAAAAAATAATTTCACAGTTAGCCCTGACTGAATCCTCGAAAGCTAAATTTTGTACACAAATAGATATTTGTTTTTAGTATTGAGGGTTAATAGTTCTTCATCTTTGCATTCACCCGATGACTAAAGGAATAGTTACATCTCTTCATCATCCATCCTTATAAGAATGTTACCTGGGTTCAGCATTGCGTTGTGGCTTGCAGTAAAACTGTGTTATTTGCACCTTATGGTCCAACACATCTGTCTTCAGCATGATGTTTTTTAGCACTGGGTTGCCATTCCTCTTTGTCCCCACTTACTTGGTCAGACTAGACTAGTTAGCCTGCTACTATCTATTGACCTTTTGAGCCATGGCTGGCCCATAGGGCATTGACACAGATACTCTTTTGCTAAATTTTCCTTCTAGCAGTCTCAATCCTTACAAAGATCTTCTATCATATCTCGCCATTTGTCTCTGTTCTGTGCAAGTATCTCATTCTCATTGAGGAGCCGATTCCTGCTGCCTTTGCCTCTCTGATCAATATTCTTCTCAGTGTCTCTATGGGTTGACCTCTTTTCCTCACACCTGTTGTTTCCCACATGAGGGTTTGCTTTGTTATTTGGTTATTATTTCTTCTCATCACATGTCCAATGTATGCCCATCATCTTTTCTTGATTGCTGATGATACTAGTGGTTGATTGGTGATTTCTCTAATTTAGTTTGCTACTATGGACACCACAAAGATGTGAAGTAGGATCTGGATAGTTCTGCTTCACCGATTCTGGTGCAAGCCATCAGCTGTGAATTGCTGACAGCTTTCAGCTCTGTTGCTGTTGGGCACCTCTGCCCCTTTAATAGTTCTGATAATTCTTCTTTAATTGTAGTCCAGTCTTTTATAAAAAACACCACCCATTTCTGTCAAATCACTAACATTTTGAAACTGATAGTGTCAAGGATCGTACTCATTTTACACTTAATAATAATTTGTTTAAACCCCATATGAAAGAAGCTGATTTTATCCAGTGATCCATAAATTCAATGTAGGTAAGACTGAGCGCTTGTGAAGCAGACTATGAAGCGTCAATCTTGTGTTAAAGTTGAGCTGGTAAAAGTACTCTTACTGTTTAATATCTAAAAGAACTTACTGTACGCCACTGTCTGGGCCACAAGTTTACAATAAATCAGGACACCTAAGCCACAAAACCTTATTAGCCAACTTTTTAAAATTACCATAGAAACCCTCACATGTGCTGCAAAGTTTTTATAATGCTCTGCCTTCTTTTGTGATCAGTAAAGAGACTGGAGTACATTCATAAAGCATACTTATGATTATCCTGTATACAAGAATATTATCAAAAGAAAGTTTTATTGTCAAAATTACTAAGTACAAAAACAAAGTTCAGAATTTTCAAATCAAATGCATTATCAACCCTTACTTATGCAGAGATGGAAAACAACTATAAAATAAAAAGATAATAAACTGGATGCATTTGAAAATTAATGCCTTAGGAAAATACTTTGTATACCATGGAATGTATTGTGATGTGAAGAGACAACAAGAAGGTCTCAAAGCAGACCCTCAAATGGGAACCAGAGGGTAAAAGAAAAAGAGGCATACCTAGAGAAACACTAAAAAGAACACTGAGGTGAGAGGCAACAACAGTAGACATTTGCTCTCTTTGTGAGATTGAACAACTCGCCCAGAACAGGAACATGTGGCGAGTTACAACGTGTGCAAAGTCTGATATGTGATAACAGATATTTGAACTACAAAGAGTCAAGAATATTTGCCCTGTGTGCTGTCTTCAGCTCAAAAGGACAGTAGATAGATAGATAGATAGATAGATAGATAGATAGATAGATAGATAGATAGATAGATAGATAGATAGATAGATAGATAGATAGATAGATAGATAGATAGATAGATAGATAGATAGATAGATAGATAGATAGATAGATAGATAGATAGATAGATAGATAGATAGATAGATAGATAGATAGATAGATAGATAGATAGATAGTATAGTGACATTGATGGAGAGGAAGTATCCAGAGCTTTAATGAATCAACAAACAGCATATCACAGCCTTCTACATGACCAGTTAATTACATGCCATGACAACCAAGAGCAGATGAGAGTGCAAATTTAGTTATTTTTCTTTTCTTTCTTGGATTCACCTAACAACTACTCATCATCCACCCTTGAAAGATAATTAATTGGGCATAGATGGGTTGTGTCGTGTTTGCAGCTAAGCTGGGATATTTGTACCTTTTAGCCCGATGCATTCATCTTTAGCATGGCATTTTGGAGTACCCTTTTGCCTTTCCACTTTGATCCCTGGTGCTTGGCCAAACTTGTTAGTCGGTTTTCAGAAGTCCTGCATGAAGATGTAGTAGGGTCTTCATCAACTGTTTTTGGCACAGATTCTGGCTCAATTTGTCAGCTCTAAGTCGCAGACCACAAACGGCTTTAGTGCGGTAGAGCTGTCTTGGCTTCAATTTAATTATTTAAATAAGGTTAATGTACCCACAGACTGTTTACCATTTGTTAGAAAAGGATAGAAGAGAGCCACCTCATTGAACTGAAGAAAAAAAACAAGAGAAACATGAGAGATCAAATCCTGCTTTTCCTTGCAATGTTTATGGATGTGGTTGCCTTTCTAAAGATCAACCTGTATGGTTACAGGCACTGCTCTGTAAACAGGCAATCTCAATAGTGTTATAGTCCAGTCTCTTATGTGTCAAGAGGGCCTATTATTATTATAATACTATTAATAAATGTCTAAATATCTTTTAGATATCTGGGAACAATGTTAACCTCAGATGGTAGATGTACAACAGAGGTGAGATGCAGAATGGCTCAGGCAAAAGCAGCTTTCCAAAAAATGAGGAAGATACTGTACAATCAATTTTTGACAATAGAAATAAGAAAAAGAGTTCTTGAATGTTATGTAGAGCCAGTCTTAACATATAGATGTGAATCATGGACAATAGGATAACACATAAGAAAATCACTGGAAGTTGTAGAAATGTGGTTTTACAGAAGAATGTTTAGAATATCATGGACAGCTAAGAAGAGTAATGTAAAATTTCTTAAAGAGGCCAACGAAAAAAAAAGAGCTGATTTCCAAAATTAGGAAGAAACAGTCATCATTTTTTTGGGTCATGTAATGAGAAGGGAACAATCATCACCATCATGCAGTATAAAAATAAACAGGACAAATTTGAAACAAGTGCAACGCGTCTAATACCTGGGCACAATAATAACATCAGATGGAAGATGCACAACAGAAATAAAAAGATGTTCAGGTTTAAATAGCATTTCAAAAATTGAAAAATATCTTATTCAACAAATCTTTGTCAATAGAAGTGAGAAAGAGAGTTCATCTGTGCTATATAGAACCAATTCTGACCTATGGAAGCGAATTATGGACGGTAGTCAAAGAAATGAAAAGACGATTAGAGGCCACAGAGATGTGATTTCTCAGAAGAATGTTGAAAGTTCCCTGGACAGCTAAAATGACCAATGAGGAAATTCTCAAAGAAGCCAACACAAAAAGAGAGCTCCTAAAAAAACATCAGAAAGAAGCAATCAACATTTTTCGGGCACATCATGAAAAGAGGAAAGTTGGAATACTTGGTTACAACTGGCAAAATACAAAGAAAGAGAGATCACGAACGACAAAGAGAGAAAATACTGGTTAGCTCGGTTTCATGGCATCGAAAACAGTCAACAACAGAACTGATACAATTCTCTGTAGGTAGATGATTGTGGAAGGACATGATCACCTACGCTAACCGGTATGGCACATGATGATGAATTAGAAGGGAACAGCTGGAATATATTGTGACAACTGGGAAAATTGAGGGACAAAGAGATTTAAGGAAAGAAAGAGAAAAGATACCAGACAGCTTAAGAGAATGACTTGGCAGAAGGTCAACAACAGAAATGATAAATAACCATCCAGATTGAAAGTTGTGAAAGAGATGTGATCGCCTATGCCAGCAGGCATGGTACTTGATGATGATGATTAGTAAATGAGTTGAGAACATCCTTTACAAAATATTTGTACCAGACTGTAGAAAAAATACATTTATGTGCATTTAAAAAAAAAACAACAGGATTTTCAAGTTACCTACCAACATAAATTACAATTTGTTCAGTTTTTTTTTTTTTTATCCATGTACTCTTTTTGATGTTGAAGAATTATTTATGCAATGAATAATGTCAGTATATATTCCACTGAGTCTGTTTTTGTAAATTCTTGTTCATTGTTCCATTTTCAGTATTATTTTTAATTACATTTGTACAGACTCAAGCCGGTCTCATCAACCGTATATCCATATGGGGAGAGGCCTCATATATTGCCAAACATATATTGCATTCTGAATGTTTTAAAATGTATTTTTGAAATTACTCGAAAACAATTTTATAAAAGAATAAAATAAACATAACTTGGGTTAAAACAGGGGGAAAGGTTTTTTTTCTTTGTAAAATAATATGAAGAGTCTGTAGTAAAGAAGAAATACAAAGTAGGTAAAACTGGATTTGAAACAATTGAAAACACTAAGTTATAACATATCTCCACATGTGTAAAACACAAGTTGTTTTAAGTACAAATACACATATAATCATCTCTTTGTTTATTTTGAAGTTTCCCCTTTTCTCAGATTACCCATCTACTATTGTGGAGATATTATTTGATATTGTTTTTTTCTGTTAGTGAAACTTGTAGCTTATAAAATGCCATGGGACTCATGTTATCAATCTTTCTGTTATTAAGTGCAAGTCTGTAAAGATATTTTATTTTGCAATGTCTAATGAAGAGTTGGATTGTCTAGAAGCCTGGTAGCTTTAAGAGTAACAGAACATTCCTAGAACAAAATATCTATAGCACTTAAAAGGTATATATCAATATATGCTTTCATCAATCTTTCCTTTTCTCAAAGAACACTTCTTACCTTTCACCTGTTAAGTGGGTACTGATGTTGCTAGTTTATGCAAGCAATGATACCAGCTGCATCTTTTACCCAACACATCCTTCTTAGGCATGGGTAGATTTCTAAGTTAACAATTCTTGTCTCGGCAGTGACCATTTTAGCTTACTCTTTTCAAAGTTGTTTTTCTGTCAAGGTTTCATTTAGTTTTGCTGAGTGCACATAGGATTTCCTGTTTTTTGCCTTTGTCTGTCTGGTAGAGGGCTAGACATCACATCTCACTACCCAGAGACCAGGGGTGGTTAAAGCCACAAATAGACCACAGATTTGAAGAGAAAAATTACTACTGCATGTGGCAGGATTTAAATCGAGGGCCTTCTTGTACAAAGACTGGTGTCTTACCCCTAGACCACCTAATCCCACATCAAAGAACACACATTTTTTGTCAGTCAGTATATTCATTTCTTCTTTTATCTCTTTTATAACTGTTTATGAAAGTATGCTCTAAAGATACCTACCACTCCTTGTCATGAATGAACAGACCAAAATATAAATATTGAGAGAGTTCACATGTGCAAAATGTTTATAACTTATATGATTGATAAGTACATTAGTGGACAAGTCCTGACTTGTCCATAGGAAGACGTCATGTGGCTTATATTTCTATATTAAATCATATGACTATGTAATGCATGAGATTCTCTGCACCCTCCTTCAAAATTATCTGGACGTTGTCCAACGTCACAAACATTTTGCTTATGAGTTTCTACAGAATGACTGATTTTTAGTGATTGATACAACTCAGTATTTCTGTCAATGTTGTTGTGCCAATGCCAAACATGGACAATAAAAGAGAAAGGAATATCTCAACTATTGAAGTGATATTTTTTAAAGAATATTTCACGTGACATTGAAAGGCAACATGAGAAATGAAGAAATTAGGAAAAGGGTAGGAGTAATACCAATTCTAAGCTTCACTTAGGGACAACAAATTAAATGGTTTGAGCTTGTTAGGTGGTTGCCAGTAAACAGCATTCCACTACAAGTATTAGCAATCAGATCTAGCAACAGGGACTGCAGAGGAAGATAGACAATCTCATGTGTCGCTTGTTCTGACTTTGCAACAACGAAAAACTTGTGAAGTAGGGTGATTGGGCAAGGAAAACAAGCATTAGAATCAGATGCAACAACAGAGGAGGTGGAGGATTTCCCAAGCACAGTTGTTTGTCACTGATACTTCAGTTGATTTGCTCCTTTGTTTCTTTCCAGAAAGATAAAATACACATACTTCTTCTATGATACATTCAAAGTGAATAGAAGAGGCTGTATCTTAACATGTTTAAACTTTTGTGGTTAAAAATTGAATATTGCATCCCTTTGAACTCTCAGATTTCTCAATGTCTGATCTTTTTGTTATGAACATTATTTTGCTAAAATATCATTCACACATAAATATTTAATTTATCTAAAAATTGTACTATGTGTGTGTGTGGTGTCACAAAATGAAACCACTTTCATAAAATATCAATTTTAAGAATGAGTGAAATGTACTAGGCTCAGGGCACATGTTCAACCATAAATGCTGCACAATTTTCAAGACTAGAACTAAAATACCACTTTGAAATAAAAACAGACAAATGTACAAGATATATATATATATATATATATATATATATATATATATATATATATATATATATATATATATATATATATATATAGCAAAATATCTGATACCACACAAAGCACTACTTATGATGTGAACCAATTTCTATCACGATTGTATAAATAAGCTAACATTAGCTATACAATCTATATTTGAACCCTTTGAAGTATTTAGCATTACATGTAAATTAAAAGCAATTTAATATCTTTATTGCTTCTGTTTTAACATTTCTTTTATGGTTTATTTTTTGAATTATAATAAAGTATAAATTAAAATATTGCACTTAAAAGAAAGATTAAAACACAAATTATTTATATATTTTAACATAAAATGAAGAAGATTATTTTAGGGTGTTTTAAGAGATAACATTTAAATGAATTGTGGACATTTGAATGAATATTTATGTATTTTTCAATTTTATCTGTGTTATATTTAATAATGAACATTTTGCTGCATGAAATGAGATTATTTTGGCTACATGCAGAATTCAATTCTGTGAGAGCTTGTGTTTTGAATTCTGTCATTTCCAGTCTTGGTTTTAGTGCATAACTTGTGGCTGTTAAAGGTCATGTAAATAGTGCTTATTTAGTTATTATTAAAAAGATATTATATATACAGTAGAATCTGGTTATAGCGAGATCGTTGGAACCATCGAAATATATACATAATATATATAATATATATTATAAACGTATCTCGTAATATCCAATTTAGGTTTAATAATAGGGTAATGTGGAGTCTCGGTGGCTCAGTGGTTAGTGTGCTCGCTTCCTGACAAGAAGGGTCCGGGTTCGATCCCCAGCAGTGGCGGATTTGTTTTTTCGGACTGACGAGGCTCCAGGGTTAACCCAGCCTCTAAAAATGGGTACCAGAGATTTTTCTGGGAAGTAAAGGCGGCCAGACCTCTACTAGACGTACAATCTTATATATATCTGGGCAGTAATATAGATAAAGAGGGAGGAACAGAAAATGATACCAAAATAAGGATATCAAAAGCAAGAGGAGCTTTCATTGTACTGGGAAACATATGGAAATCCAAAGAAATTAGGGTAAATACAAAAATAAAAATTTTCAACTCAAATGTTAAGTCGGTCCTATTATATGGCTGTGAAACATGGAGAATAACAAAATTGACAATCATGAAAGTACAGACTTTCATTAATGGATGCTTGTGCAGAATAAAGGGATGGAAATGGCAGGACAAAGTCACTAACGTGGAATTATGGAAATGTACCGGTCAAATACCAGTGGATAAAGAGATACAGCGAAGGCGATGGATAGGACACACACTGCGGAAGCCAACTGAGAGTATTACACAACAGGCCCTTTTTTGGAATCCCCAGGGGAAAAGACAAAGAGGAAGACCAAGGAATTCTTGGAGAAGACAGATCGAAGCAGAGATGAAGATGATGGGGAAGACATGGAATGATCTTAAAAGAATGGCAAAAAACAGAACAACTTGGAAAGTGTTTGTTGAAGACCTATGCTCCACTGGGAGCTAAAAAAGGTAGAAGAAGAAGAAAGGCGGCCAGGCGTGATACTGACCACATCACCCAACAATGTGACGTAGTTATATAAAAATATGGCCACTAATGCCATATTCCCCATACGCCTAGCAAGGCTTAAAGGGAACATTCTTTTTTTCCAATCGGGTAATGTACAGTGTAAACTATAGAAACAGGTTGAGCAAATATGTCCCTTGCTATAAGTTTGATATTGCTTAATCACTGATCATCACACTCTCAGCTAGCTCTTTTCAGTAAGGATGGGCCACACCATACAATTTACACACTGACAAGCAAAGTACACACTGCTAACAGTTTTTTTTTTTTGGCAAATTTTACACACAAAAAATGTTACAACCGATTTGCAAGCTGGATAATAGCATTATAAAAGAATTTTTTTAATTGTATATATTCTTTAAAGTCAATTTTTTAAATCCCCAAATTTTTCCTTATTCTATATTAGGATTCTCATCATAAGTGTATGTGTTCTACTGTATTGTTTTTCATATTTGTATAATCACTTTCCATGCTAAAATCTCGGTCTCATTATTTGTTAAACTGGAAGTTAAAGTTAAGTTCTAAATATTGTTTGGTTTGCAAGTATTTATGTTTTTCATATATCACATTTTCACAAAACGGTGCAGGTAATACATTATTATAGGGCACTATATAGATTTAGATTTCATGGTATAAGGTTTTGTCTTTTATAACTTAAATCATTATATAAATTTGTTAAATCATTTTCCTTTTTTTTTTCCTCCTGAAGTTGTCCATACCATCCAACTTTCCCAATTCAAGTGTGATAATAACGGTTCATACAAATTGTAAAAAGTTATTAAAATATGTACCAAATGTGCAGTATTTGTCAGTGATACTTTTGAACATATGTTTGTGTGTATACTATGCCAAAGCAGAAATTGAGTGCCACAAATGGCTGTTAATTATATAATCATGTTATATGTTAATAATATATATTTATAATCAATGGTGTTTTGTTCAAAGAGATTATTAATCTGATATTCTGGATTAACATACTGATGTTTTTCCTGAATACATAGCTTTCTTTTTTGTATCAAATTACTGATCGGCCTAATGTTTCTTTTGAATATTTGTTCAATCAAACATTTTATAGCGGTTAGATTTGTTTGATATATCCTTATTCTGCTGTATTTACTTAGTTCATTAATGTAGATGTTATATTAAATCTTGTCAGTTGCCAAAAAAAACCCAGGAAATATAGATTGCATATAAATATTTAGAAAATGAAAGCTATGATAATAGCTGCAAAACTTCTATACATATCATATAGGCACTTTTGAATGTTCACAACAGTTTCCTTCTCTAAAACGAAAAATTCTATCACAATCGCTGTTTATAATGCAAGTTGCTAACATGCTCCATTTCAGCGGTTTAGTGCAGTTGTATTATTTGCCCAATTGGAGTGCCATGTGGTGCACACAATCAATGCATGCCATATTTAAAGTGTGCAAAATTTCACACTTTATGTTTATTATTAGCTGAGAAAACTGATGTGGTGCATTACCTTTTGAGCGCCCCTCGTATATTCTCACATCAAAACAAATATCACAATTAAAATGAGAATAATGTGTTAAAATCTACTCATCATTCTTGTATGATGTAAACAAGGATACCTAACAAGAAAACATAAAAGGAAACTGATGCTCATAAAATGTGGATGGATTTACATTTTAAATAATGGGAAGAATTGGGTGGTCAGAGAAGAAAGCAAAACTAAAACTTTTAAAGAAAAGAAAAAAAACATTAATAAAGAACTATTCAAAACAATTTTTTTTAAATCAATTTTTTTGGAACACATAAAGACAATAACTTAATGAAAGGGTATTCTCTTTTTCTATGAATTTGTCTGCTTCTTGCTTCAGTTAGAGCTCTAGAGTGTGTTTCCAAAAATTGCGGTCTGCAGCTATCTCTTCCCAGGATGCAGGGTTTTTGTTCAGAACTTTCATGTCATGTTTACAAACATTTGTTAATCGAGGATTTAGGCGCCCCCTAATTCTCTTGCTATCTGCTATTTGTCCGTAGAGTATATCTATTGGTATGCTGCCATTTTTCATATGGTGTAAGTGGTAAAGCCAGCGTAACCTACGTTATTTGAGCAGTGTGTAGATTTTCTATAGCGAGTGAGTTCGCCTGTGTGAGTGAGAACCTCCAAGTTTGCTTTTCTTTAATATGGTAACTATTCTAATGATACAAGAAAATGTTGTCTACATATTTTTCTCTGTGACTGGGTGGTTAGTGTTCTCACTTCCTGACCAGAAGGGACTGGGTTCAATCCCCAAAAGTGGCAGATTTTTTAGGGGGAGCTGATTAGGCCCTGGGGTTCACACAGCCTCTAAAAATGAACGCCCTGGATTTTTCTGGGAAGTTCAGATGGCCTGGTGTGATACTGACCACATCACCCAAAAATGTGCCGTGGTCATAGAAAAATATGGTCATAAGGGGTTAAACACCACATTCCCCATACATCTAATAAAGCCTGGAGGGAACATTTACTTACCTTTTTTTTAACGTTCTTACTGGACACTTCTTCATCACTTATAATTTTGTCGCTTAGAATATTCACATCAGATGTAATACAACATTTACCTATGCATGTGAAAATTGGAAAACAATAAAGAAGGGTGAGAGAAAACATTGCTTTTGTAGACAAATGCCTAAGAAAAGTATTGTGTATAATGGAATGAGTTCAAGACTAATATTGAGATAAGAGAAATGGCCATGCAACCAACGATCTCATCTACAAAGAGAAGATGGATATATATTGGTTATGTGGTGAGAAGAGACAACAAGTAAATTCCAAAACAGTTTCTCTTCTATGAGAAACATCAGGATACAGAAAAAGAGGAAAAGACCTTTCCATTTTGTTATATATATTCAGGCCATCTATTGCTTTATTGTCTGTTGGCATTTTCCATTTTTGTTTGCAATCCACTTTAATACAACCACTTTTGTGGCTTTTTTTTTTTAAACTAGTCAATCTCTATTTCTGTCTGCATCCCTCTTAAATCTTGTTTATTTTCCATAGTTTCGATTTCTACATATCTTTGGTTGAGCCGGTCTTCTTTTGCTGTTTTGCACATTTCATTATCTATTTTGCTGTATTGGGTAGTGTTCTTCACTTGTCTTCTTTCTTCCATTTTTTTTCCAGGGTGGCATCGGTCATCCATTTTTGTATTTTTCTTTTCATTTTTGGGTAAGATGTCACAATTTTCTTGATGCATTTGGTTGTTTTCATCTGGATTTTCTCTTCTATACTGATCAATCTCTTCTACTTGCAGCTTCTGATATGTGTTCTTTACTCATATAAATATCTTTAATATCATTTTGATTTAAAGTTGTTATGTTTAGTGGTATCGTTAGGGAATTAGTCTTTTATTTGTTTCTCTTTAGTTTGACTTTCATTGTAATCATTACAGGATTGTGATCTGAGTTAATATCTTCTCCTGGATAGGTTTTGGCTTCCTTGACGCTGTTACGGAACCTATCTTTTATCTTTATGTAGTCTGGTTGATTCCTCTTCTTATCTCCAGGGCTTTTCCATGTGTATAGTTTCATTTTCTCTTGCTCAAAGACACCGATGTGCTGGTTGAGAAGTATTCTTTGGATTCTTCCGTCGCGTTGATATGATGTTCATGGTTGCGGATTCAGGGTCTTTTTGTTTAGTCTTTTTATCTCCAATGTCCTTGAGGGCATTCAGAAAGTTACGCTGTCCGTTGCCCTTCCGCTCTCAACATCGGCCAAACTGGCAAGTCTATCAGCACACTCTTTACCCCTGACATCCCCATGTCCTGACACGAAAATTAAGCAGACTTTTGATAGACTAGACCTCCCCAGAGACACTAATCACTGGCGTCGAGTCCAGCCATTTGTGATATTTCTGAGTATACTCATTGAGTCACCGAGAAAACACACATGTTTGTAAGTCTGCGTCTCAAGCCATGATAATGCTTTTGTGACAGAAATCATTTTCATGGTCAGACAACGTATTGTCAGCACCACTTTAATCTATCGCAGTTCTGCGTCCAACATGAGCAGTGAAAGCCAACATCTCCGTACGTGACGAATAACTGATCTATTCGTAAAAATGACAGCGCCACTCTCGGAAGAGTTCTCGAAAATCAAGGCCTGTACATCTGCCTCCACGACCAATGGGTTTTGTTGTCTTCTCTATGTAGGTTGTTCGACGAGAAATGACATACTGTACTCTGATAGCACTCGTACCCATTCTTCTCCAGGTTCTATGTCTTCGATTGAACATAGCTGCTGAGCAATGTCCATAGCCTGTCCCATCCATGATTTTCCTCTTTCTAACCTGCTGCCTTTTGTACCTATAAATTCATGGCATCGCGGATGGCGTGGGTTTGAACTGATTCAAATGTAGGCACATGCTCGGCAAAGTCTTATTCTGGCTGCCATGGTGGGAAAATTGAGGAGGTAACCCATCGTCTTACACTCAGGATCTTTTGTGCACTCACGATTAATGCGCATTGCCTTATATTATATCCTTCCCAGTCGTTCCGTTTACGTATTGCTGAGTCAGGTTTGCCAGTATATACTCAGTCACAGAGGGAGCCACGATAGTTCAGTGGTCAGTGAACTGGACTACAAAGGACAAGAGGTAGGGTTCAAACCCATTCGACGGCTTCCGGTTCACCCGGCCTTTAATGGGTACCGGATTTTTTCTGGGAAAGTAAAGAGGCACGGGCGTAATACCGATCACATTACCCCAAAAATCATGCGCCGAAGGTCTGTAAAATTTATGGTCACTAACACCATAGTAAAGAATAGTGACACTGTGACCTTCCAGGGATGTCGCAAGAGGCGACTAAGGAGGTTGATCGATGGCTTGACAAGCAGTCATTGTAAAAAGTATTGTTATGGAAACAGCGCCATATATTTTAGAGCAGTGATCTCTGCAATATGTGTCACTTTGGCACGCAAGATTTCTATTTTTGAAATTGTGGTTCTGCCCTATGTGCCGTCTTCGGCTTGAAAGGACAATAGATAGATAGAACACCATAGTCCCTCTACACCACTTGGCGTGACGGTGGTACTTTACTTTACTACTCAGTCACAGACAAGACCAGCTCCTGGTATAAGAGAACAAAACAATGCTGCTCAATTTATGGTGCAACCACGACCTTCATTGCAGATAGGCCCTTTCTGTCTGGCTTTCGATACCACCTCTTTTACAGGCTTGTTAAAAGCAAGGCTCCAATCAGACTACACTCCTAGGTGTCTTATTGTAGAAGTTCTCTCCACAAATTCCGAACACACATTAACAGTTGGCGTTGACTATGCCATTATTCAAAGAAAACCATGTCACCATTGTTTTAGTAGAGTTGATACGTGCTCTTGCCTTCCCACACGACAAGTTTATACGATCAAGCTCTGTCTGGGGATCCCCCGCAGCACTCTTTCTGCCTCTGCCCTGATGATACACTAAAACATCATCCGCTTCAGATAATGCTCTGCCCTGATGATACACTAAAACATCATCCGCTTCAGATAATGCTCTGCCCTGATGATACACTAAAACATCATCCGCTTCAGATAATGCTCTGCCCTGATGATACACTAAAACATCATCTGCTTCAGATAATGCTCTGCCCTGATGATACACTAAAACATCCGCTTCAGATAATGCTCTGCCCTGATGATACACTAAAACATTATCTGCTTCAGATAATGCTCTGCCCTGATGATACACTAAAACATCATCCGCTTCAGATAATGCTCTGCCCTGATGATACACTAAAACATCATCCGCTTCAGATAATGCTCTGCCCTGATGATACACTAAAACATCATCTGCTTCAGATAATGCTCTGCCCTGATGATACACTAAAACAGCATCCGCTTCAGATAATGCTCTGCCCTGATGATACACTAAAACATCATCCGCTTCAGATAATGCTCTGCCCTGATGATACACTAAAACATCATCCGCTTCAGATAATGCTCTGCCCTGATGATACACTAAAATATCATCTGCTTCAGATAAGGCTCTGCCCTGATGATACACTAAAACATCATCCGCTTCAGATAATGCTCTGCCCCGTCACAAGATTTTAAGCTTGTGATCCTTACTGTGTAGGCGTTGAACAAAGCTGCAGATAATGATCAACCCCGTAGAAGGCAGGAGTGCTGCTTTCTTGAATTCGCCTTATGACTAAAAAAGAACAGCTCTTCGTCGTCCGCCCTTAAAGGGACGTTAAGTTGGTGTGTCTGCGTTGTGGTTTGCAGTATAACTGTGATGTTTGCACCTTTCGGCCCAAAACATCCGACTTCAGCACATAAGGCTAGAGTGATTTATTGTTGGTTCGGAGGTCCACCTACCACATTTAAACATCACCTTTCATTGAAAAAAAAAATGCCGCAGAAATCCAATTAAGGAGGAAAGGGCTGATCTTGAGCTCAAGCAGCAGGAAATCAAGGGGTAGGAAAATGCCTGTAGTGGGGTGTGATAAATACTCCATGGTTTGGTGACAGCCTTACATGGAAGGAACACAACACAATACTGACGTTTCGGCCTGTGGGGCCTTCTTCAGAATACAGGGACAACAAATGGTGAAGCACAATTATCTAAATCTACATGTTAGATGATCAAGTGGAGGGAGAGGAAAGTAGGATGTTGAAATAAGAAAGAGGTACTTTGTTGTATGAATCATCTGCGTCAACTCAAGTGCAGCGACAAAGGTTTTAATGCCTGCATATAGGGCCTACATTATGGGAGAAGATCACAGCACTTACCCAAGTCTATCTATTAAACAGTACCCTCCAATGGTAGATGGAAGAAGACGCAACCCTCCAGCTGGAAAGTTAGTTTCCAAATAATTATTTTCTCCAACTGGGTAAAAAAAAAAGTAAAGTACCCCCGTCACGCCAAGTGGCGTATAGGTAATATGGTGTTAGTGACCATAAATTTTACAGACCCTCGGCACATGATTTTTGGGGTAATGTGGTCGGTATTACGCCCATGCCGCTTTACTTTCCCAGAAAAAAATCTGGTACCCATTTAAGACTGGGTGAACCGGAAGCCGTCGGTTGGGGTCGAACCCTACCTCTTGTCCTTTGTAGTCCAGTTCACTAACCACTGAGCTATCGCGGCTCACCTGAGCTATCGCGGCTCCCAATCCAAATGGGTAACGAGTCATAAAGTGATTTATAAAGGACAAGAAACAAAATAGATTTATAAAGGACAAGAAACGAAATAGATTTATGAAGGACAAGAAACGAAATAGATTTATAAATGACAAGAAATAAAATATATTTATGAAGAACAAGAAACAAAATAAATTTATAAAGGACAAGAAACAAAACAGATTTATAAAGGACAAGAAACAAAATAGATTTATAAAGGACAAGAAACAAAATGGATTTATAAAGGACAAGAAACAAAATGGATTTATAAAGGACAAGAAACAAAACAGAATTCCACCATAGCCAACCCTCATTGAGAACATGGACGATGCACTATACATATTCATCGCTGCATGCCAAGGGTTTTTTTTTTTTTAATTAGATAAGAATTTCGTTTGGCTTAGTTAATTCTTCAATTTTTGGTTTGTGTCCATAGATGGCTTGCACTGAGTCGCGCAGTCGGATTGTCTTGTTACATCATTTTTTAACTTAAAGCTGAAACCATGACATATATCTCTATCTTTCCCGACTTTCCCATCATCACTAAATGAAATTTAACACTAGATAGATTCTTGATCCTTCCCGCGCCGTTAGACGTCGCATAGGGCTTGTGTTTTTCGCCACCCATATCTTTTCTGGGCGAGATGTTCGATCTTATCTAATGAGTCTAGGCCTGCCAACTTTGCTTCTTTTATAAGTGTTCTCTTTAGATCTTCCTCATTGTTCTGTATCCTGATGTTTCCCCATAGAAGAGCCTGCTTCAGTATTCTCTTGCTGTCTCTTCTCAGCACATATCCTACATATATCCATCTTCTTTCCGTTTTGTAGTGGGATCTTTGATTGCATGGCCATTTCACTTATCTCGATATTATTCTTGAATTCACTCCATTATACACATAGTATTTTTCTTAGGCATATGTCTTCAAATTTCAAAGGTGTTTAGTTTTTTCTCAATCTCTTACGCTGTAAATACAATCATCATCATCATCGTGTGCCTTCTCCGCAACAAAGGTTGGCTACCATGGATCGCCATTCTACTCTGTTTCTTGCTTTGATGGTGCAGGCTGTCATAGATTGAGAATAATAGAACAAAGAAGTATGTGTTAGCACTCGGAAAAATTGACAGACAAACAACAATAGAAAAAAAACGAAGAACAATATATGGTCCGAAGTGGGATCGAACCCGTACTCAGTGGCACCGCGCCTTGCCACGAGAAGCCGAACTCTTGGCACACTGCCACGCAGCCAACTAAAAAATTGGCTATTGCAGCAGTGTCTTGCACGAAAGGCGTTCTCAATGACTATAGCATAGGGTAACGATCACAGACCGGAAATAAATTGTATATTTGTACTTTCCTATTAATGCAAGTATCTCCCAGTAGGGCTGAATACTTGTGTTGTACGGCTTCTCGTGGCAAGGCGCGGTGCCACTGAGTACGGGTTCGATCCCACTTCGGACCATATATTGTTCTTCGTTTTTTTTTCTATTGTTGTTTGTCTGTCAATTTTTCCGAGTGCTAACACATACTTCTTTGTTCTATTATTCCCTATTATCGCCTCCGAAGTTCTGTCATAGATTGACTTGTCCATCTTTTGATGTTACTCGTCCATGTTAGTCTTGGTCTGCCTATGCCTCTTTTACCTTGTATTTTTCCTTCCAATATTACTTTTAGTAGGCTGTTGTGTCTTTTAACATGCCCCAAACATTTCATTTGTCTTGTCTTAATTGTGTTTAGTAGTTCTCTTTTATTTTCAGTTGTATATACAACTAAGTTGTAAATACAATAGATAGTAGTATTAGCCTCCGTCAGTCATAGTTGACTATGGATTTTCCAGCGCCCCTAGAACTAGAAATGTTCTTTTTTTTCTTTCCTTTCGCCGTGTATTCTCTTTCTGCTTCTTAATTGTTGAAGCTTTAACGCGTGTTTCCAAAGATTGTGGTCAGCAGGCCTGCAGCTATTACAATAGACAGAAGCCATTATCAGGAAGTGCTTGTTGCGCATGCCCTATAACCTCAAGTAATAACTTCCGAGTTGATAATTTCTTCTGGCTGAGAGTTGACAGACGCAGAATAGGCCAGGTTCCATCACAAAACTAAAAGCCATGGCCCAGAAGAGAATTAAAAAGGTACCTTAATCATTTTTAAACCTAGGTTTACCGTGAGGCATATTTTATGTTACACTTAAAGCAGCACAGTATAGTTATTGGTAATTTGAGTTGCGGAGAACTTATCTAGTGTGTTTGGTTCCGTTTTTAGTTTCTGCGAAAATTATTATTTGGGCGTTGGTTCGACATCGTCTAGTAAAGTTCGTTGTAGGCGCGGCGCCATTGAAGACCTTACTTTTACTCATCAGTGAGACAGCCTGCGTGTGACTGCGGTAGGAGTAGTTCCAGACATTCTGATTCAGAGAAAAGTTACCTTAAAAAAATTGTCAGTCCATCGTATTGTCAATTGTGCTGAATTTCTTGCTATGTCATGTAGTTAAGTGTAGACAATAATAAAAATAAAATAATAAATTAGAAAGAAAGATTGTAATTTCAGTCACTCACTCACACCGATGGAAGTGTGAGTAGTGAGTGATTCAATTATTGTGACATGTTTTTGTCACTATTATTGACTATTCATATTGTCGCATTAAGTGACAGTCATTTTTTTTTTATTAGTAAAAAAATAAAATGCAAATTTTGAATTGATAAGACTCAGGACTAATTGGCAGAGAATTATTATATAATAATAATAATAGTCTCAAGTCTCAGTCTAGAGTCACATCTGCAATATTGAATAATATGTTTTTATCAACAACGGTTATAATGTTGTTTAGGTTTTGGGAGAGCTCTCTATCTAAGGTCTAGCTATTATTAATTAATAATTATCTTTTAATTACCTTCAAAAAAAACAACTGTCATTGCATTGTTGCTTATGCAGTTGACAAGTTGTGTCACTTGAGTCCACTTGTCTCATGTCACACCTTGTGCCTTGTGTCCTCACTCAACTCATGCTGTGTGTAAAACATATTACAAAGAAAATAATAAAAGTATGAGTTAATATTAATAAGTATAACGCAAAAAGACAACTAAAAAACATATCAACAACAAAGAACTTGAGATTGCATAGAACAATGAATACCTGGAATGCATAGAACAATGAATACCTGGAATCGTAAAAGCAAACAAAGAATAGAGATTACCAGGATCTCAAAAGAACACTAGCAATGGCAACACAAAAATGCTAATGCTGTGAAGAGAACATATTACACAATACCAACAAGACAGCAAAATTTGAATTACTGAAGGCTTGTATTTTCCTCGTAGCAACATATGGTTGTGAATTGTGAAAAATCTTGCAAACAACGATGAAGAAAATTGATTCATTTGAAACAGTGTTGCTACAGAAATTATTTAGATACTTTGCATACCTTGGAAAATGAAAAAGATCAATGAAGACCTATTAAAAGTCCTGGCTTTTAAAATTTTTACAGGAGAAATTAAACTTCTATGGCCACATCAAAAGACCCAGTGAGCTGGATAGAGCAGTTGTCAAAACCATGGTCTCAGGAAAACAAAAATGGGGCAGACATAGAGAAGATTTTAAGACATCAAATAAACCTTAAACATGACAACAGAAGTGGTAGATCTGGCTAGAGACATATTTTTTGACAGGCTGTGATGAGTGCAATTTTCTATAAAAGACAAAGCAACTTGATGATGAATATGTCTCTAAATGCAATTAGTGGATGAAACCTCCAGATAATGCAAGTTATTATCTGTCACAATAAGTTTAATTATCAATGGAAGGAGAGCATGATCATTTAAATCCCTAAAGGTGAGCAGCTCACCTTGAAATTTACCACATTAGTGTAAAAATGGATACTGAATCATTCTATTTAGTAGCAGATACCATTAATAGGTGTCAAAATGAAGAAAACTCTCTAGTGAAGCAGAAAAAAAACTGATTGGAATGATCATAGTTTGTATTAATAAAATGGGGGAAGAACCTTTCCTTGTTGGAAATTACATTTGGTATACTATAGTCTCATAAAGTCATGTTGGAAATAATCATCATCATTGAGTGCCATCTCCATAACGAAGGTTGGCATGGAGCGCCATTCTGCTCTGTCTCTTGCTTTGATGGTGCAGGTTGTCATAGGCTGATTTGTCCATCTTTTGATGTTACTCGTCCATGTTAGTCGTGGTCTGCCTCTGCCTCTTTTACCTTGTATTTTCCCCTCCAGGATTACTTTAAGTAGGCTGTTGTGTCTTTTAACATGGCCCAAGAATCGCATTTGTCTTGTTCTAATAGTGTTTAGTAGTTCTCTTTTCATATTTAGTTGTTTTAAGACTTCATCGTTTGTTTTCTTTTCCTTCCATCAAATTCTACCTATTCTTCTATATATTCACATTTCAAAGGCTTCAATTTTCTCTTCTATTTTCTTGTTTAATGTCCATGTTTCAGCACCATATAGGAATATTGAGAAGATGTAACATTATTACTATTCTTAGTTTTAGGCTTGGTGTTATTTGTTTTGATGTTAGTATGTTATTCATGACATTAAAATTACTTTTTGCCATTCCTATTCTTTTGTATATTTCAGTTGTACATTTTCCATGACTGGTTATAGTATGTCCAAGGTAGTTGTAGTTCTGAACTGTCTCCAGGTCTATTCCTTCAATTTTTATATCTACTTGTGGGTTTTGAGTATTTTCTTTGTTTATCATAGTTTTAGTCTTTTTGATATTCATATCTAGTCCATATTTTTTGCTTGTCATGTTTATTTCATTAAGTGATTGTTGTAGATCTTTAGGATTTTCTGCTAGTAGTACAGTATCGTCAGCCTATCTTAGATTATTGGAAATAATAGAAAACATTTATGCACCTTGGGCTACTATCAGCCTATAGTGAAGCCAAATATAAAACTTCCTGTCAAAATGTTCCTATCTTTGAAATAGTAATAAGAGATGGAGGCAAATTATGAAAATCTTTCTTCCCTTCCCTTCCTTTTTTTTTTTTTTTTTTTTTTCTTTTTTTTCGGCTTCGAGGGATGATGGTTTGTGGTTTTTGGCTCAGCTATTGGCCTCTTCTGCTGTTATACCTCAGAAGAGTGTTTATAGCATTCCATTTATCCATCTTTTTCTTGGTTGGCATCTTGGTCTGGTGTTCTCATATCATTTGTTCATAACTTGTGTTAGGTTTAGTTCTCATGTCTTATCATGTGCCCGAACCACTTGATCTGTTGTCGCTTTATATAATCATTAGCTTGTTCCGCTCCTAGTCTTTTTCGTAAATCTTCATTTCTGATCTTATCTCTCATGCTGTTTCCTGTCATGCATCTGATGTACTTTATTTCTGTGGTAGTTATTTTTCTAATAGTTCTTGTTACAAATCTTATTTCAATTAATAAAAAAAAAATACTGACTCGTTAGTAATGACTAGGCATAACTTCAGAAAAAAAAATATGCATGGAAGGAAGAGTAGTGGAAGCAGATAACTTTATATATTTTGGAAGGTGAACAGATCAAAAAAGGAGACACACACACAAAAATAATAAATTATAATCAGAATAGCTTAGGCAGTAATGGCTTTTAGAAACCTTGATAAAATATTAAAATAAAAACTACTGAACACAAAAATGAAGCTTATAATTTTCAAATCAAAAGTACCATCCTGTTTTACTTATGCAAGCAAAAGCTGGAAAACAGCTACAGAAATAGCAAATAAATTGGATTCATTTGAAAATATATCTATCTATTGTCCTTTCGAGCCGAAGACGGCACATAGGGCAGAGCCACAATCTCAAAATCAGAAACCTTGCGTGCCAAAGCGGCACATATTGCAGAGATCACTGCTCTAAAATATATGGCGCTGTTTCCATAACAATACTTTTTACAATGACAGCTTGTCAAGCCATCGATCAACCTCCTTAGTCGCCTCATACGACATGCCTGGAAGGTCACAGTGTCACTATTCTTTACTTCCCTCATAATGAGGCCCCGGTAACACACGGGGGGAAAATATATAGCTCAGGGAAATACTTTGTAAACATAGAATAAATTCAAGACTAGTGCAGAAATAATATAAATGATAAAGCATCCAAAAATATATATAATCAAGAGAATAAGGTGGTCATATGTTGACTATGTGATGAGAAGAAAATCTTAAAGCAGACCCTCAAATGGAAATTGGAGGGTAAAAGCAAGAGATCGATCTAGAGAAATACTAAAAAGAATACTGAAGCGAGAGGTAACTACAGAGATCAGCACTTTTGCCAAGACTGAGCAGCTTGCCAAGAATAGGGATGTGTGATGAGACAGGTTGTGAGCAAAGTCTGACACTTGATAAAAAAGTTGTCAGACATATCTACCCCTGAGTGCTGTCTTCAGCTTGAAAGATAGATAGATAGCCACAGAAGCATTAGCAAATATTATTTTGAAAATGTGAAGTTTTAATTCGTAAAATAGGTATATGCTCTCTTTGTATTGACTGAGCCATAACATCATACTTATGTCACATGCACTTGAGATAAACAAGGAATGCCATTTTTCCAAAACTAAAATCCTGGTCAATTGCCAGAATATGATACGATTTATAACCCATTTGTGTTTTGTTTTCCAACTAGATTTAACAAAACAACCATGGCAGAATATATAGAAAATGACTTTCATAATTTCTTTTCAATGATGGTGAAATTAAATCCTTAGGAATCTGACCAGTCTTTGTTAAAAACACATTTTTTAATAACATTGCACAGTCCTCTTAGCTTTTAATGAAATAGAGTTATGGAGAGGCTAATTAGTGTGGATATGTGGATTTAGCATCAATTCTATATAAGTATGTTGCTCGCTTGCATTCGCCCGATGATTATTCTAGAGTATTCGTAGACTGTAGAATTCCTCTTCGTCATCCGCCCTTGAAAGGACGTTAAGTGGATGTGTCTGCGTTGTGTTGTGGTTTGCAGTACAACTGTTATATTTGCACCTTTCGGCCCAACACATCCGACTTCAGCACATATAAGTATGTTAAGTTTCAAGGTGATTTGTTGACTGGAAGCATTTTTATATGAAGTTTCAGCAAAGAATGTAATTCCTTGTTTTTAAGAATATGTCATTAAAAAAAAAAAAGTGTTTAGATATATGATGCCAAAAAAAAAAATGAAAAACCTTAATGGCCAAATGAAGGGATTAAAACAATAAGTACAGAATGGTTAGAGAACTGTTAAAGAACAGAATTTTAGAATGATGTGATTAAAAACAGTAAATAGTAGTAAAAAGTATATGTGTTTAAAAACTACTTTGTATTTCAGCATTGAGTGAAATAGTAATAGGACCTCACTGTTGAGATCAGGGGTTCTTGCCGCAGAGAGAAATCACAAAAATAAAAGTCCCAACTGGTGCAGCGGGGATTTCAACTGACAACCTCTCTGTCTTGAGATCGGCGGCGTCTTGCCTCAAGGCCAACCAGTTCCCTATGTTATGTTAAAATCACCATCACTGTACTCCAGGCAATTCCTCAGCTGTTCTGATCTTTTCCTTGAAATATTGACAACCCCCAGTGAGAACCCTTATCTTGTGCTCTTAACTCCTCTGCATTGCCTGGGACTCATAAATTATACTGATGCACTACTGGTCAGGTTCCAATATGAAACCTAACTCAAGATTAACATCATCTATCGAGTTATACTTTTGCATGATGTTAGATGTGACAGCCCATGGATGATATTATCAGAGCTTGTCTAATAATAAGGGTATAGTACTGTGTGTGATTAAAGACATAGGTTAAAAGATTCTGTGCAGTAAATTTAACTGGGAATGAAATCAGCTGAAAATCTTGTTATAAGAATTAAAATTTCTTTTATGTTAACAGATGATTTGTTGATTTTTATTACATCATCATCATCAAGTACCGGGCCTACTGGCGTAGATGATTATGTCTCTCCACAACTTTCTATCTCGGCAGCTATTTATCATTTCTGTTGTTGACCTTCTGCCAAGCCATTCTCTTAAGCTGTCTGTTGTTTTATCTCTTTGCTTCCTTCTATCTCTTTGTCCCTCAATTTGTCCAGTTGTTACAATATATTCCAGTTGTTCTCTTCTCATTACATGGCCAAAAAATGATGATTGTTTCTTCGTAATATTGGAAATTAGCTTTCTTTTTGCTTTGACCTCTCTCAGAACATCTTCATTACTCTTCTTTTATTACATAGTTATCTTTAAAAAAATAAACAAATTAATTATGTATGTTAATTAGCTTTTTACAGCATTCTATTAGTTGTTCACTGTTAAGATTTGTCACTAATCATTTTGTATTTGACATGATATCTATTTTCCCTCTATTATTATCAGCTTGTTTTAATGTTGAAACTGATATTTACAGGAATTACAAGACTTAGGAAAGGACCCTCCTCAGAATTGCTCAGCTGGGCCTGTTGGAGATGATTGTAAGAGTAATTTTTGTCATATGCAGTATTTAGTTTTTTTTTCATTTACGATTATTTGTATATTTTGGAAACTGCGTAGATCAAGTAGGAGACGCAAAGAAATTAGAATCAGAATAACAAAAACAGCATTGACTTTCAGAAATCATGGTAAAATATGGAAATCAAAATTACTAAGCAAAATAACAAAAGATCAGGATTTTCAAATCTAATGTATTATCCATCTTTAGTTATGCATACGAGACCTGGAAAACAATTAAAGAAATCGGAAATAAACTGGATGTATATGAAGACAATGCCTCAGGAAAATACTTTGTATACCATGGAATGAATTCAAAACTAGTGCAGAAAATAAAGAAATGACAAAGATTCCAACAATTTCATCTATAATCTAGAGAAGATGGTGGCCATGTAATGAGAAGAGAAAACAAGAGAATCTCAAAGCAAACCCTCAATTTCTAGAACAAAAGAGTAAGAGGCCGACCTAAAAAGAACACTGAGGTGAGAGGCTACAATCGGCTCCCTCACCAAGATTGAACGACTCGTCCAGAACAGAACTGTCTGGCGAAATACAATGCAGATCCTGATACTTGATAACAAAGATCATCAGACATAAAGAGTCTAGAATTTCTGCCCCATGTGCCGTCTTTGGCTCGAAAGGACAATAGATAGATAGATTTACAGTTATGCTTATATAATTCTTTCAGGTGAATATTGTAGTTCAAGTGTCATATGAAATACAAAATACATATTTTAGTGAAGGAATAAACATAAAGCTCACAAAGTCATCACTGTATGTATTTGTTAAAAAAAAGTGTATTATTTAATTAATTTTGTTAAAATAAATTTAACCACAGAGATGCACACACTGTAACCTAACTGGTTATCTGCAAAATTAAAAAGGTAAGGGATGTTCCATAGCATAGAGTGCCATAAGGGTATAAAGTATTAAACATCACTGCACAGGTCATAACATTTGGAGGAAGAGGAATCCAGCCCTCATTCTCTATTATCCTTTGAACAACTCAATAAATCAGATGCTTACTCTATTGTTAATCAAGAAATATAGACTTTTTTTTAATACAAACCAAATCTAGCTTGTATGTTTATATTTAACTGTAATGTTTAACCTATCTATCTATTGACCTTTCTAGCTGTATTACATAGATCCAGATACTGTTTCTCTTATCTAAATTTTTATTCTAGTAGTTTTCAATCCTTGTAAAGATCTTTTATCAAATCTCACCATTTGTCTCTGTTCTGTGCAAGCAACTCTATCTCATTGAGGTAGCCGATTCCTGCTGCTCTTGCCTCTCTGATCAATGTTCTTCTCAGTGTCTCTGTGGGTCTGCCTCTTTTCTTCTTACCTGTTGTTTCCCAAATGAGGGCTTGCTTTGTTATTCGGTTATTAACTTTCCTAATCACATGTCCAACATATGACCATCGTCTACATCTTCACTCATCATTAACTTATATTTAAAAAAAAATAAAGAACTATCATTACATCATTTATAACTTTTATGGGGTCTTTCGTGTGGTTTTTTTTTTTGGCAGGCGAGTAAAGGCTGTGTACCATTGCAGTTAACACATGGTGTTCAGGTCGGAGTTTTATTTCATACCAAAAGTGAACATTTTTTTAAAAAACCTAGATTATGACACCTTTGTAAAAGTTACAAACTGAAAATACATATTTTTTGGATTCAACAGTTTGCTGCAAGCACACACACACCCCCCTCCCCTCCCCTTTTTTCACCCTATATTTTCCTCTGATTATTGTATCTGGTGACCCCTGAGTATTTCCTTTGATGTTGGTTTTTTTTTTTTCAAACACAACATGCTATTCTTAAAATTAATGAATGTGTCATAAGAATGCAGTTGTATTTTTTTTTACAAATAAATTTAGCAAATTTTCAATAAATTATTTTTTTTTCTTGTGATGGGGGAAATTTGATATCATAAAATATCTTTAGGATTGAAAACTGCCAGAATAAAAATTTAGATAAGAGAAAGAGTATCTGGGTCTATGCTTTTTTGGCCGGCTACCGCTCAAAAGGTCAATAGTTAGATAGATGGGGGAAATCTCTTCGGCTGTTGGCGAGACATCAAACAAACCTTTTGTAACATGGGATAGACAGTGAACAACATTAAGAAGAAGCCAAACATACGGCTTGAATGACGGACTAATAGCTGACATGTGAATAAACACCATAACACCTCCAGTAGCCATAGCGCCATGCGTTCGAATTTCAGGCTATAAATAAAACATAGGCCAGGAAATGATTACCGCTTCCAATTCTTAAGCCTGCTCTTGTAGATTTTCTATCACCAAGTATTCTTTTAGATAACGTAGTCAAGAAACCTTTTGACTGGACCATGCAATCAGTCTCATCTAGACTGAGGAGTAAATAACTTGATTATCTTACATTAGATTTTAAATGCATCCTTTTATAGCACAAGACTATTACTGTACCTCAACACTACAATCAGAATTTTAATAATTGCATATTAAATCAGTTTAAAGTTACTCATTATTCATATAATTTGCTATACTGATCATGTTTTTATGGGAAAGCAGTTTTTTCCCCCCATAGATCATACAGAAGCAGTGTTATAGTAGTAGTTATTAGTGGATTTTCATTTCATTGCCCATATTTGTTCTTTGATTAGTTTTGTGGGATGGTTAGTTTATAGTTTTATTTTTTTGTTGTTCAAATACAATATTTGTTTTATTAGCATGTTAAATTGTCTCTACAAAAACTCTCTCTGAGTCTCTCTCCATGTATAAGAAGATACTATGACTTTCCCCTTGTCACAAGGTTGAAGTTTATAGTCCAAGTGTGATGTTGATAGCATAATGTTGGGATAAAGATTGTGTTGAACACTTTTTATTTCTGTTGTGATTTCCTTATTGGCCAGTAATGGTGCCATTTGGCAATAACTAACATCTTAAGGTAAAAAAAAAAAAGTAAAAGAACCCCATCACGCCAAGTGGCATATAAGGAATATGGTGTTAGTGACCATACATTTTACAGACCTTCAGCACATGATTTTTGGGGTAATGTGGTTAGTATTATGCCCATGCCATTTTACTTTCCCAGAAAAATATCCAGTACCCATTTAAGGCTGAGTGAACCCGAAAGCCATTGGTTGGGAATGAACCCTACCTCTTGTCCTTTGTAATCCTGTTCACTAACCACTGAGCTATCGCGGCTCCCATAATCTTAAGGTGATGTCTGCAAAATGAGTACATTTGAACATGCTGTAAAGCAACTTCTACATATAAGTGGTTTTTGTCTTGAGTAAAACTATTAATAAACATAAACTGTTGACAAAATTAAATGTGAAGTCTTTATTACATTGACACTCATTCATTGATTCATTTGTCTGTAGTGTTTCAATGGCAAGCCACTATACTGGGACCAGTAAGTAGTTCACCAATTTTTATTTGTTATCCTCCTTTAAATTAATTAAGATTAATTTGTCTTAAAGATAATGGTGGAGCAAACATAATTATATACAACAGATTTATGGCATCATTGGGTGGATGCTGTAAGTTACAACTGATAAGAGATGAATCAACACAAGAATATGTGTCGAGCTTTATAAGAGGGCGGTGTTGGAAATACATTGGTCAAGTGCTTAGAATGAATGAAGAAAGAGTTCCCAACAGGCATTCATGTGGAAATCATCTAGTAAAAGAAGACAAGGCAGACCAGGATAATCACTATGCAGAAAAATTGCTTGGGAAGACTCAACTATGGGACTAAGAGATGGATGAATGAGTGTATGAACAGACAAGAAGTCTTTATTTATTTCACACTTTTTTATGAATTTGAGTACTTTGACATTTAATAAATATTTTTTTTAATAGAACTGAAACAATATCTGTTTTCACAGACTGACAGTCCATATTCTCAGGGTGTGTTCTTTTTAACAATAAATTTCCCAACAGACTACCCTTTCAAACCTCCAAAGGTAAGTTTAATATAAAATTGTAATATTCTCAGTTACTTAATTCCTTGGTCATATCATTGACATATTTTTTAACACATGGACAACACACATATATAAAGGTTGAAGTGGTTTAGAGTTAGATGTGTTTCTTTTTCTTTTTTTCCCCCCATTTGGTGCCATATATTAAAATGCAAGTTTCTCATAATTAATAATTTAATAATTATTAATTATAACTTGTTCTGCAGTACAGCTGATAGCTGATGTAATCTTTGAAAAGTGGTGCAACATATGACATGTATATACAATTATTACTACTCTTTAGTCACACACATTCATTTTAGTAACTGTCATGTGTCAGGCAGAAGTAAATTTACAGAAATAACTGATGCCACAAACTCCTTTCATCATTAGCATATAAGTACAGAGACACTAAGGAATTGAATGAAATAATTGTATCAGTTAAAAAGAAGTTGCACGGAATGCAAGAAAAGTTAAAAAGATCAAACAGTTCTTAGCTTCTTTGATTAAGGAAGTTTTGTAGATTGGAGGTATGATCTCAGGACATGAATGTCCTAGTTTGAAATCCTACCAGTTTGTGGGAATTGTTCGCTATGAATCGTTAGTTTCATAACAGCTTTACTTTCCCCCAATCTCTGGTAATAAGATCTTATGTTTATCCCTCTCAGATAATGACAGGAGGTCCAGTGTTCAATCTGCACAAGTTAAAGAACCCCTGACAGTTAAAAGTTTAAAAGAATAAGCCAAAAATGGCCACTTTTTTTTTAAAACCTTTTCAGTAAAACCTCTTCAGGCGTCGAAATTCTGGTTCTTTCTTTTCTGCCATCAGTTCATTGGCACTCTTTGCTGTTTTAGAGTTTCTCAGATGTTACTTCAACACAGTCGTAGTTTGTGCGAAGCTCTTTTTTTGTGTGTATACCTTGTACGGTATAACATCACTAGGAATTATCATCTAGGTAGGTGCACAATTTTGTCTTTTATGTAGTTCAAAATTGGGTTTATGCCAACTCTTTCTCTTGTAACCTCATTTTGTCTCTTCTGGTCACACCTACAGCTTTTCTCAAACATCTGATTTCTATGGTGACCAACTTTTCTATCGTGTTATGCGTTTCTGTGTTTGGTATTGGTAACATAGAATGGGCACAAAAATGTTTTGTATAAGATTTTTCTTTGTGCTGACTGGTCACTACCCTGGCAAGATTGTTAAAAGTCTAACAATGTCAAGGACAGATGTGTCAGGCTGAAAGATGCAGATATTACAGCTTGCTGGAAACTAGTGGCACAACACATCCACACCCACTTAGGTGTAAGATGAAGAACTACTTCCTAGAAACTGAACATATTTTGTCAACAACAGTTTACAAGGTGGAAAGTAGGAAAACTGTAAGACCATTCTTAGGAAAACAGAATGGTGAGTTATAAGGAAAATATGAGCCAGAATATGACCACTTAAACAAGCTGAGCAGACATGAGCAAACCAAGATATTCAGAACAGGCCACGGTGTCCTCAGAGTACACCTACACAAGATGGGACTCTCAGTGGCTTTATGACTGTGTAACATCCAGACAAACTCCGGAGCACATCCTACAAGACTGTAGAACACAGATAAGACAGCACTCTCAATATTCTAAGAACACAAATATGGCCCTCTGAAACAAACCTGCTTGACAAACTGGGGCTGATGAAGACCTGAAATGCAAAATCTTGTTTGTGACCCATGCAAGTCCAATTATCAATTTGCATAGCTGGAGAAGAAGTAAGACCATTCTTTTGAATTGATTGGTCGCTAACATTGATTTCCTCTTTTGAGTGTGATTTATGGAATAGATTAGAATTTCTGTAATTAACAACTCATAAATAATTTAAATAACTGTTTGCTGGTAATTTAGGGGGAACAAAAGATGTCATGAACAACATATTTGTATGCTCTTAATATTAATTGTTATATTTGGTTAAGGTTGCCTTTACGACAAGAATTTACCATCCAAATATCAATAGCAATGGCAGCATTTGTTTGGATATATTGAGGTCACAGTGGTCACCTGCTCTGACCATTTCAAAAGGTATGAACATCAGTTTGGTTCTGTGTATGGATGGGTAGCTTTCCTAGCCGTTTGATATTAAACATTGTAAATAGAATGGCTTAAAACCTTCTTTGTTCTTCCTGTAGTTGTATTTAGTCATGATAGAACTCTTCAAGACTTGCTGGCTTGTGCACAACATCTACACACCTCCACCCATCATCATTGCAGAATACTTTCTTTCCATTCGAATGTTCTATTTCATGACCAGGATCTCATGCTTCTTTGATGAGCACAGTCAAATTGCTTTACAAAACTGCCTCATTGCTCTTTGGTTCTTTACACCCGAACTGAAGTGTAATTAGAGCGAATAATGGAACAAAACCATTTGCAGTAACACCTGAAGTAAGACAATGGTGCATATTGCCATAACTCTTGTGTATCACTTATATTGGCAAAATATGCAAGGATCCCAAACCACAAAGTGAAGATATAAATGAACTACTTTTTGCTGACAATCTCCATCTAGATTTCTTATATACTTTGGATATTTTTAAAGGTTTGTAATGTTTGTCTAATTTGAAGACCTCAGAGAGTTTAAACAGTTAGTTTTTAATTCTTGTATAGAAAAAATACAAAGCTGAAACATCATATTTTTTCCTATTTTATTTAATTAGTTTAGAATGGCAGCAGAAGTGAACAGAGGAGCAAAAGACTGAAAATTATATCTCTCCTCGACGCTTAAAGGCAAATGAGGAAGGAAAGAAGAAGTTGTTTAGAATGGCTTATTTCACACAATTTAATCTGAATAAGTTTAACAGCAATGAAAATGTTGGCAGATGCACAGTTGAAGCAGGTTATCTAATATATTGTCATTTGATTTTATCTGTGATGAATTATTGATTGGGTATTGTTATGCCATTCACCACAGTTTAAACTGTTTAGAGCATATACAAAATGAAGCAGTGGACATGTAAGCTGCACTAGGGATACGCCCATTATGATGATGAGATACATGTTTGGAATGACATACAGTAATCCCTCAATTATTGCGGTTAATAGGGACCAGAGCAGGCCGTGATAAGTGAAAAACCGCAAAGTAGTGTCACCCTCTCATTTTTAACATACATACATTTTTTGTGTATGTATAATATCAATAAGTGTATATGTTATCATTAGAACATTAAAGAATAGTTTCAAACATGTAAATAAAATATTAATAGTATAAATAACATACATAAAATAATGTATAAATGATATAAATATGCCATAATTCCTCAATTTTGAATTTTTGAACAATCCGCGATGTACTGAGGCCACGATAAATGAACCGCGAAGTAGCGAGGGATGACTAGATACAATCTAGACATGTTGTATATATCTGATAACAATAGAAACACCTACCGTATAAGAACATAGCCAACCTCAATTGAATATGAATTAAAGAAACTAATATGGTTGGCACACTGTGAGTGAATCATTTAGTTGCTATCTTTAATAATGGGCTGTACACTTGAAATACAATGAACAATGAAGTCGACAAGTGGCAGCTCTGGCATTGAGTGTGGCCTTATTCTGGACAAAGATGACATCACAAGTTTGCTCTTCATTCCTTATAGAAGAGAAGAATGGGTTAGACAATGATGTATATATTGAGAGACTGAAGAATCTAAATGTGGAAAGGGGATCTAGTCTATCTAAAATGCTTAGTGGAAAAAGCAGATGTATCTACACTTAACAACTTACAAGAACAATCAGTCAACATACGTTTCGAGAAATGCTGGGAGGGCGGTGGAGTGGATTTGGGGATGTCCATAGTGCAGTGAAATTGATTACATGAGAATAAATAGAATAATGAAGTCGAGTCTAATTACATTTGGAAAGACATGCAGAAAATGGTACTAGCTGGGGAACAAATATGACATCACCAGCTGGATAACATTTATGCTGGTAAGAATGTCATAGTTGTAACATACCATATTGGCCCATGGTTAGTGATAAGATGATGGAAATCAAGTTTGGAAATTTGTTGCTGTTGCATGAATGGGAAATAAAACTATTGCAGAACATATATAACTAAATATGACTAAGAATGGAGGTTGAGGCTGTTTCTGCTACTCAGCACTAACTTCCTGTTGTCACTTTCGAAAGAGCAAATTCTCTTTATACTTCATAAGGGTTCAGAACCCTTGATTCCTGTGGTTCCATCAGAGTGTTTATAAACAATTGGGGGCCTTTTAACTTTCAAAAACTCAGCACCCAACTGACATCTGTCCTGTTATTACCCAATAAAATAGTTGTAAGACTTGCATTTAGAGCATCTGTAGTGGGAACTTTAGAGCTGACAATAAAAAAAAATGTTAGTCTTTCTATGATCATTATTTGAAGAGTGACATTGATAAGGAAGCAGTTAGGGAAACTCCAAGTATTGTGATTCCAGATAGGTATAAATAAGATATGAGATGATGGGAATGGCTGAAGATTGGATCAACTATTGGAAAGACAGAGGACTTAATATGGCTTCTTATAATCAATAATCTGAAGTTACTTTCTGAACTATAAAAGAATAAAGTTATGGTTCCCTTCTTCTTCTTCTACCTATTTTAGCTCCCAGTGGAGCATAGGTCTTCAACAAACACTTTCCAAGTCGTTCTGTTTTTTGCCATTCTTTTAAGATCATTCCATGTCTTCCCCATCATCTTCATCTCTGCTTCTATCTGTCTTCTCCAAGAATTTTTTGGTCTTCCTCTTTGTCTTTTCCCCTGGGGATTCCAAAAAAGGGCCATACTCTCAGTTGGCTTCCGTAGTGTGTGTCCTATCCAGCACCATCGCCTTCGCTGTATCTATTTATCCACTGATGTTTGACTGGTACATTTCCATAATTCTATGTTAGTGATTTTGTCCTGCCATTTCCATCCTTTTATTCTGCGTAAGCATCCATTAATGAATGTCTGTATCTTCGTGATTGTCAATTTTGTTGTTCTCCATGTTTCACTGCCATATAATAGAACCGCCTTAACATTTGAGTTGACAATTTTTATTTTTGTATTTAACCTAATTTCTTTGGATTTCCATATGTTTCCCAGTGCAATGAAAGCTCCTCTTGCCTTTGATATCCTTATTTTGGTATCATTTTCTGTCCTCCCTCTTTATCTATATTACTGCCCAGATATATGTAAGATTGTACATCTAATAGAGGTATTTCTCCTAGTTTTATTTGGTAAAAGAATAAAGTTATGATTCCCTCCGTGCCTTGATAGATATTACAGTATAGTCATGATGTAGCTATTTACAAGGTGTGTTCAAATAAAACCTGCCCCAGTAGTTTTTTCCCCCAAATATATATATATATATATATATATATATATATATAGGTACAGCAGCAAGTGTGGCAGTATTAAATTTAGCAATTGTTATGGAGCAAGTACTCACCAGGGTTCTTTAGAAAACGTCGCCATAAGCATTTAGGCATGTTTGTCTAAATCACTGTTCAATAGTTTGGGTTGACGGCGGATGTTATCCGAGAAAAATGACTAGCAGCTCAATGAATAATTTTGTCAACGAGGCCATGACGTTTGCAATGGAGTAGAACTGTTGTTCCTTGAGAGATTTTTTAAAGGGTTTGAACAAATGAAAGTCACATAGTGACAGGTTGGAGCTGTAGGCTGGGTGTTGCAGAACATTCCTCAGTTCCCTTGCTAATGCTTCCTGCACAATGTTTATGACATGTGGACGAGCATTTTCGTGCAACAGGTTCACACCACAAGAAAGCATGCCAGGTCTCTTATCCTTGATGGCTGCATGCAGGTTGTCTTGTGTGTCTTTGTAGCAGATGGCATTGATGTTCACATCAGGCTCTTTAAAGAAACCAATAAGAAGCCCCTCATGGTAAAAAAAAAAAATGTGGTCAGCATAATGTGCCAAAGATGGGCACATAGGGCAGAAATTCTAGACTCTTTGTGTTCAATAGTCTTTCTTTGTCAAACTTTGATCTTGCACAGGATCTGCATTGTCTCACCACACAACTCTGTTCTGGGAAAGTTGTTCAATATTGACAAGGGAGCTGATGCCTGCTGTTGTTGCCTCTTGCCTCGCTGTTCTTTTTAGTGTTTTTCTAGGTTTGCCTTTTTTACTTTTACAAAAATCTTAAAGTTTACACTAGGTTTATTTTCTTTTAATGTGCCATGACTAGTTAGAAGTAGTAAAGCATTGAAATAAGTAATATTATCATGGGTGAATCATGTTTATAGTATGATTTGAATGATACATACAAATTATTTTTAGAAGTGGCAGATTCATGTCTTAAAATATGTAAACTGTGTCAGTGATGATAGTCTGGATTAAATCAGAATAATTTTGTTTAGTATTTATTTCCTTTTGGCTGTAGCAGGTAGCAAAAATAATATAAACTTGCTTGTATTCATTTACAATGAATGTTGTGTAATTAAAAGAATCCATGTGTGCAACTATGTTTTTGTGATATATGTATTACTTTTGTCATTTTCATGTTGAAAGTAGGAAAACATTTACAAGGCTAACGGTCTTGGCATACTCTTTTTCAGTTCTCCTGTCCATTTGCTCCCTGCTTACAGACCCCAACCCTGATGATCCTTTGGTTCCAGAAATTGCAAGAATCTACAAAACTGATCGTGAAAAATATTATAAAATGGCCAAAGAATGGACACAGAAATATGCCCAGTAATAGCAAGACTGCATATGCAAACAATTTTTAAGGCACAGCTGGTTAATTGTCGAGTTATAGAAACAATTCTTAATTTCATTAAATGTTCATATCTGCACTATTTTCTTTGATATAACACAGGTACAATATTTATTACTTCAGGGATAAGTTGTCAGTCCAATTTTTTTTGGTTGAGAATTTAACCCATGATCCAATTGGTTCTTTTAACAAAATGTTCAGCATTTTCTATTATTTAAGTAGGACAAATAATTGTACATTCTTTTTATATTTGTCAAGGGTACAATTTATGCAAGTAAAGACACTTTATGATCACATCACTTTCATCTTGCTGTAAAATGTATGATGTTGGGCACAAAATTATAGAATCACATATAAATAATGTAAGGTTTCTTCATAATGGCAATTAAATGTGTAACATCATAATAAATTTCTATAATACACAGGGAAGTATATGCAACTAAAATTGAATGTAGGTCATAACTTTGTAGTATTATTTTTTTAATAATTTAAGATCTGAATTATCTTGTTATTTTTGGTTTCAAATGTGGTTTCATATGTATTTAACAAAAGCTGAAATGAATAAATCAACAAATCTCATTGGTAGACCAGCTATATTAGTAATAAATTATTGGAGATATTAACAATCAGAATCACCATCTGTTGTATAATACATGTGTTGTAATAGCACTTTCAACATATTTGCACATGGCATCCTCGTACATTTTGTGAGGTTGCACTTCATTCTTCATAACTGATGCAAAGTGGCATTCCATTCTATTTTAACACTCACCGTGTATGACCTCTTCTGATGTATAGTAGAGGTCAGGTGCAGAATAACTCACTGCTTTCCAAAAAATAATAATAATAATTCAACTCATCTTTGACAATTGAAATTATAAATTCTTTTTTAGTAAAGCCTGTCTTGACATGAAAGTGACTCCTGAACAGACAAGGAAATTCAGGTTTCAGAAATGGGGTTTTAAAGAAAAACTATACACTGTGAACATGAAAAGGGACAACAAAAGTAAACGATAGCTTGTTATTGACATCAGGAGGAAATTTTTTTTTTTGGGCCATACAATGAGAAGGGTATAGCTGTAATTTATTATGTAAAGTGACTGTAAAGTAAAAGGGAATCCCACCATTTCCTTTGGATATGGTGATCACGCCAGGCTGCCTTTACTTCTCTGAAAAAAATCTCAGGTGGCCATTTTTAGAGCTGGGAGAACCCCAAAATCTTGTCTGGCAAAAAAAAAAAAAAAAATACTACCACTTCTGGGGATTGAACCCTGATCCTAAAGATCCTTCTAATTGATTTGTTGTGACAACAGGAAAAGTTGAAGAAAATAGTAGAGGAAAACAGAAAAGTTACCTGATAATTTTAGAGGACTAGAGAGTGAATCTTGTAGACATGATAGCCTGACAACAAGGTACTTAGTGCAAGACAAAAAGGTTAAATTTCTTGCTTTTTAACAATAAGCATCATATGTGTATTTATTTCATATGCAGTTTCTAGTGTCTGTTCTCCTTCATTATTATGGTTTCATTTTTTTCTGTTCCCCCTATTTGGTGAATGTACTAGAATTTCAAATCATCCTCCACAATTTGTGTGAATATTTAGGCAGATCAGCAATAATGATTGTTTCTCCAAATCATGAAAAATACAACTTAAGGTCCTAATTATTCCTCTTCACTGTACATCTTGACAGGCAAAGATGAACAGGACAGCATGCTTGAGGTCTTCTCTAATTCCCTATAGTTTGTTGTGCAGGCTTGGTCCTGGTTGTTTCACAGGAGATGGAATGTGCAATTTTAATCGACTTGGATTGTCCTGTTGAAGCAAGGGACCTTGTTAGGTAGTTTCCAAATCAAGGGCACCATAATGGCCTAGGGCTTTTTTTTTTTTACTCTTGTTTTATTGTATAGATGTATGATTCCTATTCCCCCATCACTTGGTCCTGTAGTGTTGGTTTGGCAGATGTGACTTTTTTTCATCTGGATGCCTCCTTTTATATCAGGCTTTTGGGCTCTACCTGACAACATTTGTTACATAGCTATGCTGGCTGACATTTTTCTATCTGGACCTTCTACAATATATTGGCAATTTGGAGTTTGTACATGGGCTATTTCTCAACTTACCCACACAGTGAGCAATCAAATGATTGTTTTTATATGTTTTGAACATGAGATCAGTGTTGCGACATATGTACAAAATGTAACATCATGTGCAGGAGGCATTTTGAGATGAATTTAAAAAGGTATAAATCATTGTTTAAAAAAAAAAAAATACCTGGTATTGTTATCCTTTTCCATGTCAAAATCTTGAATGGAAGTCCTAGGCCCTGACAGCTAGAGCTCAATACAGGTAAATGTATATTTTAGAACTCAGTACTCTGTTTACTGAATTCGTTTCAGAATCTACATTTCCAGATATATTCAAATTATTTGGTACTGTATCATATAATATAAGGTGACTTGATACCTTGGATTTACTTGTAAAAACTATTAATTGTTTCTCTTTTGAGTTAACATTTGTTATTATTAATCGTTACATTCATTCCTTCTTGAACCATTCATTATTTCATTTTGTTAGTGTTACATGTTTCAATGAAACTGGTTTTGCCATTTTTTTTTAAAATTATTTTATTTTGTTGACCTTGTGAGAGCAGATAGTGGATGAGACTGTTACAGAATCTGTTATGTGATCTTCCCTAACCTTATTGGGGGAATTAAATAGTAAATTAGTGTACAGCTTTTTAATTTTTGGTGTTACATACAGTTAAATATAATATACGTGAGCATTGACGGATGGAATAAAACATCAAAAGATATTGTAGCAAAGTCTTTTGAGGAGGTACAGTGTTTTAGAACACTTTAATTTGAAAATAAGTAAGGGAGAAAGAACCTGGGCTATGTGTCAAACAAGACATCAGGACCATAGATTTAGTGTACAAACTTTGTTGTAGATAAGAAAAAAAAAATAGTATAAGACATGTGAAGAAAATTTGCATTTCAGCAAAAATGTGTGAATTCCCCCACCAAATTGAAGTAATGGTTTTCAAAGTTGGGGAGTATACAAATTTAGACTATGGCAGCTGACATAAGTCATTTTCAGCAGCATTTGGTTGTGGTCTCCTCTTAGTAAATTCTTTAGGAGACCTGCACAATAATAATTGTTATTACACAAATTCACTTGTGTGTGTGATTGAATTATATGATGCAAAAATTCAATAAAGTATTATCTGTATTGAACTGTTTCCCTTTTAATTGTTATCAGTAAATGTTTTCAGTCAAAATTTCCTTTTTTTTCTACACAGTATTTGGTGAAGTAATGGAAAATAGAGAGAGATTTGTATACTGCCAAAAAAAAATATTTTGGCATTCAAAAACTAAATTTCAGTTTTAATGTTGAATGAAAACATTTACAACAGTTTTACAGAAATTAAAACACTAGCATGCAAATTAAATAGCAAGCAATTTTTTTTTTTTTTAATGAATCATTTGGTTGTTTTATGTCTTGTCTCTGTCATTATTGACCTCATTTATATGTTTCTGTTTTGTCCAATAATGTTCCTTCAAAGTGAAGTGGTTTCATGCCAGAATACAAAAGATAATGAAGGCCCAGCTTTATCTAAACACCAATTCTGTGGGATAAATAAAAGATGAAATTTATAATCAAATATATTTAGAAAATTTACATCAAACTACTAATTAGGAGAGAGAAAACTTTATTTTGGTATTATCCCATTTCAGAGATATGTGGGAGGGGCAGTGGTCGTAATGTGAACAGTCTATATTTTTTTTTTTAAGGGGGAAAAAAATCTTGAACCTTTAAATAAAGAATCTACAGATTGGCACATGACCCAGCCAGCAAAAAAAAAAAAAAAGAAGGGTTTGGGGGTGTCTTAAAATAATTTCACATAAATATTTTTACAAATATAAAATATATAAAGCAAACATAATAAGTTGCCTTTTCAAAAAGTATTATTACTTATTCTTTCTCTTTTCCAACTGGAACCATATTAGTTCAATATTTTGTGTCAGAAACACCATCAACAGAGCATGTTTGATATTTAACCTTGAATTATGAGGCCGCCGTAGAAATTCTATCTATTGTCCTTTCGAGCTGAAGACGGCACATAGGGCAGAACTACAATCTCAAAAACAGAAACCATGCGTGCCAAAATGGCACATATTGCAGAGATCACTGCTTCTAAAATCTATGGTAGAAATTATCACATGAAAATACTAATTTTTGGAATTTGATAGTTTGACGCAGATAAACATCCACACAACATCATCCTCCTCCTGCAAGTATTGGAATTGTTTCCTTTGATGTTGGATCAGACAGGATGCATGTGCATCGTAAAAAGTACATTACCGTACAAAAGGGGCTTTTTTTTTTTTTTTAATTTTGCTAATTTGCAAGAAATTATTTTTTTTCTTGTGACGGAAGAAATCTACCTGGCTGTCAGTGATGCATCAAAGAAACCTTTATAACACGGGATATCCAGTGAATGATGCTAAGAGGAAGCTGAACATGTGGCTCGAATGATGGACTGACAGCCGATATGAGAATAGACAATGTGACACCTCCTGTAGCTATGTTGTCAAATTTCAGGCCATAAATCGAACATACGCCAGGAAATTATAACAACACCCAATTCCAGTGTTTCTGCTAGAGTAAACACATAGCTGTGTAGCAAAAGTTCAAAGAAAATCTTATTTTCCAAAAGTAGCAATTAAATGGTAGTAATTTTTACTACCTTCTCGCAAAAATGTGAATCACAGATAGGTCTCATAATCTAGGGTTAATGTATTTTGCAGTAATTATACATTTTCACCAACTCAAAAGTAAACTGCATTCTCTGAAGGCTAACCAAAACAATCCATGTTTGGGAACAAATTTAGTATATTTGCTTTGTGAAGTGTGCCAACTTACTACTAGTCACATTATAAGAATTGTCACGCTGTTATAAGAGTTAACAGTATTAGCGCTTTTTTTAAAACCAGCATACCCTACTGATAAGACATATGAAAAACATCCAGTTAATTCTATTTTCAATTCATTTATGTGAAACTCCAACAGAGTAGATATAAAAGATAGACAATAAAACAGAATAGGACACATTAAGAAAGTCAGCTCAAAACATTTTAACATGAGGGTATTATTGTGACTTACATATGCATGCAAGAGCTGGAAAACAACAAGAGACATAGAAACAAAGTTGAACATATTTGAAAATAAATGTCTAAGGAAATTACTGGGTATAGCATGGAACAAATAAAGAAATTAGAGAAATCGCCAATCAACCACTAATATCAGTAATCAAGAAAAGACGATGGACATGTGATGAGAAGAGATAATAACAAAGCAAGCCTTCATGTGGGAAACAACAGGTTGGAGGAAAAGAGGCTGACCCAGAGACACACTGAGAAAAGAACATTGATCAGAGAGGCATAGGCAGCAGGAATTTGCTCCCTCAATGAGATTGAAATGCTTGCACAGAGACAAATGGCGAGATTTTATAAAAGATCTTTGCAAGGATTGAGACTGCTGGAAAGAAAATTTTAAAAAAAGAGTATCTCGCTCTATACCCAATGGGCCGGCCACGGCTCAAAAGGTCAATAGATAAATAGGTTATTCTGAAATACCTCAGGAAAGAGCAGCAAATGAAGGCCAAGAAGTGTGTAAATCTTTTACTGTGTCATAAGGACATTAAATGGGTGTATATATGTTGTTTTTACATGGGGCGGGGAGTAAGACATTGATCAGTCATGGTTCACTGATCATGAGGCACGAAACCAGCTTAGAGTATGACCACTTTCAGCCTCATTGATGTTGGGTGAATTGGACTCAAATGTGAGTGTTAGAAATATGGATAGGACTGGAAAGATTATTCCAATTCATGATAGAACAGAAAATGCTTACCTAAAAACCGTGTCGAAAAATAACCTGAAACAAAATCCATGTGAAGTACTACCAACCTTATGATCAGTTACAAACTCTCCTCTCCAGTGCTTCCAGTGTGACAACTCTGCCATAGTTAGATTAGAAACTTTGGTCTGTGAACATCAAACAAAGTGAATTATTTGTGTGTGTGAACATCTTTAAAATTCACAGTATAACACACTAATCCACAAAGTAAAAAGACTCTTAGATTGAGGTGAAGAACATCTGGCAGTCTCCTCATCAAAACCACCTCCTTGTCGTGGGGGATGAGGCTTAACAGTCACCAGGGACTGAAAACCAAGACTGGCCAGGCCTTCCTACAACCAAGCAAGACCACAGTCTGCTCTAGCAATTTTAAGTGCTGAAGTCGGAGGCAACCAGCCAAAAAGCGCACAACAATCAGGATGCCACGCACTCACTCCAATGGGAAGTATGTCTATAATCGCAAATCGATGTGGCACTCGCCCTGTGATGGACACTCAGGCAGGTGCAGCGCCGGGCCCTCAGCTTCGAAAGGGCCCAACCTCTATTACAGGATGTCCTTCTCAACCGCTCTGTGGAGTCAGGGGGCGAGAGAATAGAGCTACTGGCCAATCCAAAATAAGACCAATCAAAATAATGCACTGGAATGCTGAAGGCATCAACAGCAAAAGAGATGGGTACAGTAAAGATAGAATTAGAAAATATCCTGCATGAAGAACAAGTAAGCATATGCTGTTTGCAGGAAACCCATCTAAACAACGACATAGCCTTGAAGATTAGGGGATACCAGTGCTACCGATCTGACAGACAAAAGGGCGGAATATTGACACTTGTAAAGAACAACATCAATGCATGTCAGATTGAAGTGTATATGGATGGGGCGGAATATCAAATACTGTACCTCAGGACAGAAAATACAGACTTTCATCTACTTAACTACTACTGTCCGAGTGACTGCCCACTAGCACTTGACACAATTACATTAAAAGAAAGAATAATTGTATGTGGAGACTTTTAAACAGCCATTCACAGAGCTGGGGCTATGAAGATATGGACAAGAGAGGTGAAGAACTTGAAAATTGGCAGGATGACAATGGGCTTATACTATTAAACCAGGCAACAGATCCACCAACATTCTACTCCAGATCATGGCATACCACATCTACACCAGATCTTGCTTTCCATTCACCAGATCTGGATTGGAATATCATACGTATTGTTGGGAAACAACTTGGAGGCAGCGACCACCGACCAGTCTTTTTAGTGGTGCAAAATGAGGCCGTCAGGGAGAGCAGAACTCTCTCCAGATGGGATTACAAAAAGGCAGACTGGAAAATGTATCAACACTACAGGAAAAATTGAAAAAAAATAATAAATGGTATGTTAGAAGCTTTACGTGATTAATAGACGACACAGAAGATTCGCATTTTTATGCATTCATTTGCATTTCTTTGCCTTAACCCCTATCAACACTACACCAGTGTACTGACTAAAGATATAAATACAGACAGAGACATCAACAAAATAGTTGATGAATTCAGTAGACTAATAATACAAGCTGCCAGTGAAACAATACCTAGAGGGGCACGGAAACAATACAAACCATACTGGAGTAGTGAACTAGAGCACAATGACATGGAAACATCTTGAAAGCAAGCAGAAAATAACCCTTGCCAGGAACACCACAATAACTATCAGCATGCTAAAGCCAAATTTCAATGGACTAAACTACAAGCCAGATGGAGAAGCTGGAAAGAGAAAACAGAGTCATTGAATCTTGAACGAGACACAAGAAAAGTGTGGAAGCTTGTAAAACAGCTGAATGATGAGGCTACAGAAAAGAACACCAGAATTACACTGAAGAAGAATGGAGACATCCTAACAAGTATGTATGCAGCAAATCACTTTGCAGACTCCTTTGCAAATGACAATAATATTGAAATTAGCCTAGAGAAACGACAAGAGACCCGTTTAAAACAACAAAATGCAAGATAAGAAGAGACCACACATGAAGTCATGGAAATACCCATTACACAAAGAGAGCTAGAGCTGGCAATATCCAAATTAAAAATGAAAAAGTCACTGGGCAGTGATGGAGTGTCCAATGAAATGAACTTGGGAACTGCAGCTAAAGCAAAACTACTGCAGATCTACAACATTTGCTGGATCACAGGTAGAGTGCCACAGGCATGAGATAGATAGACTAAAGCCAGGAAAAGATGATTCAACGACATCCAGATATAGACCAATCAGCCTTACAAGCTGTTTGTGTAAAACAATGGAACGTATAATCAATCTCAGACTGCAGTGGTACCTGGAAAGTGAAAATCTCCTTGTCCCACAACAAGCAGGCTTTAGACAGTGTTACTCTACCGAAGATCAGGCAACCTATCTTTCTCAGGAAATTGAGGATGCATTTCAAGAAAAGAAACTGGTACTAGCAGCATGGATAGACCTAAAGAAAACATTTGATAAGGTATGGAAGGAAGGACTTTTGAAGAAACTGAGAAATTATGGAGTAAATGGCAGGATGTACAAATGGGTCAAAGCATACCTGCATAACAGGAGAGCCAGAGTGCAACTGGATGGTCTTAAGAGTAAGAAGGTCTTACTGCGCCAGGGCATTCCACAGGGAGGGGTACTATCTCCAACACTTTTTCTGATCTACATCAATGGCCTAGTTACTAAACTACCACATGGCATCAAAGTGGCAATGTATGCAGATGACTTGGTAATGTGGTGCACAGAGGAGTATGCAACAGTGGCCTCCAAATTGCTACAAAGAGCTATGAATGCACTGAATTCATGGACAAATAGATGGTGTATCAGCATCAATACAGACAAATGCAGTACACACTTTCACTCTCTCCCCAAAACAAAAAGCAGGAGCCATCTACATAAACAATGAGCCTGTGAAAGAGGACATACAAGCTACATATCTCATTACGTTTGATAACAAACTATCTTGGAAACAGCAGATAAATAAGGCAACCCAAAAAGCAAGGAGGAAATTGGCTATTCTAAGAAAGCTGTGTGGAACCACATGGGGTGTGAGTGGGAAAATACACTGTAAAGTTTACCAACAGAGTATGCCCACATTTAGAATATGGATCATCCGCATGGTGCTCAGCATCAAACACCACACTGCAAGAACTGGATAAAGTACAAAACCAGGCACTTAGGGTCATCACAAGAGCAATGAAATCAACACCAATATTGGAGATGGAGAAATTGTGGAGGATACCAGCACTGAGAGAACGGAGGGACACAAAGGTGCTGATACAGGCAGAAAAATTTGCATGCATGCCGAGACATCCAATGAAGGACCGATTCCAAAATCTTGCATTGGGACGACTTAAGAGAAGCAGTTTAATCCACCAAGCCAAGCGTATTAGTAGACAAAAACCAGACATGCCAAGAGTTGTTAACCTCCTACTGCCCATACCAGAACATACTCCCTGGACAGAGGAATCAGGATTATCAATACAAATATGGACAGAAGTGAAAGGAATTGTTGACAAAGAAGAACAGCATAGTCTACAGCGAAAAACAATAACTCTCAGTTTCCTGGATGAAGAATACCCACAAGACCTATGGATTCGGTGTGTACACAGATGGATCAGCACAGAATGCAGTAAAGAATGGGGGAGTAGGTGTATATATAGAGTACCCAATATACTCAATAGTAACAATATCCAATACCCAATAGCAACAGGGAAATATTGTCACAATTATGATGCAAAAATACAAGCAATAAAGTTGGCAATAGAAAAACTGCTGAACAGTAATCTTAGCCCACAGCCTGTAGTGTTTTTGACAGATGCAAGATCAGTACTCCAGGCACTACAATCTAGAAAATTATCACATCTGCAGACCTTATTGACTGAACTCTGCAAGCACCACAGGGTTGCCCTGCAGTGGATCCCATCTCACTGTGGAATACCAGGAAATGAGAAAGCAGATCATTTGGCAAAGGAAGGTTCAACAGGCACACAACTAAATACACCGGTTACATACCATCATAAGAAACAGATAATCAAATCAATCAGAGGACCACAAGCCCGAAATCAGGATGCCTTTCATAATATGGATATGAACAAGTTATCATTATACGCCTCAGAACAGGACACAATCGACTCCATAGTCACATGTATACAAAATTCAAGATCGGCACATCAACTACTTGTACATGTGGACAGGCACCCCAACCCCAGACTGCTGAACACATACTTCAAGATTGCACAGAATATAGTAGACTAAGGAAAATCCATTGGCCCATAGATACAACACTACAGACAAAACTATATGGGCCGATGCAAGAATTACAAAAGACAGTAAAATTGATACAAGAAACGACATTGCAGATATAGACAATACTTCAGGTGAACGAAAGATAGATAGATCTGGCAGTCTCATTGTGTTATCAGATCCACCTACAATGATAAGGCATAACTTAAAAGACATGACATTTTTAAAATCTTGTTTTTTAAAACTTTACCAATAATTATTTATATTCATCATCATCATTGAGTGCCTTCTCTGCAACGAAGGTTGGCTACCATGAAGCCATTCTGCTCTGTCTCTTGCTTTGATGGTGCAGGTTGTCTTAGGCTAATTTGTCCATCTCTTGATGTTACTCGTCCATGTTAGTCTTGGTCTGCCTCTTTTACCTTGTATTTTCCCCTCCAGGATTACTTTCAGTAGGCTGTTGTGTCTTTTAACATGGCCCAAAAATCGTTTTGTCTTGTTTGAATTGTGTTTAGTAGTTGTCTTTTAATTTTTAGTTGTTTTAAGACTTCATCGTTTGTTTTCTTTTCCTTCCATCCAATTCTACCTATTCTTCTATATATCCACATTTCAAAAGCTTCAATTCTCTGTTCTGTTTTCTTGTCTAATGTCCATGTTTCTGCACAATATAGGAATATTTAGAAGATGTAACATTTTGCTATTCTTAGTTTTAGCCCTGGTGTTATTTGTTTTGATATTAGTATGTTCTTCATGACATTAAAATTACTTTTTGCCATTCCTATTCCTTTGTTTATTTCAGTTGTACATTTTCCACCACTGGTTATAGTATGTCCAAGGTAGTTGTAGTTCTGAACTGTCTCGAGGTCTATTCCTTCTATTTTGATATCCACTTGTGGGTTTTGAGTATCTTCTTTGTTTATGATCATAGTTTTAGTCTTTTTGATATTCATATCTAGTCCATATTTATATTAATCCATCATTATTTCGCTCTGAAATTGAAGACTTTAGCTTTTGAGAATGCACAATTTGTCACAATTATGGGCTATTGACCACAAATTTATAATGCATAAATATAGAGCATGAGCACTAAAGGTTGACCAAAATTGAAGATAGAACTAAAGTGAAACTATTTAGTCTAGGATGTTGCAAACTGTATGACACGAGCACACGTTCATCATCATCGAGTGCCATCTCCGTATTGGAGGTTGACTACCATGGAGTACCAATCCGCTCTGTCTTGCTTCGATGGTGCAGGTTGTTATGGGCTGACTTGTCCATCTTTTCTCTCTCTCTCTGCAATCAGGACTCAATCAGAGTAGGATTCCAGCCACTCACATGAAGTCAGCTGTCAGGTTAAGTGTGTTGATCGCCCCCGCAGACGGAACATCACATTTAGAGTCTGCCAGATCCACTCTGATTGAACACCCGTTAAAAACGTTGCACTGTGTTCTGCGCCAGTGGCCCAGTGCATCCGATTTCAGCCAGCATTTTATTCAGGTTTGCTTTCCTTAGCCTTTGATTGTCCCCAATCTTCCTGCAAGGCAGCAGATTGCCTTTTCTGTAGGGGGATTCTGCCCTTAGATGGTCTGCCCTCCCAGGTTTATGAGCACCATCTGCCCGAGTCACTAGAGGTGACTAACACATACATGCGCACACAAAGATATGAGATGTGAATAACATAGACATGTACACAGTGATACGAGACATGACTAACACCTACACACATTAAGATATGTGACACATGACTAACATAGACATGCACATAAAGATATGAGATATGACTGACATAGACATGCACACACAAAGATATGACACATACCTAACATAGACATACACACAAAGAAATAAGATATGATTAACATAGGCATGCACACACAAAGATATGAGATGTGACTAACATAGCCATGCACACACAAGGATATGAGATATGACAAACACAGACATGCACACACAAAGATATGAGATACGACTAACATAAACATGCACACCAAGATATGAGATATCCCTAACCCAGACATGCACACACGAAGATATGACACATGACTAACACAGATACACTCTTAAATATGAGATATTACTAAACTCAGACGAGCATAAAGATATGAGACATGAATAACACGGACACACCAAGATATGAGATACGACTAACATGACACACACCAAGATATGAGCCATGGCTAGCACACGCACACACACAAGCTAAGATTTGAGCTACGGCTAGCACAAAAACACACCAAGATATGAGCCAAGACTAGCACTGAAACACATTAAGATATGAGCCATGGCTTCACGGAAAAACACCAAGAAATGAACCAAGTCTAGCACATAAACACATTGAGGTATCCATATGCTTGGGTTTGTTGTAGTCTGCAGACTCTTCTTAACGTGGGAATCATCGACATACGAGACGCAGGCTTCGATTAACTGTTCACAGGTTTCGTTCAAACAGTTGTCCGGAGATTTGAGAGCAGTCTGATCAGTAGAACGTTTCCATGCATGCACAGTTCCCGGTTGACTGTTCACAGATATCGTTGAAACAGTTGTCATGACATTTGAGAGTGCAGTCTGACCCGTAGTACGTTTCCTTGCACATACAGTCTGCATTTTCCGGGTCACATATGATGTCACAGCCATCAGAACACGTCTGTTCGCACTGTAGCCCAAAATTACCATCGGGACAAGTGTCATTACAGGCATTTTCCTGATTTTTTTCTCACATAAAGGACAGACACTGAGACAAGACCTGGAGCAGTCGTGTCCATAGATCCCATGTGAACATTTGCTGTGACACGTACCGATGATGACATCGCAGCTTTTGCTACACCCGCTACACACTGCACAAAACGACCAAGAATACCCGTCCAGACAATAGGTGTAAATGTTTGCATAGGTGTCTGTAAATGTTTGCACCTCACACACCGTCAGTGCACTGCCGGCCTGCGAAATGGTCGGTGAGAACTCAATCTTAATGTGCGCCATTGGCGTTTGTGAGGTGACTACAATAGTGTTCACAGAAACATTAGGGTATGATATATCATTACACTGGAACACTACGCCGCCACTGTCAGAGAAAGCCTTAGAGTGGCATTCTTTTTACCTGAATCATAGTGCTAGCTCGATGATAGAATCGAATGGTGTGAATCTTCTGGGGCGTGGCAAAGTTCAGATACCAGTAAGCAGGACTGGTTCCACTTCTCAGTTTGGTGTGTGTGCAGACATTGTCATAGAGGTCTTTGTTTTGCCATTTACTGCGGCCTCTGGTCCACATCCGTCTCCTGTATAACAAGCATTAAATGTGTCGGCCTGGTTTGTGTTCTGTTTGAGAGCCACATTCCGACCCCTGCCAATGTAGATGGAGCAGATATTTGCAACTATCATCCCTTTAATCCATAATGACAGTGCACGCCTAGTCACATTTAATTACAAAACTTGAGCAGTTTGTAAGAAAATTCCAGAACAATCATTCCAAATATTGAAATGTCAGGGAAACATATCAGCTGTCTCCTGACACTAGATGATTGATGGATGCAGCTGCTCTGATATTCTATTTAGTCTTTCAAGATAGTTAAGGAAGTGTATGTTCCTCTCATCATCATAATGTGCTTACCGGTTGGATGATGATGATTACCCTGACTCATAAAATAAGAGAATGTAAAAATAGTAAGGAAGAGCACTACCTACTCTCTCACACCAGAATTCTGTTGCTCGGTTCAGTGGGATTCAAATACTTCATGCTTTTATGACATGCACTAGATTTAACTTTACCTCGACTTAGAATAGATCTGCAGTAGAAATCAAGGCGTATGAAAAGACAATACTATGTCAAACCTGTGTAGTACTGGAAGGCCTGCCAAGTTGACACAGTCTTTCTTCAATGAGTTTATCTGCCATTGTTTCTTCATCTACGTATGCTGGATCGCCATTACAACTACAGGCCAACATAGAATGTGTTTCACAGTCAGTTCTTTCATTTAGAGAGAACAAGTCCTGTTATATATATTTAAAAAAAGAACTTAAAATCAGTTTGATAAAAACAAAAGTCATTAGTTTAAGCTGACATGTAAACTTTCTGGAGGCCTAGTTGGGAAAACCACCTGACTGGGCTACCGATGTTCGGACAATCTGTGTTCCATTCCCGCTGGAACCAGTATGAGTTGTACTCGTGGTTGGGAAAAAAATACCCACGCGGTCAACCCAACCGCTGGCAGAAATGGGTACCTGGGTAGTAGTACCTTGATATATGTTGTACTCTGGGAAGGTGAGGAATGCCATCTTGCACAGGGAGTTTCATTGCTTGAAGCGACACTATCCAGAAGTATCTGAACGCTCCTGGATAGGCAGCCTAGCACATATGGGCGAAAACTTGCATGCTAAGATGCTGATTCAGGTTTCGAACTTCACCTTAATGTAAACTTTCTTTTCCTTCTTAGTTTTGTTATTAGTTAACCCTATATTACAATACCTATCTGTAACTCTCCCTTTTACGATACAATAATAAAAATTACTACCACTTAATTATGACATGTGTTCTAAAATTAGTAATTTCTCTGAACTCTTGACACAGTCCTATGTGTTCACATTAGGTAAAACACTGGAACTCAAAATTCCTGGCTCAGGCTGATTTATAACCTGAGTTTCACCTAATGGATCGGACAGGTCACAACGTCTATCAGTATGGTAGCTGTTAATCCGTCTGTACATTCGGCAGATCATCATCATGTGCCTTACCGGTTGGCGTAGGCGATCATGTTCTTCCACAATCTTCTATCTACAGTGCATCATATCAGTTCTGTTGTTGACTGTTTTCCATACCATGACACCAAGATATCCAGTATTTTCTCTCTTTGTCGTCCGTGATCTCTCTTTCCTTTTATTTTGCCAGTTGTAACCAGATATTCCAACTTTCCTCTTCTCATGATGTGCCCAAAAAATATTGATTGTCTCTGATGTTTTTTAAAAGCTCCCTTTTTGTGTTGGCCTCTTTGAGAATTTTCTCATTGGTCTTTTTAACTGTCCAGGGAACTTTCAAAATTCTTCTGAGAAATCACTTCTCTGTGGCCTCTAATCGTCTTTTCATTTGTTTGTTTACTGTCTATGATTCGCTTCCATAGGTCAGAATTGGTTCTATATAACACAGATGAACTTTCTCATTTCTATTGACATAAGATATTTTTCATTTTCTGAAATGCTATTTTGGCCTGAGCTATTCTGCTTTTTATTTCTGTGGTGCATCTTCCATCTGATGCTGTTATTGTGCCCAAGTATTTGACGCGTTGACTTGCTTAAGATTTGTCTCGTTTATTTTTATGATGGTGATGATTGTTTCTTCAAAATGACCATTACTTTTGTTATCTAGACTGAAACCTATCTTGTTGCTTTCTTTTACTATTATGTCTATCATTTCTTGTAGTTCATTCTCTGTCTCTGCTATTAAGACTGTGTCATCTGCCTATTGTTAAAATTATTTATGTTGTGACCGTTGACTTTAATTCCTTTTTTATCTACTATTGATCTCATAATATGTTCGCTCTAAAGTGAAAACAAATCCGGCAACAGAACACAGCCATGTCTGACTCCTTGTTTTATATATTGAAATTGTCCTGTTTGGTTGCTAATTCGTACAATTGCTGTTTGTTGCCAATACATGTTTTTTACGATTTGTAGATCCTTGCCATCAATGTTTAATTTCTCCAGCATATTGATTATTTTCACATGCTTTACTTTGTCAAATGCTTTTGTGTAGTCTATAAAGCACATATATAGATCATTCTTTACCTCTATAGCTCTTTCTATCAATGTTCTTAAGATGTATATTGCATTATTGGTGCCCTTTTCTTCCACAAATCCACATTGTTCCTCACTTATTTCTGGTTTTATTTTGTTCCTTACACGTCCCATGATGATTCTTAGTAATATTTTCATTTGGCAGATTAATAACATTATTCACCATGTTTCCTGAACCACAAAGGATTGTTTGATGTTTGCCAATGACCAGGAAATTTCCCTGGTTACTGCCAAAAAGTAAAAAAAGGAAAAAAAGCCAATTTCTTGAAAATTGTCCAATTTTGAGGAATTGGTGTTTTGATGTGGTAAATTTTACTACGGTATTGCAATCTAAGGTTGAATATGAGGAATAAAAAATTATAATAAAAAATTATCTCATAATATATGAAACAATTAGACACATCAATTGGTCAAGAACTTTTGTAATTCATTATTTTTCAAAATACCATAGGTACATCTATACTTATGTTCAGAATTTAAAGGACAATTCACCTTGAGGTCTTCCAAGGAAAAATGAACACTGTTTTTCCTGGTGAGATCCATGACAGCCCCACTAAGTCCTTGTTTAGTTATTTGTCTCTGGTACATCTTTTCCTCTATTGTGCCCTTACCAAGAGAATGTTGAGCAAAACTTAAGCTTTCAATAGACAAATAATGAGTGAAACAAAGATATACTACATTTTATAGATTAACATAAAAACTTGTAACATTTCATATATGTAGAACGGTCAAGTATGATAGTGAGTACAGTAGCATTGTGGTTAGTACACTGACTTGTAGATAAAATGTATGGGGTTTAATTCCTGCCCGACACTCTCCAGTAAATTTTATGTGAAAAAAAAAAGAATGTGTTTAGGTCAGTGAGTTTGAGAAGTAATGAGGATCAATGTTAACACACTCACCTCCAAATGCTTGGTTACGTTATGGCAAAACTTAATGCTTCGCTCCTCTATGACATTCACTACTTTAACAAAATTTTAAAGAATTTGACAAGACAATCATCATCATCATCGTGTGCCCTCTCCGCAACGAAGGTTGGCTGCCATGGATCGCCATTCTACTCTGTTTCTTGCTTTGATGGTGCAGGCTGTTGCTATTTTTAATTCGTTCTTAATACAGTAGTTAGAATTTCTCTCCATGGCTTTCTTTGGATTGTTACGTGATGAGGCTCCAATCTCTTTCACGGTGGTCTGCCATTTTCGCCTTTCGTGTTCTGAAAATGCCTCATGTGTACCACACACTTTGCTGTTTTTGCTTTCTGGGCCGTTGATTATTTCAATTAATTCATTCGCCCCATCCACCGTCGCAGACTTTTCACATACGGGTTGAACACACCCAACTATCGACGCCATTGTTGTCGAACCATGTGCTTGCCTATCGAACCGCGAACACACAACACAAAGAAAGAATAAATCCACTTAAATATCGATAAAGTTCACCGTCCATCCTCCAGTCAGAAGTAAAACATTACACCAAGTGAAGAATAGCAACACATAAATTCACAACTAGACTGTCGCGTAAATCATTTAAATATCTCAGCAAGAGCCGAATTATAAAAACGACAACACGTAGTCGCCATGACACCGGAAGTCCGGCAAGACAATCAATCAACCTAAAATACAAGTTTAGACAACTGCTAACACTGATAAAATCAATATTCTTATATGCCTGCACAATGACAATGAATGAAGAATGAGAAAGAAATAAGCTACGGAAGTGTGTTAACAAAAGATCCTGAGTATTTTATATGGAGACTAAATTTACAAACAAACAAATTTAATAAAGTCGACCTCAACAAAATAAGAAGAGCTCTTTATAGCAAGAAGAATGAAATATGTTACAAGATCTATTGGCCTGGTCGAAACTACAATACAGGAAACCGTGAGCAGTGCAGATGTAGATAGCAGATATAATGGACTGCTGGAGTCATTGACAGGACAGGGAAAACATTCAATCAAACCCAGAAACTGCCACACAAAAAGGCAAAATGGAGAAAGTTTGTGAAAAAGACAACATACTGATGCTCCACAGGCTTTAAAGGAACCAGCCTGGCAGGCCTCTACAAACATTGCAGGTTTAGTACATCATTTATAGCTTTACATAAACCACTATCTTCACACATCTATGGTGCATCTCTTTTTCTATTATACAATGAGGGCAATAAGATTATACAGATGTCACATCTTTCAGAGTGAAATATTTATAAGTACAGAACTTGATACACTAAATTAGTATTCCATTTTTATGAGGATATGCCAATACTTACAACAGTGAGTAGTCTATAGATGTAAACCTTTTCTTTCTGTCCGTCCCTCCACACACGAGCCATTGCCTTTGATTAGTGCAAACAAAATATTAATTTTAACTGGAATAATGGACATTTTTTTTTAATTGAAGAAATGCTTGGTAGTGAGGAATCAAAATAATGTACAACGGTGGAGTTCTCTAACAAGAGAATTTAAAAACAATAAATGAGGTAACTTTAATAATTATAAAAGCCACTTACAATAAGAGGTTACATCAATAATGTCTATCATTATTATTCAGGTATGATCAAGTCACACCTTCTGACTTCTGCAGAAAACAAAACAGACAGAATTTCCAACACATATACATACAAGATTAGCTATACCACACGTAGAGATTGGTGAAATAGATCCATGAATATATGATACCATCATCATCATCATCGTGTGCCTTCTCCGCAACGAAGGTTGGCTACCAGGGATCGCCATTCTACTCTGTTTCTTGCTTTGATGGTGCAGGCTGACATAGATTGACTTGTCCATCTTTTGATGTTACTCGTCCATGTTAGTCTTGGTCTGCCTCTGCCTCTTTTACCTTGTATTTTTCCTTCCAATATTACTTTTAATAGGCTTTTGTGTCTTTTAACATGCCCCAAAAATTTCATTTGTCTTGTCTTGATTGTATTTAGTAGTTCTCTTTTTATTTTCAGCTGTTTTAAAACTTCATCGTTTGTTATCTTTTGTTTCCATCCAATTCTACCTATTCTTTTATAAATCCCCATTTCAAAGGCTTCAATTTTCTGTTCTGTTTTCTTGTCTAATGTCCATGTTTCTGCACCATACAGGAATATTGAGAAGACGTAACATTTTGCCATTCTTAGTTTCAGCCCTGCTGATATTTCTTTTGTTGTTAATATATTTTTCATGGCATTAAAATTAGTTTTCGCCATACCTATTCTTTTGTTTATTTCAGTTTATATGATACCAGCCAAATGAATGTTGATAGTATATTGTTGCAGAAATGTCTGTGTACAGTAGTAAGAGAAGAAAAATATGATATCACATGAACAACTTTATGGTATGTTGGAGATATTGACCGGACTGCTACTTTCTACAGAAACACTCATCATCGTCATCAAGTGCCTTCTCCGCAACAAATGTTGGCTACCATGGAGCGCCATTCTGCTCTGTCTCTTGCTTTGATAGTGCAGGTTGTCATAGGCTGATTTGTCCATTTTTTTATGTTAGTCGTTCATGTTAGTCTTGGTCTGCCTCTGCCGCTTTTACCTTGTATTTTCCACTCCAGGATTACTTTTAGTAGGCTGTTGTGTCTTTTAACATGGCCCAAAAATCGCATTTGTCTTGCTGTAATTGTGTTTAGTAGTTCTCTTTTCATTTTTAGTTGTTTTAGGACTTCATCGTTTGTTTTCTTTTCCTTCCATCCAACTCTACCTATTCTTCTATATATCCACATTTCAAAGGCTTCAATTCTCTGTTCTGTTTTCTTGTCTAATGTCCATATTTCTGCACCATATAGGAATAATGAGAAGATGTAAGATTTTGCTATTCTTAGTTTTAGCCCTGGTGTTATTTGTTTTGATGTTAATATGTCCTTCATGACATTAAAATTTGTTTTTGCCATTCCTATTCTTTTGTTTATTTCAGTTGTACATTTTCCATCACTGGTTATAGTATGTCCAAGGTAGTTGTAGTTCTGAACTGTCTCCAGGTCTATTCCTTCAATTTTGATATCCACTTATAGGTTTTGAGTATTTTCTTTGTTTATGAACATAGTTTTAGTATTTTTTAAATATTCATATCTAATTCATATTTTTTGCTTGTCATGTTTATTTCATTAAGTAATCATTGTTGATCTTTATGATTTTCTACTTGTAATACAGTATCATCAGCATATCTTAAGTTATTGATTATATTTCCATTAATGTTTGGACCTGCCATCTCTGTTGTGTTTTAAAATATTTGCTCAGTGTATAGATTGAACAAGTTTGGTGATAGGATGCATCCCTGCCTTACTCCTCTTTTTATATCATTGGGTGTAGAGTTCTCTTTGGTATATTCTATTATTGCTGTTTGCTCCCAGTATAAATTACATGTTAGTTGTATGTCTGAGTCATCTAGATATATATCTTTTAGGCAGTCTATAAGTTGTTTATGGTGTATTCTATCAAAAACTTTGGTGCAGTCTATGAAGCAGGCATATATTGATTTGTTTTCTTTTGTGTACTTTTCGGTTAATGACCTCATGCAGAAGTCTTTCTGTGTGCATCCCTCTTAAATAGTGTTTATTTTCAATAGTTTCAATTTTAAGACATCTTTGGCTGAGCCAGTCTTCAGTTGCCTTTTTGTGTATTTCATTATCTATTTTGTTGTATTGGGTAGTGTTCTTCGCTTGTCTTCTTTCTTCCATTTTTTCCAAGATGGCGTCGGTTATCCGTTTTTTTTTTGTTCTTTGTTCTTATTTCCTTTTTATTACTGGTTATTTAATTTTTTTAGAAGTCACAAGTTTCTTGTATGCTTTTCTTTATGCATTGCCATTTGGTTGTACAAGGTAAAAAAGGTACAAGCAGACCAAAACTAACATGGACAAGTAACATCAAAAGATGAATAAGTCAGCCTATAACAACCTGCACCATCAAAGCAAGAGACACAGCGGAATGGTAGCCAACCTTTGATGCGGAGACGGCACTCAATGATGATGATTTGTGGTAAAACCACATTTCTACAGCCTGCAGTGATTTTTTTATCTGTTGTCCTATTGTCCATGATTCACATTCATATATTAAGACTTGCTCTACATAACATTTAAGAACTCTTTTCTTGTTTCTATTGTCAAAAATAAAAGGACTCAGCCTTAATAGCAAAAAAACAGAAGTAATGGTAGCAACAAAGAAAAAGACATCACCACAATGCACAATAAAACAAGAAGAAAACTATTAATACAGGAAAATTAATTTAAATATATGGGAATAATGTTAACCTCAGATCGTAGATGTACAACAGAGGTGATATACAGAATGGCTCAGGCTAAAAGCAGCTTTCCATAAAATGAGGAAGATACTACTGTGCTATCCATTTTTAGAAATGTGGTTTTACAGAAGAATGTTGAGAATACCATGGACAGCTAAGAAGAGTAATGAAAATATTCTGAAAGAGGCCAAAGCAAAGATAGGGCTAATTTCCAATATCAGGAAGAAACAATCATCATTTTATGGCCATGTAATGAGAAGGGAACAACTGGAATATATTGTGATAACTGGGAAAGTTAGGGATGAAGAGATAGTGGGAAGCAAAGAGAAAAAATACCAGACAGCTTAAGAGAATGGATCGGTAGACGGTCAACAACAGAAATAATAAATAACTGTCGATATTGAAAGCTGTGGAGAGGCATGATCACCTCTGCCAGCAGGCATAGTACTTGATGATGATGATGATTCATATAAATTTACATTTGTGTAAGTTTCATTATATACATTAGTCTATTTGATAATAAGATGTTAAATATAAGTATATAAACAAATAACCAAGGATTTTCAAACCTGTAGATCATTTGCAGGATTCCAGTCAATGTCATAAAGAATTAGTCTTGAGGCTCCTACCAGATTGAGTCCAACCCCTCCAGCTTTTGAGCTTAGAAGGAAGATCCCTGGATAAACAGTAATATGGATATATTTAAACTGAATCCATGGTTTTAAAACAATACCTAAATGTATTTAACTCATTGTAGCTGCAACCTGTATCATCATCATCAAGTACCGGGCCTGCTGGCGTAGGTGATCATGTCTCTCCACAACTTTCGATCTCGGCAGCTATTTATCATTTCTGTTGTTGACCTTCTGCCAAGCCATTCTCTTAAGCTGTCTGTTATTTTTTTCTCTTTGCTTCCCTTTATCTCTCCGTCCTTCAATTTTTCCAGTTGTTACAATATATTCCAGTTGTTCTCTTCTCATTACATGGCCAAAAAATGATGATTGTTTCTTCCTAATATTGGAAATTAGCTCCCTTTTTGCTTTGACCTCTCGCAACCTGTATACGAATCAATAAAACATGTATTTATTTAATGTTGCAATAATGCATTCATTAATTTTTTTTAATGACATAATTAAAACAAAATTTCTTATAAACTAACCAAACACTTTGTATATTTGTTTATACACTTATATTGTCAGGGCAAATCAAGTGAAGAAGTATTTGGTCAAAGACTGCTTTTTAAATTTGTATGGAATGTGTTTCAAATGTATAATGGAATTCCTTGCAATGTTTAAAAAGTGTAAGACATTTTGTATATATTTTATAAGTGACAAAATACAATAATATATCATCACATGCTTTTCTTCTTCTTTCCTTCCTCATTTGCCTTTCAGTATTGAGGGGAAATATAATTTGTGTTCTTTTGCTCCTCTGTTAGCCTCTGCTGCTGTTATGTTTCCTAGTGTTTCTAGTATTCCATCAATCCATCTTTTTCATGGTCAGCATATGGGTCTGGTGTTCTCACAATGTTTATTGAAAGCTCATTGCGTGGTGTTTTGATCTTTCTATCTTATCACATGGCCAAACCCTTTTATCTGTTGTTCCTTTATATATTCTATTTCGGGGGTTATTCCTAGCGTTTTTCTCAGTTCTTCATTTCTGATCTTATCTCTCAGTCTGTTTCCTGTCATTCGTCTAACACATTTCATCACGTGGGTGTTATTTTTCTTATTGTTCTTGCGTCTAGGGTCTTGTCCAGGACTGGCATTGGTAGCACAACGTTGAGATGAAGATTGTATTGTAGAGTGTCCATTTTGCCTGTAGAGTTATTTCCTTGTTGGACTATAGTGGTGATAGCTGTCCAATGATTTGACAAGCTTTGATGTGCATCTTGAGTCTATTTCTGTTGTTTGTGAATTGTCGTTTGTCACTAAACTTCCTAGGTATTTTAATTCCTCCACTTGTTTTAGTTTTCTGCCGTCTATAGTTATGTTCATGTTCTGTTTCTCTTTTGCGATATTCATGACTTCTGTTTGTTAATTTTCATGTTGTATTTTGTGCCTGACTTGTGGAGTCTATTTAAGTGTTCTTGTAGGTCTATTTTTCTGTATATTAGTGTCTGGTCGTCTGCAAATAGAAGCTTGTTGATCCCCCGTCTCCGATAGGTTGGCTAACTTGCTTATGTAGTCCATGTATGTAATAAACAGTAAAAAAGGGGGGAAGGGGGGAGGGGAGAAGAGAAGAGGATAATACGCATCCCTGTCTTACTCCTGATCTAATTCGAAGTGGTCTGTGTAGCCTGCTGCTGTTCTGACTGTGCAGCTGCGTTGATGTAGAGACTTTTAATTAGGTTGCCTTACTCTGTAATTTGTTAGTATCTCCCAAAATACATCACATTAACCAATTTTAAAAATAAGACAAAATATCAAGTTTTAGTATTTATTACTTTTCACAACCAATTTTTAGAACTATATAGAGAAAGTCAACAGAAATAGGAAAGATTTATATCAGCTAGTACAAGTGCAATAGTACAAGCGCATTGCCTGAATTGATGCTTAAGAAGTTAAAAAAGTTTGGCTGATTACAAGAAAAACATAAAATGATAAATTAACTTGTTTTCTTCTTATCAAGTGCTCTAGTTGGGTTATTTCATGTCTAAACAATTCTTTGCATTAAAATTGTCAGCTCTAAATAATAGGTCAACTTTTGTGCCACAAAACAAATGCTTACTAAAGGGAGAACTCCTGTTGTTGAATCTGGAAACAATGTCTTGTCTCTGAGCTGTTGGTGTCTGTCCATCCAAGCGCAGGGATAGATAGCCTTGAAGCTTGCAAAACATCTCCAGGAAGTCTAGTATCTGGTTGCAGAGAAAACATGAAATCCGAAAAAATATATAAATTCTTAACATATAGTGTTAATACAGAATAAATAATTGTTTTTATCGTCAATAATGTCAAAACAGAACAAATAATTTTAACAGCTTATAATGCAACAGTAAATCTTCACACTGTTCGATCTTCATTCCAATGTTGTGTTACCAATGCCAGTCATGGACCCTAGATCAAGCAATTCCAACAACAAGAAAAAATAACCTCTACTGAGATAATGTATGTTTGACGAATGACAGGAAACATCATGAGTGACAAGATCAGAAATTAAGAACTAAAAAAAAAGCTAAGAATAACTGCCACCATAGAATATGTAATGAAACAACAGATAAAATCACGTGACAAGGCAGAGTGATCAAAACACAACACAATGAGGCATCAATAAACGTTGTGAGAACGTCAGGCCCAAAGGACGACCACGAAAAAGATTGATTAATGGAATATTAGAAGCACTAGGAAACATAACAGCAGCAGATGCGAACAGAAGAGCAAAATACCGCAACTTATAACTCCCCTCTACACTGAAAGGCAAATGAGAAAGGAAAGAAAAAAGAAGATGTAAGTGGAGGAATTATATATTTTTTTAAAAATTAACAAGGTTTTAAAAAAACTGACAAAAAAGAAGAAATATTTTTTAAAATCATGTATCATTTTATATTGGCACACATATATTGTAGTGTTACAGGAGGCGAAGGCGCGCCTCCCAGCACCAGAGCTGGAAGTTGTCAGCGACCCACAGCTGATGGCTTGCGCCAGGATCGGTGAACCAAAATCATCCAGACCCTGCTCCACCTCTCCGTGGTGCCTCCAGTAACAGACTAACCTGGCTAGTCTGGCCAAGCGAGCAGGGATCGAAGAGTGGGGGACAACCCGGTACTCAAAAATGTCGTGCTGAAGTCGGATGTGTTGGGCTGAAAGGTGCAAATATAACAGTTATACTGCAAACCACAACACAACGCAGATACGTCCACTGAACGTCCTTTGAAGGGCGGATGACGAAGAGGAATTCTACAGTCTACGAATACTCTAGAATACTTTAGTCATCGGGCGAACGTAAGCAGCAGCATATTGTAAAGCTGTGATATTAAAACTGATATATCAGTTTATGCTATTGTACAATGACTAAAATATAATTGTTATCATCTCAGCTGTGGCCATTTTTACTAATGTTTCTAGAAGCAGCACTGCAAATCTATTTTGTTTCATCTGATTGTGACCTCTAAACTTTCTTTGCAATATTTAAAATGAAGCTTGAAAACTGTTCTCACCTTGGTATGATTGGACACAAGAACTACTTTCTCTGACAGTGAATGACTCCATATGTTTGACAATAGCCCCGAGAGAACAATTAACTTTCCTGAGTCAACATCGCTCACTGTACTGGCATCAAAAGTGTCGGGAAAGTATGACAGCAGGCCAGAATATACAAAATCCTATAAACAAATTTAGATAGTAGTTTTATGAATAACATTGGAAGAGTAACACTGGAAGAAGTCTATCTTTCATTCACCTGAAGTATTGTCTATATCTGCAATGTCGTTTCCTGTATAAATTTTAGTCTTTTGCAATTCTTGCATTGGCCCATATAATTTTGTCTATAGTGTTGTATCTATGGGCCAATGAATTTTTCTCAGTCATCTATATTCAGTGAAGTCTTGAAGTATGTGTTCAGCAGTCTGGGGCGCTTGTCCACATGTACATGTAGTTGAGGTGCCGATCTTGAATTTTGTATATATGTGAGTGGAGTTGATTGTGTCCTGTTCTGAGGCGTATAATGATAACTTGTTCCCATCTATTCATATTATGTAAGGTATCCTGATTTGGGGCTTGTGGTCCTCTGATTGATTTGATTATCTGTTTCTAATGATGGTATGTAACCAGTGCATCTGGTTGTGTGACAGTTGCACCTTCCTTTGCCGATTGATCCGCTTTCTCATTTCCTGGTATTCCACAGTGAGATTGGATCCACTGCAGGGCAACCATGTGGTGCTTGCAGAGTTCAGTCAATAAGGTCTGCAGATATGGCAATTTTCTGGATTGTAGTGCCTGGAGTACTGATCTTGCAACTGGAAGAAGTAAATATGAGAAGTAACTTTGAAAATACACTGTAATTAGGTAAAATTGAACATCAAAGACAAAATCAATTTCTTCATTCTCAATAGATGATATATTCATAAGCTGTGGCCAAGAGAATGGAGCCGCGATAGCTCAGTGGTTAGTGAACTGGACTATAAAGGACAAGAGGTAGGGTTCGATCCCAACCGACGGCTTCCGGGTTCACCCAGCCTTTAATGAGTACCTGATTTTTTTTCAGGGAAAGTGAAGCGGCACGGGCATAATACCAACCACATTACCCCAAAAATCATGTGCCGAAGGTCTGTAAAATATATAGTCACTAACACCATATTCCCTATACGCCACTTGGCATGACGGGGGTACTTTACTTTTTTTTTTACTTTGTGGCCAAGAGAACTGATATAGATGATATAGATATGACATGATAATTAAGTTTACTTGCAACAAGTTACAAAAAACCGCCATGACAATTTACCATTGTTTGTTACTTTCAGGCTAAATACATTCTGTGGCAACTCACAACAAAAATAAATATAATGAGAATTTACCACTGCTTGCAAGAAACAGAAAGGAAGTAACATTCTTTCTCTAACAATAAACATATTTATGTATGTCATTAGATATTATATCATACACGTTTAAGCACCAAAGACAGACATTCTAAAGGAAACAGTTGTTAAATTTTACCACGAGCTTAAGATAGCACTTTGTCAATCCAAAACACATGAAAACACTATAGTTCTAGGGGATCTCAATGCAAAAGTACAAAAGGAAAGCGTCAAAGAAGTAGTTAGTTATTAAGGCTTAGGTGAGAGAAATGAAAGAGGTAACAATCTTATTGACTAGGCAAGAACACACAACATGATGATAATAAACACCTGGTACAAGCAACATCCAAGAGCTATGTGGACGTGGAAAAGCCCAAGAGCCATCGCACGTAATCATATCGACTACATAATAATAAACACCAAAATGGTGGATCTAGGTCACGTTCTCTCGATCGCTGCAGAAAGTGCATTCGGGGTCTGATTAATTTCGGTTCTCCATTGCACTTTGCGCTAAAGTCAAAATGATGATCTACTTATTACATCTGTGCCGATAAATTGGAGCTGTACACCGGCAACAGTCCCTTTTTGACAAATTAAGTGTTGTGAATGCAACCTTCCACCGGGTAGGGTTGATCTGAGCTTTACGTCACATTGGTGCTGTTCATGAACGTTGTTGGAATTGCTTGATGCAAGTTATTGTTACTCATTTATGTGAACTGCCTCGTCAGCCGCAGTTTTATCTCTTTGGGGAATTTTCACAGTGTTTTGTTAAATATAGGTTGCATTCACTAGAGTAATCAGGAATCTAAAGGGAGCGAAATTGTTGTGTGTACGACATTGTTGTGTGCTACTTCATCGTAATGGCTCATCGTAAATCCCTAGACCAGCTAATCTTACAGTCAGTTGTTTGTTGTATGACGGGGATAATCTGACGACTAACTGTGTGTCTATATGTTCGGAATTGGAGTCAACAACGATGGCCTAACATCATCAAGCGCTATACATTTTTAAGAAAATATGACAATCATCATTTTCAAGAGGACGTGAACTTCCGGTATATGGTGGATAGACGGCGGGAACAATTGAAGGCTATGCATGAAAAGTGTTCCTTGTTGCAGTTTCCTCATATTCCAAGTCCGGCTTGTTGCTGCAGCTACTGAGTTAAGTGCTCTGTGCACACCGTGAGCTGTGTGTCTCATCCGTTTTGATCATGTTTTGATATTCCAATTGTTTACGATGAATGATGATATCGTATGATAGGGAACAGTTGGCTGTGTTCACTTTCTGCGCGGCTTCGCCGTATGTCTTTTGGCGTGTGCTGAGACTGCTACGATGTGGACTACAGTTACCTTTCTTTATTTGGGAGATGAGATATTCGGATGATTATGCTGGCACGGGCGGTTGAGCAATTATGGATTTTAATTCGTTTGCAGTGATACAGGGGCCTTCCGTAACCAAATAACCAAACATATTTGTTTCAATACTCATTAAATTTATCTATTGACCTATCGAGCCATGGCCAGTCCATAAGGCATAGACGCAGTTACTCTTTCTCTTTTTCTAAATTTTATTTCTAGCAGTTTCAATCCTTGCAAAAAATATTTATCAAATCCCACTATTTGTCTCTGTTCTGTGGCAAGCATCTCAATCTCATTGAGGGAGCAGATTCATGCTGCCATTGACTCATTAAATACAAAAGGAAAAAAATGTTTTTTGACAAAATTTACCTCCTGGTAATTATTACTGACATTACAATCATCATCACTGACAGCAACAGTAATATCTTTCTTCCTCAGAAGTTGTTCTTCTGCTGCTTTGCGATAGATAAGACCAGGATGGTTGCACAAGTGTTTTAAAGCACTGATACACACAAGATGGGGTGATCCCAACAAGTTGCCAGCTAGACAGCGACGGATCATGTTTGAGTGTATCAGCTGGCGGTATAGTGTCAGTTGAAGTTCGGTTGGCTTGCAGAAGAGCACCATCTCCACTGTGGTTTAAGAAAGCAAACAGAAATTACATGTAAGCATGGCAAATTATACACAGAAAGAGAATAAATACTTTATAGAAGGAGAAGAATAAACATTGTTCACCAACCACACACCACTACAGGCCAAATTTGTGATTAAGAAATGCACAAATGAAGGAAAATTGAAAGGCAATTACTAACCAGTAATAAAAGAAAGTAATAGATAATTAACATTAACTGGTAGCTTTAAGTCAACAAAAACTTTACAGATGTCAGAAAATGTTGTGACATGCGTAACACATTCAAAAGCCTGAGATTGCTTTGTTTTCTAATGACATTATATATATTATAATCATTATATGATTCTATGAAAAGAAATATAAGTATACAGTACTACAATATCACCAGTTTTGTTACAATTTCTCCAAAAGGAATTCTCCACTCAAAGAAAAAAAAAAAATATATATATATATATCTATTTTAAAAAAAACAACCTAAAAATATATAATAAACAGAATTTATAAGTATCACATACACAGACCAAAATACATAATATAAATTATATTATATATACATCATTAAAATATTATATTAGAGTATATTGTACAATGGAGCATTGGTGGCTGAGTGGTTAGTGTGTTCGCTTCCTGACCAGAAGGGTCCTGGTTCCCAGCAGTGGCAGATTTTTTTTGGGGTTGACAAGGCTCTGGGGTTCACCCAGCCTCTGAAAATGGGTACCAAAGATTTTTCTGGGAAGTAAAGGAGGCCTGGCGTGATACTGACCACATCACCGTGGTCATAGAAAAATATTGTCACTAACACCATATTCCCCTTATATCTAGCAAGGCAGGGGAGGGAACTTTTACTTTTGTATATTGTAGAATAGGCAAAATTCTGAACTCATCAAACATGAATAATACAAGGATACAACAAGTACTAACAGTCTGACATAGAATTTTACACTACCAACCAGTTGGTGGTATCATCAACAAGTACTAACAGTCTGACACAGAATTTTACACTACCAACCAGTTGGTGGTATCATCAACAAGTACTAACAGTCTGACACAGAATTTTACACTACCAACCAGTTGGTGGTATCATCAACAAGTACTAACAGTCTGACACAGAATTTTACACTACCAACCAGTTGGTGGTATCATCAACAAGTACTAACAGTCTGACACAGAATTTTACACTACCAATCAGTTGGTGGTATCATCAACAAGTACTAACAGTCTGACACAGAATTTTACACTACCAACCAGTTGGTGGTATCATCAACAAGTCAGATTATTACTGCATTCATGTTCTAATTGCTTGCCTTTTAAATTTTTTGCTTCCTTGTATTATTCATGAACACATTTAAAATATAAAAGTTATGCCCAACATTATTGTAAAAGTCTAATCATACTTTTATTTGAATCAAGGAGGTATACCTAAGTGAACAGGAAGAAAAACCACATTAGAATTTCACAAACTTGTCACTACAAAAACAGAATAAAACAAAAAGGAAGGGAACAAATTAAATGTAAAAGCATTAAATATATTAAGTCAACTTTACAATAAACTGTTCTTTGTAGTCAAAAAAAAAAAGAAAAACAAATTTAATTAAATTTTAGTTCTTACAAAATGAAACACCCTGCTTTTTACTTACTGATCACAATATTTTTGTATTGTTTTATACAGATTTCATCCAACAAAAAGTAACTATGGTAATGTTTTCATTAAGCACAGAGAGAGATAGCTGGTGCTCACTGCAAGGGCAAAGAATAAGAAGACACAACAATAAGAGTAACAACCTTTCGGAGGCAAATAGTGATTATTAATTTCTTGTGTCCTTCGTAGCACAAACATTTGAGTCAGACGTGTCAGTTCATTAGCTCTTTCTGTCCCAAGTTCCTGTTGTTCATCTGTAGCTTTTGGTTGACGAGATGTTACAATTGGATCTTCATAGATATGACGGAAGGCAGAACTGGTGCCTTGGATATAACAATTTAAAAAAGATTCATTAGATGGGGAAAAAAAAAAATGCAGATTTGCATGAGTTTCATCTAAGTTAATAAGCAGAATAATCCAGAAGTGGCTTTGCTGTATAACTTTCATTGAAGTTAATCAGTTATCAAGTTAATAAGCAGAATGATTCATAAATGGCTTTGCTGTATAACTTTCATTGAAATTAATCAGTTATCAAGTTAATAAGCAGAATGATTCAGAAGTGGCTTTGCTGTATAACTTTCATTGAAATTAATCAGTTATTAAGTTGATAACTAGAATAATTCAGAAGAGGGTCTACTATATGATTTTCAGTTAAGTTAATAAGAAAAATGATTCAGAAGTGCTTCTGCTATATGAGTTTCATCTAAGTTAATAAGTAGAATGATTTAGAAGTGGCTCTACTATTCATAAACTACAATGGAAAGTCATTAATAACAAGAATTTCATTTCAAAATGCATGGAGAAGTATGCACAACAACAAAAATCTTGCTTCAGGACACAAAATGGCTCCTTAGCAATAACCTATATAGAGGTAATGATGATGAGCAATATGTAAACACACAAATAGCTATTCTGACATGATCGCTCCACTATAACTTGCACTCAGAAAAAGCAACAATACATTATTTGTGATCAAAGGGTGTGAAACCTGAAATCTACACAGGAATGACGTTTCAGCATCGAGACAGTTGAGTCTCAAAGAAATAATAAATTATATTATATATATATATATATATATATATATATATATATATATATATATATATTTTAATATTTACATAAATTATGAGGAAGTTCTTTAATATATCTGTTAGCAAAATGGTTTATTGGTTTATTGTGCATTAATTGGAAATATATGGTAAATTTTGTCATGTATTAAAGAGTAACTGAAATTTTAGGAATAATAAACAGATGAATTGTATCTTAGTCTGTGGTGTATTCACTGTGAATTGTGTCTTTCCCTCCTGTGGTGTATTCACTGGGAATTGTATCTTAGTCTATGGTGTATTCACTGTGAATTGTGTCTTACCCTCCTGTGGTGAATTCACTGTGAAATGTATCTTAGTCTATGGTGTATTCACTGTGAATTGTGTCTTACCCTCCTGTGGTGTATTCAAAGTGAATTATACCTTAGTCTATGGTGTATTCACTGTGAATTGTGTCTTAGTCTGTGGTTTATTAATTTTGAATTGTGTCTTATCCTCCTGTGGTGTATTCACTGTGAAATGTATCTTAGTCTATGGTGTATTCACTGTGAATTGTGTCTTAGCCTGTGATGTATTAATTGGAGAATTGTGCCAATGTTTGCTGTGTATTTTCAATTTCAACTGATAAATTACGCTAACACTTTGTGGTATATCAACACATGAAGTATACAAACTGTGTAGCTTACTTACCCAAAATGCCAGGATTACAAAATTCCACAATAGAATAAAATTCTTGCAGGTCATTCTGCACTGGCGTTCCAGTGAGGACAATCCTTCTCCGACAAGGAAGACTCATGATTAACTACACAAAATAAGAAGGAATCAAACTATATTTCAAGCTTCAATTATTAGCATAACAAAGTATTCAGTTAATAAAGAAAAGTGGAAGAGAAAATAAAAAAGATTGCTATTTTAAAAATTAATATGTCCATACTTTGGGCAGACCTATAGGCCCTTTGCTCTTGCCAATTGATGATGTACTGTAAGCATGATGATAGCTATTGTAGCATATTAATTATACACACTTCTGATCCATCCTTCATCTAATCTTACTTGCACACAGTTTTTATTACAATTCTCAGATCTTATAACTGTACCCACATCAGCAGATAATCTGGATCAGAATTCTCAAATCTTATAACTGTACCCACATCAGCAGATAATCTGGATCATAATTCTCAAATCTTATAACTGCACCCACATCAGCAGATAATCTGGATCAGAATTCTCAGATCTTATAACTGCACCCACATCAGTAAATAATCTGGATCACAATTCTCAGAATCTTATAACTGCACCCACATCAATAGAGAACCACTCTCCAATAAAACAATCACTCAGAGACATCAAAATCTTTTTTGTCCAGATCATTAAATTCCACAATGACTACCCTTGAAGCAAGAATGTCAAGTCTTTCACTACCATAGACTATGAATGACCAGGACATTAGATCCACTATTTTTTGCAGAAACTATAGATCCACTATTAAAACAGGTAAATGAATTTAAATATTTGGGAAATTTGTTAACCTAGGACAGAAGAAGTTCAAAAGAGGTGAGATGCAGAATGGCTCAGGCAAAAGCAGCTTTCCAAAAAATGAGGAAGATACTATGCAATCCATTTTTGACAATAGAAACAAGAAAAAGAGTTCTTAAATGTTACGTGGAGCCAGTCTTAACATATGGATGTGAATCACGGACAATAGGATAACAGACAAGAAAATCACTGGAGTCTGTAGAAATGTGGTTTTACAGAAGAATGTTGAGAGTACCATGGACAGCTAAGAAGAGTAATGAAGATGTTCTGAGAGAGGTCAAAGTAAAAAGAGAGCTAATTTCCAATATTAGGAAGAAACAATCATCATTTTTTGGCCATGTAATGAGAAGAGAACAACTGGAATATATTGTAACAACTGGAAAAATTGAGGGACAAAGAGATAGAGGGAAGCAAAGAGAAAAAATAACAGACAGCTTAAGAGAATGGCTTGGCAGAAGGTCAACAACAGAAATGATAAATAGCTGTTAAGATCGAAAATTGTGGAGAGACATGATCACCTACGCCAGCAGGCCCGGTACTTGATGATGATAGATCCACTATTTCTTGCCAGGACAATAGATCCACAATTTCTTGAATATATGAAAGTCTGGGGCTTCCAAAAGTGTCCTTTCCACTGACTCATAACAGAGTCAAGCCAAAAGCACAAGTTCATCATTATAGAAATGAAAACAATTGAAGAAAGAATTGAGTGATCTGGACTCTGAGAACAAGAAGTCAGATTTGACTCTGATCAACAGCTTCTATGTCTAGCCAGCCATAAATAGGTATTGGAATTGTCTAGGAAAGAAAGACAACACTGGTGTAATTCTGACCATATTACTTAAAATTGTATCAATGATATAACATTTATTAACACTAACACACAATTCACAATATGACAAAGGGTGTGACAAGGTTCTTTATTTTTTTTCTTTGTTCCTTCCTAACTTTTTTCTTTCTCTTTTGTCTTGAATTACATAAAGTGACAACAAAAGCAATACATTTTTGACAATAGAAAAAAGAAAAAGTTCCTAAATGTTACGTGGAGCCAGTCTTGACATATGGACACGAATCATGGACAATAGGACAACAGACAAGAAAATCACTGGAGTCTATAGAAATGTGGTTTTACAGAAGAATGTTGAGAGTACCATGGACAGCTAAGAAGAGTAATGAAGATGTTCTGAGAGAGGTCAAAGCAAAAAGAGAGCTAATTTCCAATATTAAGAAAAAACAATCATCATTTTTTGGCCATGTAATGAGAAGAGAGCAACTGGAATTAAGGTAAAAGAGGCAGAGGCAGACCAAGACTAACGAGTAACATCAAAAGATGGACAAATCAGCCTATGACAACCTGCACCATCAAAGCAAGAGACAGAGCAGAATGGTGCTCCAAGGTAGCCAACCTTCGTTGCGGAGACGGCACTGGATGATGATGATGATGACAACAAATAAAATGATTTGCTCACATGGAGATAATGACCTGCAATTCCATAACATAAAAAAAAACACACATTTGAAGAGAAGGAAGCAGATCCTGTTACCTAGTGTAATACACAGCATGAAGGAAACTTCACAGGCACATCACAATAGTTGAGACTACCAGAGTAGTAAAAGCGAGGACTCTCTCTTGATAGTTTAGTTTAGTTTAGTCAAACAGATCATCTTCATTGCACTACATTCAACTCCATAGTGTTCAGATCCCTTCCTCAGCATGTTCCCTAGTATGAAGCACGCCCACCTCGCACTAGCAAAAGCACTAAAGTATGAATCTTCAGCTCAGAAGCATATACACTATACCACCAGCAATGACCTTGACCCCAACTTCCTTAGCGACCTCTTACACCATGATTTTTTTGGTGTTGGCTATAGTGGGGTCCAGCCTTAAATGGGTGCTGGATTTTTCTGGGGAATGTTTGGTCGCCTGGCTTCATACCTTCCACAACATCCATAAAATGTGCTGTTGTTAAAATAAAAAAGTAAAGAGCCCCGTCACACAAAGTGGCATATAGGGAATGTGGTGTTAGTGACCATCAATTTTACAGACCTTTGGCACATGATTTTTGGTCGGTAACATATTTTTGGTATGTAATGTGGTCGGTATTACGCCCGTTCCGCTTTACTTTCCCAGAAAAAAATCTGGTACCCATTTAAGGCTGGGTGAACCCGGAAGCCGTCGGTTGTGATCGAACCCTACCTCTTGTCCTTTGTAGCATTTGAATTACATTGACTCATACTTTTAATATTCCAAAATAGGTCTGCAAATTAAGACCAACTCAAAAACAAAATTTTTTTAATGTTAATGACAAAAACAAATATGAAAAAAAACAAAGATTTAGAAAACTGAAGAGATGAACACACAAATCATGACTAAGAAACAAAGCACATAGTTTTAAACAGAGAGCAATAATCATAAATTAAACAATAAAACATATCATGATATAAACAATTATAAATTAACTTACAGATGTGGTTTTTATAGCAGTATTTTTTAGGCGATGACCCTCGTCACAGATAATTAAATCAAAGGACACCAGCTTGATAATCTCATAACATCTAACAAACATCTCATATGATATCACCAGGACTGGATATAAGTTTGATTTCACAAACTCCTGTAATAAAATAATCAAAGAAATCAAACTTACATATTTAACATTGCTGCCAAATAAGTCATTTATAATAATTCAAACTATATTGTCATAATAATACTAGATAATATAACTAAAGAAGAGATTAAAGCCATGTGTGATTTTGGAATAAAAATAATAACAAAAATATTGAATGATATCTACAACTGCTGATATATACCAGATGACTTGTTCAAATCAATATTCATAGCCCTACCAAAGAAATCTGCTACAATTCAGGCTAACCCTGATTGCCCCATGTTGGGTTAAATGAGTGCTATTACAATTATGAGCTATGGGATATAAAACCCACGTCCGTTGCATCTCAGGTTTGTTTATATCCCCATCCATTCTTGTCATAATATCTCTGATATTCCTATTGTTTGTTTTTGTTTCAATTTTTTTTTTTGTGTGATAGAGATGCATGTAATTTTAAGACTGATGAAAAATAAAGAGGAAGAAAAAAATGTACATTTGTGTATTTATTTTATCTTCAATATTTTAATATGCTACCTTTTCAATATACTCATGCATTTCACTTGCAAATTTAGTATTAATAATTTTATGTTTTATTGCAACTGTCTTCATAATGTTTAGTATGAGGCTATAAAAACTTGCAAATTCTTGGATCCAACATAAGACGTATTTAACCCTAGATTATGATATCAATCTGTAACGCACTTGTTTACAATCTATCTATCTATCTATTGACCTTTCGAGCCGTAGCCAGCCCATAGGGCGTAGACCAAGATACTCCTCTTATCTGAATTTTTGTTCTAGCAGTTTTCAATTCGTTTACAGATATTTTATCAAATCTTGCCATTTGTCTCTGTTCTGTGCAAGTAGCTCTATCTCATTGAGGGAGCCGTTTCCTGCTGCTTTTGCCTCTCTCAGCAATGTTCTTCTCAGTATCTCTATGGGTTTTCCTCTTTTTCTCTTACCTGTTGTTTCCCACATGAGGGCTTGCTTTGCTATTCAGTTATTATCTCTTCTCATCACATGTCCAACATATGACCATCGTCTTTTCTTTATTACTGAAGATATTAGTGGTTGATTGGCGATTTCTCTAATTTCCTCGTTTGTTTTGAATTCATTCCACGCTATAACAAACGATGAAGTTTTAAAACAACTGAAAATAAAAAGAGAACTACTAAATACAATTAAGACAAGACAAATGAAATTTTTGGGGCATGTTAAAAAAAGACACAACAGCCTACCAAAAGTAATATTGGAAGGGAAAATACAAGGTAAAAGAGGCAGAGGCAGACCAAGACTAACATGGACAAGTAACATCAAAAGATTGACAAGTCAATCTATGACAGCCTGCACCATCAAAGCAAGAAACAGAGTAGAATGGCGATCCATGGTAGCCAGCCTTCGTTGCGGAGAAGGCACTCAATGATGATGATATACCAAGTATTTTCCTTAGACATTTATTTTCGAATACATTCAACTTTGTTTCTATATCTCTTGTTGTTTTCCAGCTTTCACACGCATACGAAAGGGTTGATAGTACATTTGATTTGAATAGTCTAAGTTTTGTGTTTACAATTGTTTACAATCTATCTATCTATCTATTGACCTTTCGAGCCGTTGCCGGCCCATAGGACGTAGACCAAGATACACCTTCTCATATCTGAATTTTTGTTCTAGCAGTTTTCTTTTAAAGATATTTCATCAAATCTCGCCATTTGTCTCTGTTCTGTGCAAGCAGCTCTATCTCATTGAGGGGGCCGAATCCTGTTGCTCTTGCCTTGTTGAATCCTTGTTGAATCTTGTTGTATTGTTTACAATACTGTAGCAAAAATTACTGCCACTTAATTGTAACATTAGGAGTTCTAAGAATAGTATTTTCTTTGAACTTTTGACACACAGTTCTGTGTTTACACCAGGGGAGACACGGGGCTCAGATTTCTTCGCTCAGGTTGATTTATGACCTGAATTTTACCACTTTGACCAGATGTGTTATATTGTCTATTGATATACTGCTGTAAGTATGTTCGGCTACCTCATAGCATTGTTCGCTGCATTTCCTGAATTACAAATTTCAGTGGTCGCAGCAAAAAAGAAAAAAAAAGGGGGAAGGGGAGGGATGCGCGACCAATCTCTTGAAAATTGACTATTTTTTTTTGCATTATATGAGATTGTATCTCACGAAATGGGGAAAGAAAACAAATAAAATCCAACATCAAAGGAAATAAATTCAACACTCAGGGGTCACAGAGATAGTATTTAGGAAAGTACACCTATGGAGGGAATGGAGCCAGTAGTGGGGTGTGATAAGCACTCCAAGGTATGGTGACAGCTTTACAAGGAAGGAACACAACACAACACTGACATTTCAGTCTATGGCTGTATCTATAACTACATGTCGGATGATCAAGTATAGGGAGAGGTGGACAGAGAGAGGAGAAGTCAGATGGTAAGATAAGAAAAGAGAGATATGTGCTTCATGAGGGAAGGTAGGATGGGTGTATAGATATATAAAATCATAAGATTAGAAAATGAGGAGCAATTATTTGCCTGTTCCCAAGGGAGGGAATGTTTGACCACCACAAACTGTCACATTTTTAAGAATTTGTATTTTGATGCAGTAATTTTTTACCATGCTATCATAATCTAGGGTTAAATATTTGTGTTTATGTTTTAGCATAAAGCAGAATCTAAATCTAGATTTATAAACAAAACTACTTACCTCAACTCTATTATCTGAGGATACAGCAAACACATTTAATCTTTCAGACCCCAACCATTTCTTAAATTCCAAGAACCAGTTCTGTAAAGAAAACATTAACTTATCACATCATGGCACAAGTAGGATAAGATGATTGATGAGACAAGTAAAGTGTCTTGAATCTTGTAATCATATTTGCCATTAGCTGAATGACAATGAACACCATTGGGACTGCCAGAGATGTAATAGGGAGAGTTCTGATTGTCATAACCCAGTAAATAGTGTGACAATCTTCTGCAATTGCCTAGCAATTACTTTTCCTTGCCTTATACCCATAACAAGTCATTAAATAAGCATGGATGAGTTATGTTGTGGTAAACAACCTGCAACCTCTGTGTCTTTTGGCCATACAACTTAACCACAGTATTCTTGGGTAATGAGTTGTCTTTCCTTTTCTAACCTTTTTTACTTGGCCAGACTGTTTCTAGGGACACCCTGACAAGGTGAAGTAGGAACTTGATTAGTTTTGGCTCACTGATCCTGATGTATGCAGTCAACGATGTGACAATTATCAGTTACAGCCTATACACTCTCTGATATCTTGATCATAGTGCACTAATGGAACTTCAAAATCTTCTCCTTATTATGCTCTCAACGTCAACATTAATAAGTTTGAAGAAAGCATTCGTCAGTTCCAGGCTGATGATATCAAAACTTCAAATACATGAGTTTAATATGTTGAAGAGCAGTATGCCAATATACACACATGTATTACTTTCGACCAACTATTACTTTTTTCATGACTGCTAATAAATAGTTTGCGATTATTATTTTAGGTTCACTTTCAAAACTACTAAATTGTACAGATAAGCCACAATTTGTAATAATGTTTTCAAACACTGTAAATGTAACTCCACACATCTTACCTGAAAGAGTGGAAACAAAAAACAAAGAAAATACTGAGTATAAAAATTATAGCTTTTTTAAAATAATAACAAAAGAAGTGGGTTGGAGATACAAATTCTGTATAAATAGAGACAGACTGTGGTGAATGTAATGTTCGGCAAAGGACAACATGACCTGAAAATGATTTTTTTTTACGTTCGCCAGCTTTTACCTCTGACGAAGTCCCTAGAGAATAGGAACTGAATTTTGTGCATTAATCCATTTTTTCCTAGCAGCCGTGTGCACAGAGGTCTCTCGCCATACAGGCAGAAAACTCCGTTTTCAGAGGTACTCATATTTTTTCCGTCCATGAGTAATTGATATTTCAAGCCGGGCCTCGTTGATGAGCCAGGGGTGGTTGCTGCAGAGAGAAATATAAATAAAAATCCCAACTGATCAGCCGGCTTGCCTCGAGACCAACCCCACAAGATGATGACAATAATTATAGATTTTGATTATATATGTGAAACTGTGGTGGCAGAGTGGTTAGTGCACTTGTTTACTGATTATGAGGATTTAGGTTCAGTTCTGAAATATGGCACTTTTTTTTTTCCAGACCACCACAGCTTTGGTGTTTACCCAACCTCTGAAAATGGATACTAGAATTTGTTCTGAAAATTTTAATGGCTTGATGTGATACACACCATACATTCATAAATGTGCAGATGGACATTTTAAAATATGGGTTATAGCACCCTATTCCCCATTCGATATAATGGGAACACTTTTTATTTTGTTTATTTATCATTATATATAAATTAGCACCTGTAATTTTGATAATCCTTAATTAGGATACCTACTTGTAGCACACTTCATTACATTCCATGGTACAAAATACTACTACTTAATTGTAACATTAGGAGCACTAAAAATAGTATTTTCTTTTAACTTTTGACACACAACTGTGTTTACCAATAAGCACACAGTGAACTCAGATTTCTTGTCTCAGGTTAATTTATGACCCAAAATAGACATGTTATTTTGTCTATTCAGACGGACACTGTAAATTCATCAGTATGTTCAGCTACCTCAAAGCATTATTCGCTGAGTTTCCCCGAGTCACAAAGGGTTGTTTGATGTCCCTGGCAATAGAGGAAATCTCTAAGGTCAAAGGGGAAAAAAAAATTTTGAATGACCTATCTGTTGAAATTTGGTGATTTTTTTTTTCCATATTATAGGATTGTAACTCACAAAATGAAAAAAAAAATCTTAGATCAATTGAGACAAATTAAACACAGGGGTCACTGGAAATAGGAAGGTACACAGAGCGGTGTAATGTTTGAACACTGCAAACTATCAAATTTTCAAGAATTTGTGTTTTGATGCAGTAATTTTTACTTTGGTATCGTAATCTAGGCTTTAAGTGTGTCATGAATGATTGAGGAACTGTAATTTTCTATATCATGCAAGATGTGCCATCACATTCTGTTTTTAGCCTACACAGCTGCAAGAGTTCTGTTCCACCGTCCACCCATCTGAATGCTGGTCCTCCCCTGGCAACCAATCTCATCCACCTTAAAAGTGATTACTGCAAACAACACCTGAATGCTTCATGCAAGATTTTAACAGAAATTTTATGATCAAGAGACCAGGGCTACTATAATCTCAATAAGACAGTAAACACTTTTGCTTCCAAAGTTTCATCCAATATGTTTAAATGTCAGCAAAATGCTCTAGACTGAACGTACTGTAGAACAAGAAAACAGTTGGGAATGTCAAGCATCATCCTCAGACCAGTTTCCTCAAAATCCATACAAATATATGTATACAAATTAATATAACCACAGGAACTTCAAACAAACAAGAATACTTTACTACAGTACAGCTGTGAACATTTCTCAAAAACTGGCTTAAAGAACAGGATTAAAACAGTAAATTTAATGGCAGAAGCAACAATGTAATTTTAAAATGAAAATAAGGGAATTAATTGAGTTATTTGTGGGTCATCATCAATACGCTCCAAAAATGTCCATAGGTGCTCAAATCCCCTCTTCAACAAGTCCCGCAGTGTCCAGTGACTGACGACTCCAGTTCTGTGTTGGTTGATAAGTCTTCATATACGTCCACTAAGTTTCTTGATTCTGGCTGTGCCCATTTTAACTTCCATCTCTTTCATCCGAAGGAGTGATGTGAACTCAATTAATTATCAATGAAGAATAAAATTTATAGAAGTTGTATTTTACGCTGATCCCTAAACAATTATGGATGCTGATTATATATGACATAAACATAAATAAAGATGAAACACCAATTAAAATATTAACACAACGACAAAGAAACTGTTGGACATACAAATCCATAGTTATTGCAATAAACAAAGACAATTAAATTTCCTTACATTATTTCCTTCTTAGCATTCACCAGTTAATTGTGCTAATTTATGGCGGCAAGCTGTGATATTTGCGCCTTTCAGCACAACACATCTGTCTTTGGCATGGACAGATTTTAATTTGACAAATTTGCCTGGGCAGCTTCCATGACTGGCCTACTCTTCACTGTAAAGAGTTCTTTAAACATTCGCAGAGTGCATATTTTAGTCCCTGTATTTTGCTGTTATTCGAGAGGGCTAAATATCATATTTCACTATCCAGAAATCAGGGATGGATAAAGCCACGGATTCTTAGAAAAAAATTACCACTGCCTATGGCAGGATTGGAACCCAGGAACTTCCTGTCCAGAGGCCAATATTTTACCTCAAAACCACCCAGTCCTCCACCTCATATTTATTATATATATGTCCCCTAGCAGACCAGAAATTGGATAAGTGCCATAAAGATAATTTTTTTCACATCAAAAATGCATTAAATAATAAAAGACATACTTTAACCAAGCTTCCTGGTGTCACAACCAGCACCCTTTTGGCCAGCGGATGCCCACCATATGGTCCCTGTCTCAGTAATGTCCTGGATGTTCCAAAGAACAAAAGCAATGTTTGAATCCAGAAATAGATACAAAGAGTATATAACATTATATTTGTAAAATATTTTCTTAGGGAAAAAAAAAGTTTGCATACATACCATAAAGCACTAGAACTGTCCACAACATATTGTACAAGTGGAGCGAGCAAATTGTTGCAAACTCACAGAAAAAAGCCTCTGGGGTTTCAAAAGTCTGTACACCATCTGGGTGTTATATTTTAATTTGACAAGGTATGCATTTTTTGTAGGTGGATCAACTGTAGCTGGATCAACAGTTATGAATTAATAATCTTTATCTTCTTCTTCTTCGTTAGCCAGCTTTTTACCTCTGACGAAGTCCCTAGAGACTAGGAGCTGAATTTTGCGTGTTAATCCATTTTTCCCTGGCAGCCGTGTGCACAGGGGTCCCTCGCCGCACAGGCAGATAACTCCGACTTCAGAGGTATTCATATTTTTTCCGTCAATGAGTAATTAACATTTCAAGCCGGGCCTTGCTGCTGAGACCAGGGGTGGTTGCCGCAGAGAGAAATCATAAATAAAAATCCCAACCAACCGGGATTTGAACCCACAACCTCTCTGTCTCGAGACCAACCAGTCCCCCAAATAATCTTCAGACCATGAATCCAGAACACAACCATTTCATTACTTACAAGCAACAGATTGAAAGTTGTCTTAAGTACAGTGGAATCATTTAATTGCTAGGAAGCAGCATCAACACCATAGTATTTCAGAAATAACCTTAAGTTGAATGTGTCAGCAGTGGAGAGGTTATACACTGGCTTTATAACTTGATGATCATGAATTAATTCATGGACACATGCACTCCAGCTGTAATGGACATCTATCACAGAATAATAGGCACAAGTAAAGAGTAAATTTGCTGACCACAATACCTCCAAATCTTTGATTTTATAACAGGAAGTTAAAATACTTCATACGCTGGCAGACTATGGAACTATAATTTACAATTTCTTTATGATTTTTTTTCAATATTTTGAGTGGAGTAAGCATGGTAATTAGGGAGCCGTGATAGCTCAGTGGCTAGTAAACTGGACTACTAAGGACAAGAGGTCAGGTCCAATCCTGATCGACGGCTTCCAGGTTCACCCGCCTTAAATGGGTACTGGATTTCTTTTCTGGAAAAGTAAGGCGGCATGGCCATAATACATTACCCCAAAAATTATGTGCTGAAGGTCTGTAAAAATTATGGTCACTAACACCATATTCCCTATATGCCACTTGGCGTGATGGGTCTCTTTACTTTACTAAGCATCGTAATTTTTCTTGTTACTTAAGAATATATTTTATGAAAATTATCATAACCTATTTTTGGCTTTTAAACAACAGAAGTCAGTAAGTCACAGGTGCCAGCTTGAGAATCTCCTTCACCTCCATGTGGTTGCTCTGTAAGCAGACAACTTAAACAGGCCAAGATAGTTGTGAGTATTAAGGAAGGCAAATCCAGTCACATAAGAATGCAGTGATGTATTTAAATGTCAAACCAAAAGGAACAAATATCAAATGCTCTAAATACAGTCTTGGGACACTTTTCCTTGAACAGTTGTCTTCCACTTTATTTAAATGTTGTAAACTAACCGTGAAATATAAAATGCGGGAGACAAAGCAGAGGCTTTCATTCACAATGGTGGCCTTGTCTACAGAACCCGAACAATCTGTGGGAGCCATGGTAGCTGAGTGATGTAGTGCACACACTAATGATCAGAATCTAGATTCAATCCCTAGACACATGGGTATCAGAGATTTTTGTACAAGTAAGAGTAGTTATATACTTGGGCACAATAATAACATCATATGGAAGATGCACCAAAGAAATAAAAAGCAGAATAGTTCATGACAAAATAGCATTTCAGAAAGTGAAAAATGTCTTGTGCAACAAGTCTATATCAACAGAAGTGAGAAAGAGTTCTTCAGTGCTATATAGATCCAACTCTGACCTGTGGATGCAAATTATGGACAGTAGACAAACATATGAAAAGGCAATTAGAGGTCACAGAGATAGGATTTCTCAAAAGAATGTTGAAAGTTTCCTGGACAGCTAAAAAGACCAACGGGGACATTCTCAAAGAGACCAACACAAAAAGGGAGCTCCCAAAAACATCACAAAGAAACAATCAATATTTTTCGGGCACACCATGAGAAGAGGAAAGTTGGAATACTTGGTTACAACTGGCAAAAAACAGGAAAAGAGAGATCATGGACAACAAAGCAAGAAGATAGTAGATAGCTTGGTGTCATGACATGGAAAACAGTCAACAACAGAATTAATATGATGCACTGTGGATAGAAAATTATGGAAGGACATGATCGCCTATGCCAACCGGTGTGGCACATGATGATGATGATGAAGGGGTAGCCTGACATAATGCCGACCTCATCACCCAAAAATGTACCAATGGTCATTGAAAATTATGGTCACTAACACCATATTCCCCATAGGCCTAGCAGAGGTGCAGAAGAAACCTTTACTTACTTTGCAACAATCTGTAAACTGCCATACTTAAAATAAAACAGAGATAAAAAAAAACATACCATAAAAGACTGATGCACTGAAGTGTTTTTCCCAAACCCATATCATCTCTGTGAACAGAAAACACACACAATATTATAATTACGGCTATATTAAAACAATAAAATCATACATGAGATATTTATGTTTAGGCTAAAGAATATTGCACAACTGTTCACTATATTTTTTTCCAGCTGTTTGTACAATGCAATTTAATAGCAGATTTAGCTATTAAAATACTTAAGTCTTGAAAAAACATTATTTGCAATAATTTTCCACTGGCTGCAGAATGTTAAACAAGAATAGCTCTATTAATAATGCTCCAAGATTCAGATAAACTTTTTCCAGTTCATAGCATATAGTTTTAACATAAAAAAAACAACAAATATTATACAAATATATATATATACTGAAGGGAGGTCAAAAAGTAATGCACACCAATTTTTTTCTCGGAAACTATTCGGGCAAAATGTGTGAAATTTTCACAGATTGTAGCTGAACATCCCCTTTACACTACCTATTTTTCAACATAATCTCCGTCCAAGCGTATTGCCTTACGCCAACGCGAAACTAGGTCATGAATGCCTCGTTTGTACTAAGTTTTGTCCTGCTCGCGTAGCCATTTTTTAACTGCACGGATCACATCCTCATCATTGTCAAAGTGTTTCCCACGCAGGAATTTTTTGAGTGGTCCAAACAGATGGAAATCTGAGGGAGTCAGATCAGGGCTGTAAGGAGGATGGGGCAGTATAGTCCAACCAAATTTGTTGATTGCTTCCCGTGTTACCAGACTTGTGTGAGGGCGTGCATTGTCATGTTGAAGCAACAAATCTGCAGATGGCTTATTAGGCCGAACTCTGTGGAACCAATTTTTGAGTTTTGTCAGTGTATTGATATAAGCTGTCGAGTTGATTGTCTCACCTCTTGTCATTACATCAACAAGAATCACACCATCAATGTCCCAGAAGACAGTGATCATCACCTTTCCGGCTGATGGAGATGTTTTAAATTTTTTTCTTTTTGGTGACTGCGGATGATGCCATTCCATTGACTGCATTTTTGTTTCAGGCTCATAATAATGTGCCCCCGTTTCGTCACCGGTAACAATTTTTGACAAAAACATTTCTCTTTCAACACCGAAACGCTCCAACAATTCAGAACAGAATGTTTTCCTTTGAACTCTGTGATCATTTGTTAGGCACCGAGGAACCCATCGAGCGCAAATCTTTGAATATCCGAGAGTTTTAAAAATTGCGATTGCACTTCCCTTGCTGACTGTAAGCTGCAATGCCAATTGCTGACTAGTGATACGCCTATCCTTACGAATAATGGCATCAGCCCGGTTTAACATGTCTGTGCTGGTAGCCGAGGCAACACGTCCAGAACGCGGTAAATCATGCAGCTCCACTCGTACACTTTCTGCAGCTTTAATTCTCTGAACCCAGTGACTAACTGTGCTCCTATCGACTGCAGAACATTTGTTCACTGCACACAGTCGTTTATGAATGTTTGCCACAGTTTCTTTTTCCGCAAGCAGAAATTCTATGACAATTCGCTGTTTGTAACGGACATTGTTGACAAGCTCCATTTTAACGGTTCATAGATTGCGTAATATTCTTCAGAATGCTGTGCAATTTGGTGCACATAATTGGAACATGTCATATTCCAAGTGTGCAAAATTTCATATTCCTATCTTTATTATTAGCCGAGAAAAAAATTGGTGTGCATTACTTTTTGACCTCCCTACGTATATATATCGCATCATATATGAACCATGTGGATTTCCGTCTCCAAGATGGCGGATCTAGTCCACGTCCTCTCGATCGCTGCAGAAAGTGCATCGAGGATCTGATTAATTTCAGTCCTCCGTTCACTTTTCTGCATTAAAGTCAAAATGATGATATACTTAATACATCTGTGCCGCTAAAGCGAGGTCGTAGGCCAACAACAGTCCGTTTTTGACAAATCAAGCGTTGTGAATGAGACCTTCCACCATCTAGACTTGATCTGCGCTTTACGTCACATTGGTGCTGTTCATGACCTTTGTTGGGATTCCTTGACGCAAGTTATTTCCATGTTACTCATTAGTGTAAACTGCTTCGTCAGTCGCAGTTTTGTCTCTTTGGGGAATTTGCTTCGTGTTTTGTTCATCGTGGGCTGCTTACACTAGAGTAATCAGAAATCTAAAGGGAGCGAGATTGTGTTTGGCATTGTTGTGTGCTACGTCATCGTAATGGTTCCCTAGACCGGCCGTGCACTAATCTTACGGTCTGCTGTTTGATGTGTGACAGGGATAATTTGACGACTAATTGTGTGTCCCAACGTTGTGCTACCAATGCCAGACCTGGACCCTAGATGCAAGAACAATAAGAAAAATAACCTCTACAGAGATAAAATGTGTTAGACGAATACCAGGAAACAGTCTGCGAAATAGGCGGCGAGAACAATTGAAGGCTATGCATGAAAAGTGTTCCTTGTTGCAGTTTCCTCATATTCCAAGTCACATGTCTGTGTTAGTCACCTCTAGTGACTCGGGCAGATGGTGCTCGTAAACCTGGGAGGGTCGACCATCTAAGGGCAGAATCTTCCTACAGAAAAGATCATTTGCTGCCTTGCAGGAAGATTGGGGACAATCAAAGGCTATGGAAAGCAAACCTGAACAAAATGCTGGCTGAAATCGGATGCACTGGGCCACTTGCGCAGAACACAGTGCAACGTTTTAACAGGTATTCAAGCGGAGTGGATCTAACAGGCTTAAACAGACAGTTGTCTTCGTGTGAGAGTCTGGAGTCCTACTCTGATTGAGTCCTGATCGCAGAGAGAGAGAGAGAGATATGAACCACGTCATCTTAATAGAGCTCACAGTGCCATTCGAATCCAAGATACAGGAACAGCATATATTTAAACTAGCCAAATACAAGGATCATGCCACCAACCTGGGACAGCAGGGGTTCTAGGTTAAGTGTTCGCTATGGAAATTAGTGCCAGAGGACTCACTGCCTCATCCCTCTACAACCTATTAAAGAGGCTAGGAATTAAGGGAGGGGGGGGGGGATGTGAACATGGACAATAAAGGCTATTGCTAAGATAGCCAAAAGAGCATCAAGCTGACTCAATCTCAAATTAATCTGATGTTCAGACAATTAGGCGACTAATTTACACATCGCCACTCCTGACTCCTATGTAAGTCAACAGCATAGCGACAGTTTAATACTGAAATATCCGAGGCGCAGATGATAAGCGATAATAAATTACATTATCAACCGTAGCTGAGCTACACCAGATGTTTGCAATACCAATAGTTCAAAGGAATGAAATTAGACCTGACCTATCTTTATCACCTATTATCAGTTTCTGGTTCACTCCTTCCCGCCGAATTAACGCCATGCCAAAGCAGCTTGTATGCAAGTCTATAAAAGTATGTTGCAGTTACAAGTTACTTTCCACTTTAGACTGCTGCCATCACGAAGAGGACATCAGTGTGCTGGGTTAAAGCTAAGACATGTAAGTATACAATGCTGGTAGAGACAGTAAATTCAACCAGAAGTGTTGCGTAGAGTAAGTGTAGTTATTTTGTGCTGAATATCTATCTATCTTCCGTTCGCCCGAAGTATTGTCTGTATCTGCAATGTCGTTTCCTGTATAAATTTTACAGTCTTTTGTAATTCTTGCAGTGGCCCATATAGTTTTGTCGGTAGTGTTATATCTATGGGCCAATGGATTTTCCTCAGTCTACTATATTCAGTGAAGTCTTGAAGTGTGTGTTCAGCAGTCTGGGGCGCCTGTCCACATGTACAAGTAGTTGAGGTGCCGATCTTGAATTTTGTATACATGTGACTATGGAGTCAATTGTGTCCTGTTCTGAGGCGTATAATGATAACATGTTCATATGTATTCATATTATGAAAGGCATCCTGATTTGGGGTTTGTGGTCCTCTGATTGATTTGATTATCTGTTTCTTATGATGGTATGTAACCGGTGCATCTAGTTGTGTGCTTGTTGAACCTTCCTTTGCCAACTGATCTGCTTTCTTATTTCCTGGTATTCCACAGTGAGATGGGATCCACTGAAGGGCAACCCTGTGGTGCTTGCAGAGTTCAGTCAATAAGGTCTACAGATGTGGTAATTTTCTGGATTATAGTGCCTGGAGTACTGATCTTGCATTTGTCAAAAACACTATAGGCTGTGGGCTAAGATTACTGTTCAGCAGTTTTTCTATTGCCAACTTTATTGCTTGTATTTCTGCATCATAATTGTGACAATATTTCCCTGTTGCTATTGTATTCATATCCCTGGTGTTATTTGGGTACTCTATATATGCACCTGCTCCCCCATTCTTTACTGCATTCTGTGCTGATCCATCTGTGTACACACGAATCCATAGGTCTTGTGGGTATTCTTCATCCAGGAAACTGAGAGTTATTGTTTTTCGCTGTAGACTATTCTGATTCTCATTGTCAACTATTCCTTTCACTTCTGTCCGTATTTGAGCTGATAATCCTGATTCCTCTGTCCAGGGAGTCTGTTTGTGCCGAATATATATTGTAAGCTTTAGAGTCAATGCAGCAGGAAGTTGACGCCTGGGAGTCATGACCCAAGAGAGCCCACCTCCATTAGAGTGTTGTCAAGAAGTTAAAGGGCTGAAACACTTGCTCGACTGGGTCTACTTCTGATGATCAGATAGCCTCCTGTTGCGAAGCTCTATATAGTTTCCTATTACTGGTTTTTTAAAATGTTAAAAATCATGAATGTCACTAGAGAAGGCACCAGAATTATTAATTCTATCAATTTTTTTCCCACTGTTGTGATGTGTGTACGAAATAAATTGTGCCATGCTTACAGAGATTTTTATAAATAGCACATTACTTTGACGGAGGTGGATGACTGAAAATTTGTTTACATTTATATTCAGAATTATGCAGAGGTAAGATACAATTTGAAACTGGGGTTAAACAAGGATGTATTTTATCACCCTTGTTATTTGGAGTTGTTATGGACTTCATAATGAAGAAATGCTGCACTGGTAATAAAGGCATTGAATGGATTCAAGGAGACCATTTGGAGGACCTCGACTTTGCTGATGACATAGTTCTCATCAGCAGTCAGATAAAAACGATGCAGGAAAACACAAATGAACTATCATCAATAGCCAGCAAAATTGGGCTTGAGATCAATCATGAAAAGACTAAAGTCATGAAAAGCTTAATTCCAACAGACGACAAAATATACATGGAAAACAAACCAGTGGAAGAGATCAATCACTTTATCTATCTTGGAAGTCACATTGATCAAGAAGGGGATACAAGCAAAGAAATTAGAATTAGAATAGCTAAAGCAGCAATGTCTTTCAGAAGCCTTGAAAAGTTGTGGAAATCAAAACTCATCAGCACAAACACAAAATTTAGAATATTCAAATCAGATGTACTATCAACCCTTACGTATGCGCGTGAAAGCTGGAAAACAACAAGAGATATAGAAACAAAGTTGAACGCATTCGAAAATAAATGTCTAAGGAAAATACATGGTATAGCATGGAACGAATTCAAAACAAACGAGGAAATTAGAGAAATCGCCAATCAACCACTAATATCTTCAGTAATAAAGAAAAGACGATGGTCAGATGTTGGACATGTGATGAGAAAAGATAATAACTGAATAGCAAAGCAAGCCCTCATGTGGGAAACAACAGGTAAGAGAAAAATAGTAAGACCCAGAGAGACACTGAGAAGAACATTGATGAAAGAGGCAAAAGCAGCAGGAATCAGCTCCCTCAATGAGATAGAGCTGCTTGCTCAGAACAGAGACAAATGGCGAGATTTGATAAAACATCTTTAAAAGAATTGAAAACTGCTAGAACAAAAATTCAGATAAGAGAAGGAGTATCTTGGTCTACGCCCTATGAGCCGGCTACGGCTAGAAAAGTCAATAGATAGATAGAAGATACAATTTAATGCATTTTAGGCACGAAATGTGTATATTTTTGTACCCATAGCATCAACCAACTTTTGATATTTAATTCTAGATTACGATTCCATAATAAAAATTACCCTTCAAAATACATTTTGTTGTTGTTTAGAGTTTGACAGTTTCTCATGGGCAAACATTCCTCCCCCCTCCCCTTCCCTATACCTTCCTAATTATTACTCCCAGTGACCACTGATTGTTTGATTTCTTTCCTTTCATGTTAGACGATTTTTTTTCATTCACGTAGTAAAAATTACTACAGTATCTTAATTGCATGCTTTTTTTTTAAATTAGCCAATTTTCAAGAAATTTGCTTTTTTCCCTTTTTTATTATCTAATGAAGGGAGGAAATCTCCTTGGCCATCGGAATGACACCTTTGTAACATGGGAAAGTCAGTGAACAATGTGCTGAGGGCACCGAACATATGGGCTAAAATTACAGCTGATATACAAAAGTAGTGGAGAGATGTCAATGTGGTCAAGTTTCAGGCTAAAGATCGACAGTAAATCAGGAAATAATTACCACATCCGATCCCTGTTTCTCATCTTGTGTAAACACATACTGTGTAACAAAAGTTCAATGAAAGTTTGATTTTCAAAACTCAAAATGTTACATTTAAGTGATAGCAATTTTTAACTACAGAATCGTGGCAACGTTATGTCACAGGCATACGAATCACAATCAGGGGTTATAAATATATTCTGTAAAATCTGTAGGTGTGACTATTGCTGTTATTACCAATTTGTTAAAATTACCCTTAAAATCACTGATCATTGTATTCATTTCCCAACTACAACAAAAAAAGTATTACTTCATCTTCTTATAATCAACACTCTGGAATTTATTTCAGCCCAGAGAGAAATTCTAACTTATGTTAGAAGAAAGATCTACAAATATGAAAGTAAAAGAGGCAGAGGCAGACCACAACTAACATGGACGAGTAACATCAAAAGATGGACAAGTCAGCCTGTGACAACCTGCACCATCAAAGCAAGAGACAAAGCAGAATAGCGCTCCATCGTAGCCAATCATCAAAGTGAAGACGGCACTCAATTTGATGATGATAATCAAATTTCACATGGTCCAGATCTGGCTCACACTATTCATGTTTCCACTGTGCTGTTCTTGGTCTGTCTCCTCTTTGACCACTCCCCCCCCCCCCCCCCCCCCCCCCGCCCTTCTAGAGTCCACTGCATAGCAATTCTTGTTATTGTTTCTGGATCTCTTTTGAGCTCATGACCTACCCAAATCAGTTGTCTACCTGTGATCACTGTATGTACCTTGGTTGTCTACCTGTGATCACTGTATGCACCTTGATCGTCTACCTGTAATCGCTGTATGTACATTGGTTGTCTACCTGTAATCGCTGTATGTACATTGGTTGTCTAACTTTAATCGCTGTATGTACCTCGATTATCTAACTATAATCGCTGTATGTACCTCGGTTGTCTGCCTTTTTATTGACTTTATGTACCTCGGTTGTCTACCTGTAATTGATGTGTGTACCTCGGTTGTCTACCTGTAATCGCTGTATGTATCTCTTTGTGGTTGCACTTTTTGAACAATTCCTAACTTTTTAAAATCAACTCTTAATAACTTATTTTTGGGTGGCCAAAACAGCCTGAAGATTTTTCCTCCAGCACATTTGTTAAACGGGAGCCGCGATAGCTCAGTGGTTAGTGAACTGGACTACAAAGGACAAGGGGTAGGGTTCGATCCCAACCGACGGCTTCCGGGTTCACCCAGCCTTAAATGGGTACCAGATTTTTTTCTGGGAAAGTAAAGCAGCATGGGCGTGATACCGACCACATTACCCCAAAAATCATGTGCTGAAGGTCTGTAAAATATAGGGTCACTAACACCATATTTCCCTATACGCCACTTGGCGTGACGGGGGCACTTTACTTACTTACATTTGTTAAACTGACAACAGTCTTAACATTTCCTATTCCACTGTTCTTCAGCACAATGTTGAATAAAGCCAAGTCAATGTTTAATATACAAAGTTTAGAACTAAAATCCCCACTTTATATTGGATTCATAGATTACGAAAAGGCATTTGATATTTTAGACAGAAGAATGCTTTGGAAGTTGCTGAGTCTTTACGGAATCCCCATAAAGTTTATTAACCTGATAAAAACAATGCATGAAGGAACAAAATGTAGTGTGGTGCATGAAGGACAGCTTACAGAAGCATTTGAAATAAGAACAGGAGTAAGGCAAGGATGCCTTCTGTCTCCATTTCTCTTTCTACTGGTCATAGATTGGATTATGAAAATAACTCAAAACAACAGAAATGGGATCCAATGGTCACTGACCAAACAACTTGATGATTTAGACTTTGCTGATGACATAGCTCTCCTATCACACAGCCACCAACAGATGCAAGATAAAATGAGTATATTAGATGAGAGATCACAACAGCTAGGACTAAAGATTAATAGAGATAAGACCAACATTATGAGAATTAATGCAGTTGGCAATAACCAAATAAAACTAGGAGAAATACCTCTACTAGACGTACAATCTTATATATATCTGGGCAGTAATATAGATAAAGAGGGAGGAACAGAAAATGATACCAAAATAAGAATATCAAAAGCAAGAGGAGCTTTCATTGCACTGGGAAACATATGGAAATCCAAAGAAATTAGGCTAAATACAAAAATAAAAATTTTCAACTCCAATGTTAAGTCGGTTCTATTATATGGCTGTGAAACATGGAGAATAACAAAATTGACAATCACGAAGGTACAGACTTTCATTAATGGATGCTTGTTCAGAATAAAGGGATGGAAATGGCAGGACAAAGTCACTAACGTGGAATTATGGAAATGTACCGGTCAAATACCAGTGGATAAAGAAATACAGCGAAGACGATGGCGATGGATAGGACACACACTACGGAAGCCAACTGAGAGTATTACACAACAGGCCCTTTTTTGGAATCCCCAGGGGAAAAGACAAAGAGGAAGACCAAGGAATTCTTGGAGAAGACAGATTGAAGCAGAGATGAAGATGATGGGGAAGACATGGAATGATCTTAAAAGAATTGCAAAAAACAGAACGACTTGGAAAGTGTTTGTTGAAAACCTATGCTCCACTGGGAGCTAAAAGGTAGAAGAAGAAGAATGTTTAATATAGATAAGAGAAATGGTCACGCAACCAACTATCTCATCTACAAGTAGGAAGAGAAGATGGACATATGTCAGACATGTGTTGAGAAGAGACAACAAAATTATTTCAAAACAGGGTCTTATGTGGGAAATATCAGGATACAGAGAAAGACCTAGAGACACTAAGAAGAACACATAAGAAAAGCAAAGTTGGCAGGCCCTTAGACTCATTGGATAAGATTGAACATCTTGCCCAGAATAGAGATGGATGGTGAAAAACACTACGAACCCTATGCAACATCTAGCGGCTCTGGAAAGTTCAAAAATATTTGGACTATATGAAATATTCTAGATTTGCTGCATTACTTACGCAAGAATTGCCCCTGAACCTTGGTAGTCTCTCATTCCCAAAACACATTCATAAAGAAAGATAACACCTGTCCTTTGGTGACTGCGAAGCTCTTTAGAGATGTATGGGTCCACAACAACATCAACAATTGGAAGCCCTTGTTTGTTATGTTTCCACTGGGAATGGACAGACAATCACATTTAAAATAGAATTACAAAATGAAACAGTTAAGCTAACTTAATCTTTTATGTACTAAAACCACTATGGAATCCATACAGACATTTTAAAAACATTTTTCTCTCTAAAAACATAATATGCGAAGAAAAAAAAATATATTTAGATACCTAAAAATATAAATATGTGTTTATGTCCAATAATATATTTTTAATATGAGCCAAAATAGGAAAAACAAAAAAAGAAAGATAAATATCAAATGCTGCGAATTGCTGTCACCTAATTAAATTTAAAATTAAATGCATGAAAGCTTGTTATGCCAAGAAAATGTATTATTTAAACCATATAAAATTAATATTGTTTCAGGATAGATTCTGACAAATAACTCAAGACAAGGTAAAGATATAAATACTGGTTGGATATTAGCAAATTATATAATTCTATATTAATCCATTTCTATGTCACTCTGTTTTTCTCAGACTGACTTTCCCCTGTACTAAATCAAATCTGACTGCTGTATATTAAGTCTGTCAATTCTGTGTTATTAATTTTTTTCTCTCTCCCTATCTGCACTTCTTAATAGGCTTCATTAAATCCCAAATTTTCATCAAGTCTACTTTCCTATTTCATGCCTTATCTTTTCTTATTTCATTTCACTCTAGGATAAAATGGCCTGATAGCAGAGTATGTTTGTGAATCATGTCAGTTCTACTATTATAACTTTTGTTTATTTTTTTATTACTTTGCACAAAACTTATTTTTGCCACAATTGCTTTTAGGTTCTTGCAATGAAACAGCCCTAATACGACTTAGTACAATTGAGGGAAGAAGAAGAACTTAGGAGAGATGAAGAAGGAAGTGTCTTTCAAATCCATACCTGGTGATCAGTGCTTGGACGTGGCATAACTAAAGCATGAGGTGTGTTTGGGTCATACTTCGGAGCTGCTAAAATCTTGTCTGTAGCAGCCATGTTCGTCTGAAACACATTTTTATTACTATTATTACCATTATAACTATTTACAACTTGTCCACGACTACAGAAGTACATAATAGTCCACAACTACAGCACTACATAATACAATTTTTAAATAACTTCTGTTGAGTTTCATTATTTTTCTTTCATCTTCGTTTCTAAAAAAATTGTTAGCAGAAATCATTATTCTGTTTAAAATAAAACATTCTGCTATTATGTATGCCAGGTGCTGTTTGGCTAAACTTGCTGAATATGAAAATGAAACTTTTCCACAAGAGGATTTTGGATAACTTAGAAAATAGTCAAAACAATTCTAAAATTTACTTTCAAATCAAAATGGGAAAGAGAACACCCAGTTAAGAAATAATGCCTATCAGCAAATGTTCAGGCACAATTAACAAACTTCATTTTCTTCAGTGTTCAAGTCTTGTGAGATCATGTGAACTTGACTCTTTGTCCTGTTTCGAGATGGAGGGGTAAGAACATCATAACAAATGATGAGCTGGTCGTAAAGTCAGGACATGTGTGTGTGTGTGTCCTGATTTTCCCCCTCAGTCTGCACCATAGATGATACAGTCAATCTTCAGCAAGCTGCGATCGGATCAACAAAGAAATAATGGATATAGTATATTAACGGACAATCATGATCATTACTATTTTGACGATGGACAGGCCAACATAGTGAGGCACGATCTGTTCTACCTCAGATACAAGATTTGTTATATGTATGTAAATATAACACCTGCTGCCTCAACGACAGCTAAACATCTATTGAAAATATACTCACATATATCAATAACAAAATAAACAGCAACTGGCAACATCCAATCATTTTCTACAAAAAAACTTTATGGAGATGTTGGGAAACTTGAGCTGCATGCTGACATATTCTGAATCTTTAATGTGAAAGAAATTAAAGTTTTCTTTATGTTATATAGGTATATGGGGAATGTGTTTATGGCCATATTTTTCCATGTTCGGTGGAAAATTTTAATTCCCAGAAGTGTTTTTTTTTCTACTGAAAAGTCTCTGGGGATTCGCCCAGCCTCAAAAACGGGTACCAGAGATTTCTCTGAGAAGTAAAGGCAGCCTGGCGTGATACTGAATATATCAGTTAAAAATATGCTGTAAGTAAAATAAAGTAAAGAGCCGCATCACACTAAGTGGTTGATCACACTAAGTAGTTGTATAGAGAATATGGTGTTAGTGATCATAGTTTTTATAGACTTTCAGCACATGATTTTGTGGCTAATATGGTTGGTATTAACCTTGTGCCGCTTTACTTTCCCAGAAAAAAAGTTCGGTACCCATTAAAGATTGGATGAACCCGGAAGCCGTCAATGAGGATCGAACACGACCTCTTGTCCTTTGCAGTCCAGTTCACTAACCACTGAGCTATCGCGGTTTCCTATGGTACCCATAAGGCAATAATAAAGTCTGTGATAAACGTTAAAAAATCAAAGTAAATCTGAAAGGATCAAAAATGTGGCTCCAAAAATATGCTGAGGTCTTGGAAAAATATGGTAATTTACACAATATTCCAATATTCCACACACACACACCCCCCCACACACACACCTAGCAAGGCATGGAGGGAAGCTGTACTAGTATAGGCTTCAAGACAGTGTCATACCTCATTAAATATCAATAATATTGCAATATAAAAATCTTCACATTTTCAACATTTCTCTAGTTTTCCTATTACTGCTTTATTTATTTGTTTTTCTTTCCATGAACTGTGTTCATTAACTTATTCAAACATTTGTTTAAATGCTTCGTGACTAGACTTAATCCCTTTCAGTTGTGAACTGATTGCACTTTAGTCTATGCTTCTTGTATAAAAGTATGTGTAAAATAGTAAACCAAATATGTGCTCACCATGTTTGATTGTCCTGACTTTAAAGATGGTTTCTGGAATGGTTTTGATACACCTGTTGATTAACATAAAAAAGTGATCATGCTGAAGTTATTACAGTATTGGTCTTTCCACTATATAAATAAATATACAATTATTGTACAAGCGATCAATAAGTAAATGGTTATTTACTTTATAAAGTGAAAATTTTACCTCAAATAAAATCTTTATTAACAATGAATTATCTCTATTTGTCATCAATAATTTTCCATCACTTTCTGGGGTACTTTTTTGACTCACAATTTGCTAGCTGTGGTTTGTGGAAGAACTCATGTTGTAGAGAATGGCATTGTTGTATATACAGACAGATCTGTGAGCAGCGAGATGAAATGTGTTGTTTACCTGTCATTTTGCTCTTCAGCATTCAGAAGTAAATAAATAACAGTACCCAAAAAAAGTCTTAAATTAAACAATCTCTTTGGGCTAAATAAACATAGGTCTATATCTAGTAATTTGGTCAAACGAAGTCAAGTACAAAAGACTGTCAAAGTGTTCAACACATTAATATGTCAGCATTTATTAATCTCACCAGGTTTTCTTGTTGGATTCCTATCACTGTCAACAGCTGAAGGCAATTCATATGCAGAAGTGAAACATTTGCCAGATTTAAAGTGTTCCTCAGTGATGACAGCCATAATCTGGACAAAAGTCAAGGTGTTAATTAACTGTATACAATAACACCAAAGCTAAAACTAAGAATAGCAAAATGTTACATCTTCTCAATATTCCTATATGGTGCTGAAACATGGACATTAGACAAGAAAACAGAACAGAGAATTGAAGCCTTCGAAATGTGGATTTATAGAAGAATAGGTAGAATTGGATGGAAGGAAAAGAAAACAAACGATGAAGTCTTAAAACAACTAAAAATGAAAAGAGAACTTCTGAACACAATTAGAACAAGACAAATGCGATTCTTGGGCCATGTTAAAAGACACAACAGCCTACTGAAAGTAATCCTGGAGGGGAAAATACAAGGTAAAAGAGGCAGAGGCAGACCAAGATTAACATGGACGAGTAACATCAAAAGATGGACAAATCAACCGATGACAACCTGCACCATCAAAGCAAGAGATAGAGCAGAATGGCGCTCCATGGTAGCCAACCTTCGTTGAGGAGACGGCACTCAATGATGATGATGATACAATAATGCTTTTGCACTGACTACAAGTATTTTGACCATGGAAAATATGGCTATCACTAAAGCATTAACATGGCTTGAGAGACAGATTTATAAACATGTGTGTTTCCTCAGTGAGAATGCTCAGAAAGATTGCGCTTGGCTTGGCTCGATAGCGGTGGTTAGAGTCTCTAGGAAGGTCTAGTCTAACAAAAGTCTGCTTCATTTTCATGCCAGAGCATGTAGGTGTAAGAGATAATGAGCAACCTGACAGGTTTGTCAGTTTGGCTGATGTTGAGTCTGACTGGCAATTGAAAACACTGATATTCTGAAAGTCCCTAGTAACTCTGGACCGAAAAAAAAAACCAACTCAAAAAATTAACCTGATCACAATGAACAGCCTGCACAAACAGGTCAAGGTGTGAGATGCCAGATAGGAACGCTACATAGGAATTCAAAGAAGACTAGTCAACCAACACAACGCCAATGTCAATAGTCGTTACATGTTGAAGGATATACTGCAGAGGAAATCTGAGCACTTATGGACTTTTTCCATGTGCAGTGAGGATGATTTGTCAACTAAACTAAGCTGAACGTTGCCTGTTGTAATCTATACCATTTCACTAGTTTAGTCTTAGAATGAATACGACAGTACATTTTTCCATTACAAAATAAAAACTGGGCCTTCTACAATTATGGTTCTATAATTGGTCAAATTATTTGTTCCAGTTATTTTAAAAAATCTTTCCTGCAGCTTAGAACTCTCCCTAAATTTCATGTTCTATAATCATGGTTACAGTTAGGCAACTACTTTCACAAAAAATTTCGTACAAATGTTTATATTTAAAAACATCAGTTCAACATTGCATATAAAAGGTACTATTTTCGTTTTGTTTTTCACAATTCACTAAGTCCAAAATGTCCTATTTTACAAGTAAATGGTGTCTGAGATAAACATAATTATTGACCTGTATTTAACATTACACATTTTTCTCACAATTTCTTCAGCTTCAAAAAGTCATGAAAATTATGAATGGCAACAAAGTACATAGATCAATACTTACCTGAATCTCCTTTCCTCCAACAAACAATGTTTCATCCTCCTTCAGAGATTCTAACTCTGTTGTTTTATATCCACTGCCTCTACCAATTCTGGATTTTAAAAAGTTCATATAATTATACTTTCTCTTATTTATTATTGAATACATAGAAATTACTAACAGCTCCAGTTCTTTATGCATACTTCTACAAAGTTCAGTAACTATACATTTTTCACCCCTTTATCACAAATTATTCTACAAGCTACAATTAAAATCAGGTCTATGCACCACCCCTACACCTTATACACCACAAGCCTTTACTGCATAAACAAAGCGATTACTACAGGAAGTTGTTATCCCCATTATACCAAGTCACTTCCTACTATATTCAATAAAAATAATCCTACTTAATGAAGAATCACAACTCTGCAGCTTACATTTTCCCATCCATGTCATACAAAGTGGCTGTTCTTCCTGAAGTGGTCAGCACAGCTGGAATGTATTTAATTTATTTAAATCAGTAATAGGTAAGAATTTATACTACTATTAAATGCAACATGAAAATAGGGGATTACAATCAATGATTTTCTTGATCCCTTTTCTCTTCTTCTTCTAATAACCCTATGGGTTGTTAGGGCACCTCTGACAGATTTAGTAAGCTTCTCCCTTTTTCTCTATCTTCAGTCATTCTTTGAGATACTACAAAGCTGAGACCTGTCCATTATTTGATGTTATCTTCCCATCTCTTTCTCTGTCACTTCATTCTTTCTCTGCCTACGTCCCTCTGGCTCCTTTTACAGTTCCTTTGCAGAATGGTCTTCGCCAGGCAATTTTGATTATGACATAGAAAATGCACATTTTTACAACATGGATGTCTGTTTTAAAATTAGTGAGAACTAGATCTTTAAAACAGTTATTTTGTAAGAGCTGACCAATGGTTACACTCTAAAAACAGGAGACTACACCAAGGCTATTGGCAAAGTAAAGCACCAAGAAAATAACACAAATTTTAGTAAACATATATGTAAACATCAACAGCAATAAGGAACATGTCCTGGCAACAAACATCAACTGTGAGAACTGGCAACCAATTTGGAAAGTTTTAAAAGATAAAACAAAGCGTTAAGCAGGGGTATGCACCATCACCAGGTTTATTATATTTGTAGAGAGAGACCATATTTAGACAGAAAATCTAATTTAAAGAAAAATATTCATAATTCTTATTTTCATTCTAAATTCAAAGTAACATATTGACAAATGTCATACATAAACTCTTCTTCGTAGCACTCACCCATTAACTGGGTATGGATGTGTCGTTAGTTTTGTGGCAAAGCAGCAATATTTGTGCCATTAGACTAAATACATCTTTCTTCAGCATGGATAGATTTTCTTAACAATTTTTGGCGCAGGCAGCGATCAGGCCTACTCTTTTTCACTTTTTAACTGCTAAGGGTTCTTTAATGTGCAGTAGTATACATGGTCTTTTGACCTCCTGTATTTTGCAGTTTTCCGAGAGGACTAGACATCGGATCTCACTACCCAGAGACCACGGGAGGGTAATTGTACGAAGAAATTACCGACCATTTTGTTTAAATTCCCACCGGTTGTGGTGGGATTTGTATCTGAGACCTTCCTGTACAGTAGATGACATCTTACCTCTAGACTACCCAGCCATCATGTATAAAGTATGTCCTTGTTCTGAGAAGAAACAAAACAGTCCATCTTTACCAATACATGTTCTGCAATGCCATAATATACAAAAATCATTCAAATCTCCTGGAAGTGGGCTGCTGGAATAAGTGTTTAGTAACACATATGGCAGCAGTGGTTTATTGAGATTGGAGAGATAATAGCAAGAAAGTCAAATGCTTGAATTAGGCTTGTTTAAACTTTGAACATAACAGCCAAAATCATTAACAGCTTTTATTTTACAGCATTTTGGAAATAAAATGTAATACAGTATCACAAAGGAAGCGGATAATACAATTAAAATGTCACATACTCACCATCTCCTTCCCACTTTTTATGCTTTTTCTTTGACATTTTGCACCAAACAGCGCTGAAATATCGTACAGTTGTGGCCTTATTTGAAGTATTTCTAAAGTGGCATCCTTCCTGCTGCCGATTATCAAGTACATGTACACTGGAACTGTTTGCTGAAAACAGTTTCCTGGAAGTTTTGTCATCAATAGCTGTTCCTGTCTGTGGCTGAAATAAATAAGTTGACCATTTTAACCACCACTAACACTTTAATAATTCTGCATTGGCTTAGACTGAGAAAAATATTAACCTTTATAATTAAAAGTATTTACTCTTATCCACCTCAAACTTTTTGTTGCTGATACATTTATTTTAAGTATAGCCTAATAATTTATCTAATTTTTAAAGTTGAAATGAAAATGCTGTCAGTTGAAACAAACTAAACAAGAATGAAATATTTTACCCATAGCGTCCCTCCAAAAGAGTATCAAATGTTAAAATCAGAGAAGAAATCAGAATTAAACCATGTTTGGAATATATATATAAACCAAGTCAATAGCTACTGGAAAATTCTCAAACAACTTTAAAGCAGAAACTGAGGCCATCAGAGATGTTGCAACACTGGCTACTCAACACAAAAATAACATGCACAATGAATTGGTGATTCTGACTGATGCACTGTCAGTACTATCAGCTCTAAAAAGCCCCAAGAACAATGAACTAGATGACTTGAGAACAACCCTGGACCAACTATGCAATAACTTCCAGAGAGTAGTCATTCAGTGGGTACCATCACACTGTAATATACACGGGAACGAACGTGCAGACAAATTAGCTAAAGAGGGAGGGAGATTACCATCCGCTCAGTTATGATGAAGCCAAATCCATCCTCAAAGGTCAGTTCCATGAAAAATGGAAATGAGAACACCCAAAGCATAACGAGAGTGACGGATACCACCAACTATCAAGGAGGGATCAAGTCATCATACTTCGCCTACGGACTGGCCACAATAGAATGAGAAATCACATGTTCACCAAATTCAAAATAGGTACAACCAGCCTATGCCACTGTACACTGGACAATATGACTACAAAACATGTTCTACAGGACTGCCCGCAGTACACAGTCTTGAGAAGAGCAAGGTGGTCCACACCTACCTCCCTGGAAGAGAAACTATATGGGGTGATCGATTCACTTAAACAGATAGATGACTTCATGAGAGAGTCTGGAATCCTACTCTGATTGAGTCTTGATCACAGAGAGAGAAAGGCATATGTAAAGACCAAAATATTTCCCTTTTAACAGCAACCAGATACACCAAAGAAAGACGTTCCATTTATGAAAAGAGAGAATCAAACAAGCACCTAAATATCTAGAGTCACCGTAGTATACTGAAAACAACATACTTTAACTGTGAGGCTTAAGAGCATCAGCAGCTAGATAAAAGAAGAAAAAGTTTCCCTCCTTCACCAAACATCTGAGTTAATGGCATATTCCTCTTCTTCTTTCATTCACTATTGAGTTATTGAGTTATTTGCGGATCATCATCATTGCACTCCGAACATGTCCATAGGTGCTCAGATCCCCTCCTCAGCAATTCCCTCAGTGTCCAGCGACTGACGACTCCAGTTCTATGTTGGTTGATAAGTCTTCTTACACAGCCATCAAGTTTCTCATTTCTGGCTGTGCCCATCTTAACTCCCATTTCCATCACCTGAAGAAGTGACGTTAATCTGTGTTTGTCGAAGTCCTGTGCTCTTCCCACATCTCGGAGTGCATTGATGATGTCCGCCCGATCCATCGGTTGCCCGTCCTCAACAACAGCGCAGCTAGCCAACCTGTCCGCTCTCTCATTTCCCCGTACTCCCGCATGTCCAGGAACATAGACAAAGATGACCTTACGTATTTTGGATTTCTGCAACGACTCTACCCATGCATGCGTACAAAGCCCGCCTCCACTTTTTTTATCATGCTCATCGAATCACTCAGTATACATGCGTGGATGTAGTCTTGTGACTCTAACCATTTGAATGCCTTGGTCACTGCCATCACCTCCATTGTCATGCTACTCGTGGTCATGGCGTATGCACCACTGTCTTCCTTGGCTATTCTGCCTGCCGAGCGTGCTGTAAATGCCCATGCACTTCTTTCGTGTCATCTTACAGATCCGTCTGTATAGATGACTGCATCTTTCTCATCGGTGTTATCGCAGATGAGACCGTTGACCTCAGCATTAACCACGACCGGGTTCTGTTCCCTACTTTTCCTGTCGAGTGTGACAATACATGAGAAAGTCCCCTTGAATGACGTAGGCACTGGTATCCACTCCTCACCAACGGTGATATTGGTAAGCCCACAGACCTGTTTGATGACATCTTCTGCTCGGCCCACCCATGATTTGCCTCTTTTTAGCCTGGTACCTTTCTCTGTGTTGAGCACATGGTACAATGGATGCTCTGTATCTGTACTAATCTTCAGGTATGCTCGTGCTCTCCAGATCTTGATTCTGTCATCCATGGTTGGAAAGTCAAGAAGATACCCCATTGCTACACAGGGAGTGTCCCTCGTACATCCCAGGATAATGCGCATGGCTTCATTTTGTATTTTCTCCAGCCTATCAATTTGAGTCGTACTGACAGTAAGAATGGCCAGGGCATACTCGATTGGTGCGAGGACTAATCCCTGGAACAGAAGAGTAAGTAGCCTCTGCTCGATGTTGGCAGCTGCCATGACCTTCAAGGCGGCTAATCCTTTGCGGGATTTTGTTATCACATGGTCGACGTGGTCCCGAAAACACAGCCTGCGATCAAACTTAACTTCGAGGTATGTCATCAACTTGTCCCTGGTCACCTCATCAGCTCCCATTCGTACTCCCGGTGTGGTCGTATTAACGATATGATTGTTAAGGGAGAACCATGAAACTGATGCTTTATTAGGATTAACCAAGGCACCTGAAACCCCACACCAGGAAGAAATGCGATCGAGTTCGTCTTGCATTGTGGAGGCAATTCCCCGTCTGTCTCTTCCCTGTCGATATACCAGAATATCATCAGCAAAAGTCATAGTTCTTCCCCTCCCATCCAGCTGTTGGGCCGTGATCATTATTGTGTACACGTTAAATAGAACTGGTGACAATGGTGAGCCTTGTGGCAGCCCAGGACAAATGGATGTTGGCTCGGAAGACCAACTTCCACATCTGAGTATCACCTTCCTCTGAAACAGTGCTGCGGCGATCCATCTAATGAGGAAAGGGTTCACTGCCAGTTTGAGAAGCATATGTATGAGATATTCAAATGGTACCCTGTTGTATGCATCCTCCAGATCTATAGCAGCAGCACATGTCTCCTCTCGTCTGTGGAAGCCTTCGAAGACGTCATAGGCAAATACTGCCACATTGAGCCATGTCTCTTTGTTATATCTATAACCTCTGAGTGTGGATGGGAATACGCGTTTCTGTTCAAGGCGACAGGTGAGGACACGGGCAACTATTTTCTCCAGCAGCTTGCTGTTTCATTCACTAGATGACTAATAAAGGATTCTTCATCATCTGCATTTAAAATGATAGGATAGTAAGTGGGCCACGATGCATTTTGTTGTGGTTTGCAGTTAGGCTGTGGCATTTGTATCTTTCAACCCAAACATTTTTAGCACTGTATTTAACACTGGGTTGCTTTCCCTCTTTGATCCCTACTGGCTTGGCTTGCTTGTTTGCATTCACCCAATAACAAAAGGAGTATACCCCTTCATCATCCGCGTCTGCGTTGTGGTTAGCAGCATAACTGTGATATTTGCGCCTTCCGGCCCAACACATCTGACTTCAGCGTGACTGGCTTGGTTAAACTGAATAGTTTTTTTCCAGTAGCACTGCTAGGAGGTGAAGCAGGATTTTGATCAGCTGTTATTCGCTGATCCTGACACATGTAGTCAGCTGTGGGTCACTGGCCACACTCAAGTTAATGATTGAATGCAGTCAGTTTGCCCTTGAGAACCATCTTATAGCCAATTTTGGCTCTTTATGCCTAAGAGGGATACATTTTTTCCTTCTTTTCTCTAATAAAAACTTCATGTTAATTTCTCCACATGTCAGTGGACTCCCATCTCCTGTGTTTTCTCACCTTTTTTTTAAGACTCCTACTATATGATTTTTAGAACCACTCTTCACAGCATCAAAGGTTACCAAGTAACATATTGTTTCCTTTGGATTTATGCACTTGTAGCTCTGTCCAATTACCATTTTTTTAACATCTCAGTTTGCCATGGATTTTTAAGATCTGTAATATGTTTTGTTTGTGTCTGTCCTCTGCTGGAGACCTTTTGAGTCTAAATGTTGGTCTGCTTAGTCTTGCCCTACCAGGGAAGCTGAAACATATTTTTAGTTATTTTCATGTAAAAAAAAAAATAAACTTTTGATGATTCCATCATCTCAATAATCAATGTCTATTTTTAAATCATTTACTAAATCTGTAAATTAAATCCTAAAAAGGTTATATTAAAATCATTGATGATATATTTTTGTCTGAGAGAAAATGTTAATATAGCATCTTTAGTAAATGAAGATTCTGAAAATTTTGAAAATGCTTAATGTTTCTTGATTTTTGCTCACTATCATAACTTAATAGCATTTCAGAAAATAAAAAACATCCTATGCAACAAGTCAATGTAAATAGTTGTGAGAAAGAGGGTTCAGCGGTGCTACATAGAGTCAATTTTGACATACGGAAGTGAATCAAGGACAGTAGACAAACAAATGAAAAGACAATCAGAGGCCACAGAGACGGGGTTTCTCAGAAGAATGTTGAGAGTTCCCTACACAGCTAAAAAGGACAACGAAGACACTCTCAAAGAGTCCAACACAAAAAGGGAGCTCCTAAGAAACATCAAAAAGAAACAATCAACATTTTTTAGGCACATCATAAGAAGAGGAAAGTTGGAATACTTGGTTTACAACTGGCAAAATACAGGAAAAGAGAGATCACAGATGACAAAGATAAAAGATACTAGATAGCTTAGTGTCATGGCACGAAAATCAGTCACCAACAGAACAGATATGATGTACTGTGGATAGAAAATTGTGGAAGGACAATATCGTCTTCGCCAACCGGTATGGCACATAATTATGATCATGATTTTTGAATTTTCCAGTGGAAAATCCACACTTATAGTCCTAAGACTGTCACCAATATATAGATCATAGTAGTGGCTTCACAACACAAGAGTACTGGTTCACTTCCATTAATATTCTTCAATAGACCCAGGTGTTTACAAAAAATCATATTAGCTTGTAGAACTGGGAAAGGTAATAAACGTATAAACAATGTACTTCTCTCCACCTCTTGGTACTGTTAGTCTTAGTGCTGTGATGTTAAAGCACTTTTCATTACAATGACCCTTATGTTATCACATATTGCATTTGTTATTTCTCATGGTGCTAGTTTATTAACGCAAGCAGACTATCTATATGTTGAAATCACAGTTTACTAACATTGTTATGTATTCATAGATCATCATCATGTGCCATGCTGGTTGGCGCAGGTGATCCTGTCCTTCCATAATTCTCTATCCACAGTACATCGTATCAATTCTGTTGTTTGTTGTTTTCCGTGTCATGACACCAAGCTATCCAGCATCTTCTCTCTTTGTCGTCCATGATCTCTCTTTCCTTGTATTTTGCCAGTTGTAACCAAGTATTCCAACTTTCCTCTTCTCATGATGTGCCTGAACAATGTTGATTGTTTCTTTCTGATGTTTCTTAGGAACCCCTTTTTGCATTGGCTCTTGAGTTCGCATCTGAGAATTTCCTCTGTGGTCTTATTAGCTGTCCAGGGAACTCTCAATATTCTTCAGAGAAATCTCATCTCTGTGGTCTCTAATGTTCTTTTCATTTGTTTGTCAATTATCCATGATTCACTTCCATAGGTCAGAGCTGGCTCTGTATAGCACTGATAAACTCTCTTTCTCACTTCCATTGACACAGACTTGTTGCACATACAATTTATTTCTGTGGTGAATCTTCTGTCTGAAGTTATTATTGTGCCCAATTCACAGATCAGTCATGTAAATAAAGTGGACAGTTGGACTACATTATCCTTACTATTGCCAGATAAATGTGCCTGGTTAATGGAGAAATGTATCAAAATTTGAGGTTATTACATACTTCTATTTTTTTTTTAAACTGTATAGTTTGTAATCTATCATTATGGTATTTTCCCATTTCTTAGGTCTGCCAGGGAGACAGAGGACTGGAGAATAAAGGCCACTTGCTCAGTGCAATCGCCATGAAGTGTTCAGGTTTTCATTTTTATTTCACCCCGAGAGAAAATGTGTGTTTTTCTGGACTGTAACACAAGTTATTGATTCGACAACCCGCTCCATAGTATAATTAATACTACTTAAAATGTGAAAATTCAACTAATATATTTTATTTATCTAGTTCATCTACTTTTCTTTATTTCCTTTAGTGTTATATGTTAATCAAACTTAGATACAATTAAATAACACCATTAATGCAGAAAACACAGTTTACGAGTTAAAATAAATAAATAAATAATTGCAGTACAGATCAAATAAATTAAGCAGTAAATTAAATAATTTCTGTATTGGTTGCTAAGTCTAGAAGGTTAGACAGGTTCTAACTGCTTAAAGTCACTTTAAACCATATTTTTGTGCTGAAGTTGGATGTGTTGGACCGAAAGGCGCAAATATCAGTTATACTGCAAACCACAACACAATGCAGACACGCCCACTTAGCATCCCTTTAAGGGTGGATGACGAAGATGGGTACTCCTTTAGTCATCGGGCAAATGCAAGCAACCATATATTTATTTTATTTATAAAATTAGACGATTCCTTAATACAAGTGGTACAAAACATGAAAAAATGTGTCACAATAATATATTACATATTTATAGTGTCAAAGTCAATTATTGGGCCATATTTAGAATCTTTACAAATATTTTTATGTGTTTTAATTATTTTATGAAGAATGTTTTTAACTAGTGAAATTAAATTATTTATTTTGATAGCATATATGTCATGTTTGTAATCGCAACTCTGTTAAATTGCAGCAGTTTCACGTGTATCAATATTTCATTGAAGGAAAATCACAAACTTGTAAGATTCAATTAAATATTACCACAGCTACTTCACCAAGTCGCCAAGACAAGTCTTTATTGTTTGTATCCATTGGTGACATCTTCTCTGGGCTCAAAGCTGATGGACATATACAACTAGTCTCCATAGGTTTGCAGTCTAACTGTGAAATGCTTGAAGAGTTTCTCTTAAATGATCCTTCTTGTAACCTGCCACATATATGTGAATAATAAGTGAAAAGAATGAAAAGATATCACCAAGAAACAAAAAATATGGAAGCCAGAGATCTAATAAGATTGGATCACACATGATGGCAGACTATTGTTGGAATCTTATGTGGGATTGTCCTGGCAGATCCTACTCTCTAAACTATAACAAAAGTAGCTTTTTGTATGTCGAATAACTGCATAGTTTGTATCATAAACATGTGCTTTTAATAAGAAATAAGTGGATTTTCATGTTGTACACTTTTCTTTTAATTGTTAATATGTTTTCTTCATGCTTTAAAGATATTAATTTACTGCGTGTAATTTAAAAACTACATTCTTCTTCTTCTTATAAATTCTCTGAACTCATAAGAGATCTCCACCCAATCCGACCTGGAGCAAACATGGACAGCTCTCACTAGGACCTGCCAGCTTCTTTCATTTCATTGTGTATGGTTCTTAGTTTGCCAGGTGGTGTCCATGTTAATGCTAAGTGCGGATGCCTGGTTCGTTCCATTCATAGAATGTGGCCTAGACATTTCTAATATCTCCTTTTCACTTCTCGATTGATGTTGTTAATGTCTGATCTTCTGGTGACTTCTTTATAATATGTTGATCTCAATGGATGTTTAGAATCTTCTTAAGACAGTGACCTTCCAACCCTCTAAATTAGCTTTCTATCTTATGATTCATTGTACATGTTTTTGCTGCACATAGAAGTATGGATCACACATTTGACTTGTAAAATCTAAGATAAGCTTGGTGATGAGATGACAAACTACATTAAAACCAATATAATCTTCACTCACTACTCTGTGTTAAATGATTTTAAAAATTCCAATTCTAGGCAGAAAATTGGAGAGATCAGTTGTTTTAACAATCAATTTGCTAACTTAACAAACTAATAGTTGCTCCATTGCTCATTAATGTAGATAATGAATGAAACTTATTTAAAATATTCTTCTTCTTAATCCTCTGAGTTCAGGTTGTAGCATAGGGCACCCTCAAGAGATATCCACCCAACCTGATCTGGAGCAAGCATGTAATAACTCTCATCAGGACATGCCAGCCTTTGTCATTTCATCATGTATGGTTCATTGCCATGTCCCCAATGGTCTGCCTCTTCTTTGTGTGCCAGGTGGTGTCCATGATAATGCTAGGTGCAGGTGCTTGGTTTGTTCAATTTGTAGAAAGAGGCCTAGACATTTCCAATGTTTTTATTTCACTTCTTGATTGATGTTGTTAATGCCTGATCTTCTGGTGAGTTCTTTGTTTGTAATGTGTTGATCCTAATGAATGTTTAGAATCTTTTTTAAGACAGCAACCTTCAAATCCTCTAAGTTAACTTTCTATCTCAAGGTTCATTCTCCACATTTCTTCTGCATAAAGGAATATGGGTTACACATTTGATTTATAAATTCTAAGCTTAATGCTGAAAATGAGACTAGCTGAATGTCAACTATTTCTAAATCTATTAAATGCCTGGGCTGACATGACTACTCTAGCAGATATCTCTTTCTCTATGTCACTATTTGTTATAATATAGTTCCCCAGGTATTTAAAGTGATCCACTTCTTCTAGTGCCACTCTTCTGAATGTAGCTTTCAACCTTCATAAATGACATTACAGAGGACATTCCACCCAGAATACACTCTGCAATGTATGCAGATAACCTGGCGATATGGGCACGAGAAGAATCTATGTTATTGACCTGTTCCAGAATGGAAGATGCCCTAGGAAAACTTGAAAGATGAATGAACACCTGACTCTTCTACCTTATAGCTCCCAGTGGAGCATAGGTCTTCAACAAACACTTTCCAAGTCGTTCTGTTTTTTGCAATTCTTTTAAGATCATTCCATGTCTTCCCCATCATCTTCATCTCTGCTTCAATCTGTCTTCTCCAAGAGTTCCTTGGTCTTCCTCTTTGTCTTTTCCCCTGGGATTCCAAAAAAGGGCCTGTTGTGTAATACTCTCAGTTGGTTTCCGTAGTGTGTGTCCTATCCATCGCCATCGTCTTCGCTGTATTTCTTTATCCACTGGTATTTGACCGGTACATTTCCATAATTCCACGTTTGTGACTTTGTCCTGCCATTTCCATCCCTTTATTCTGCGCAAGCATCCATTAATGAAAGTCTGTACCTTCGTGATTGTCAATTTTGTTATTCTCCATGTTTCACAGCCATATAATAGAACCGACTTAACATTGGAGTTGAAAATTTGTATTTTTGTATTTAGCCTAATTTCTTTGGATTTCCATATGTTTCCCAGTGCAATGAAAGCTCCTCTTGCTTTTGATATCCTTATTTTGGTATCGTTTTCTGTTCCTCCCTCTTTATCTATATTACTGCCCAGATATATATAAGATTGTACGTCTAGTAGAGGTATTTCTCCTAGTTTTATTTGGTAACACCTGACTGCTACTCATTAATGAAAAAAAAACTACATACACAATTTTCAGCCTAGCAAGAATCACACTCTGCAAATATCAAGATAAAAGACCACACACATCCTATTTACAAAAACCCAACATATTTTGGCGTCTCTATGGATTGTATGGATTGCAGAATGACATGGATAAATCAGATAGACAAAGCAAACAAAAGGGCCAGAATATGAACAGATATTATGAAGAAATTAGCAGGAACCGACCAGGGAGTAGACAGCACTATCTTGAAATGACAATAAAGCCCCATTTCCATGCCTTTGACACTTTTTCACCTTTCCATATCTTATTGCTGAATATTTTTTCTAAAACTTTTGAGCACAGTCCTGGGTCTTACTTTTTGTTACTGTTTAATAATGATAATGGCTGTTTCAATTTCAAGGCATGTAAAAAATGTAATCTTCCCTTTCTTTATTTCAAACTGGGCAGGTGATGGGGAAGTAAAAGCTTCACTTTCCGCCGGTATTTAAAATAGTAACAATAATTGTATGTTACCAGATATGATGATGCGTTATTGTTATTGTTACATTTTACTAAAACTTAAAAAAAAAAAACTGAAAAAAAAACTCAATAAAAAATATGGAAAATAATGTTCATACCATACCTCCTACTTAACCCACAATCCAGATCTGACTGGCGATCTTTACTAATCCATTGCCCCTTTTGTTGTTCTTTATATTCATGTGAATAATTATTTATATTTGTGTGCTCCTTGCCACTTATGGGTGGTAAATTATCATGATGATCATCTGAATTTTTAATAACATGTGTAAACAAACTTGAGACAGTTGATATTGACGTTGTCGTTTGAAATGGTTGATTAGTTTCTTTGCTTTGCTTGTTGTATTCTGAGGGCAAATTCATAGGTCTTTGCAATAAAGTGCTATCAGGGCGAAACATCACATGATTGTTTACAGTTGTTCCAGTTCTGTGAGTTTCAGTGTCACGAGTGTAAACCTGACTCTGGGGTGAGATGAATTTGGGCCGTTTTGCAAGGCCACCGTGACCTGTCTGACTAGGTGCTGCTGATCTTCTCATGCTGTATGTGTTTATTCTGGCGATGTATCACAGAGATTTCAAGAAAAAGAAATTTCACATCAGATACCACTTATTAACGAACAGTAGAAACGTTAGCCGTCGCAGTCTGTTACTTTGTTTTTGCCGCCATGTTGACAACTTCCGTTTCCTTTTCCACTATCAGAGGCATCCACCATTTTTTTTTATTGGGGCGCACTATAAGATTGTTATTACATAGCCCTAATGGAGACTGTGAAAAGACGATTGGAGGCCACAGAGATGGGATTTCTCAGAAGAATGTTGAAAGTTCCCTGGACCGCTAAAAAGACCAATGAGGAAGTTCTCAAAGAGGCCAACACAAAAAGGGAGCTCTTAAAAAACATCAGAAAGAAACAATCAACATTTTTCGGGCACATCATGAGAAGAGGAAAGTTGGAATACTTGGTTACAACTGGCAAAATAGAAGAAAAGAGAGATCATGGACGACAAAGATAAAAGATACTAGTTAGCTTGGTGTCATGGCAAGAAAAGCAGTCAACAACAGAACTGATACGATGCACTGTAGATAGAAGATTGTGGAGGGACATGATCGCCTACGCCAACCGGTACGGCACATGATGATGATGATGAATGGAGACTAGCGCACTATGGGGACAAGCTATTTAAGACACGAAACAACGGTTTACATGTGCACTGCCTTCGAAAAAAAAAAGAGTACCAAATGGGAAGACAAAGTAACCTTTTTCCTTGTCTTCTTCAGCATTCAAATCTTGTGATCAGACTTTTCATCCTTTTATGAAAAAGGGGAGGATGGACCCGCCTGTATCATGACTCCCAAGCGTCGACCTACTGCTGCATCGAACTCTAAAGCTTACAGTATATTTGACATTTAAAATAACTACACTTATTATACGCAACACTTCTTGTCGAAACTACGGTCTTTATCTCATACCTTGAGCAGGTCGCATGGTCAGTAATCGTATATGCGTATGTGTCCTGATTTTCCCTAAACCTGCGCCGTGGCTGACACACTCTGTTTTCGGCAGGCTGAATCTTAGTTTGGTGTAGTTTTCCATAATGTATGGTGGAAGCCGACTACGGCTGGTGGGCCCAACCACCGCCTTTGAAATGGACGTCATTCCGGTGATTCCCCTATTTAACAACTGTTTGAAGTTGTAGTGCACGCTATATACGTTTTGTCAAATGTTTATCAACAAATGTGAAATAAATATACAAAGAAAAAGAACTGCAGTAAAATAAATGGAATACTTACTTACCACGTGTGGTTAACAGAAAATGGGAATATTAGTAGATTTGCCTCTGTCACATAAGCTAAAGCTTTGTTTTTGGTACCAAACCATGGCTGACGGTAGGGTTCAGTTGAATGATGACATGAAATGAATGCTTAACTTGAAACATAAATAACACATCCAAAGGGCGAAATACATCAAAATAATACACCTAAATGGTGAAATACATCAAAATAATACCCATAAAGGGCGAAATACATCAAAATAATACACCTAAAGGGCGAAATACATCAAAATAATACACCTAAAGGGCGAAATACATCAAAATAATACACATAAAGGGTGAAATACATCAAAATAATACACCTAAATGGTGAAATACATCAAAATAATACACCTAAATGGTGAAATACATCAAAATAATACACCTAAATGGTGAAATACATCAAAATAATACACCTAAAGTGCGAAATACATCAAAATAATACACCTAAAGGGCAAAATGCATCAAAATAATACACCTAAAAGGTGAAATACATCAAAATAATACACCTATAAGGGTGAAACACATCAAAATAATACACCTAAAGGGCGAAATACATCAAAATAATACCCCTAAAGGGTGAAATACATCAAAATAATACCCCTAAAGGGTGAAATACATCAAAATAATACACCTAAAGGGCGAAATACATCAAAATAATACACCTAAAGGGCGAAATACATCAAAATAATACACCTAAAGTGCGAAATACATCAAAATAATACCCATAAAGGGCGAAATACATCAAAATAATACACCTAAAGGGCGAAAAACATCAAAATAATACACCTAAAGGGTGAAATACATCAAAATAATACACCTAAAGGGCGAAATACATCAAAATAATACACCTAAATGGCGAAATACATCAAAATAATACACCTAAAGGGCGAAATACATAAAAATAATACACCTAAAGGGCGAAATACATAAAAATAATACACCTAAAGGGTGAAATACATCAAAATAATACACCTAAAGGGTGAAATACATTAAAATAATACACCTAAAGGGTGAAATACATCAAAATAATACACCTAAAGGGTGAAATACATCAAAATAATACACCCATAATCACATCAATGACTCAGATGAGGAAAACAAATGGCCAAAATAAAAGTATTGGACGATCAATGTGGAAATGTTGCCAATTCACTTTCATTAGCTTTAGATTGTGTCTATTCAGAGGACGGTGGTTGGGCCCACACTGCTCACCCTGCCCGTGGTGTCTGGGTGTACTGCCACAGACTTTCCTTCTCTCGATGGTAACTGCTAGGTAGCCGTGCTTTGTTTTCCAGGGTGACCTTCTCTTTCGATAGAGCTTTGAATGCGGCTCTTAGTCACGTGGCTTATCCCGTTGTTGGATATCTGTACGTTTCCCCCCCCCCCTTTTTTATGCAACAATTACACTGTCACATCAACTCCAACCTGCTAAGACAAAGTAACCAGTTATGATGCCCAGCATGAGCATAGTAGACTTCCAACTAGGAAAATAAAGGGACAAAGAGATAGAGGGATGCAAAGAGAAAGGTACAAGAAAGCGTAAGAGAATGGCTTAGAAGAAGGTCAACAACAGAAATGATAAATTACTGTCGAGATCTAAAGTTGTGGGGAGACATGATCTTCTACGCCAGGCACTTGGTGATGATTCTTTTGTTTATTTCAGTTTTACATTTTCCATCACTGGTTATAGTATGTCCAGGGTAGTTGTAGCTCTGAACTGTCCCCAGGTCTATTCCTTCAATTTTGATTTCCGCTTGTGGGTTTTGAGTCCATGATTGGGTTTTACCACCTCCATTTTTGTTACCGTTTCTCAACGCGTTAGTTAGATGAGTTTACTGTTGACTTAGGATATGATTCTCTGTATGTGTTCATGTTGAATCACGATCTGTTCAACCTCAGACAATGTCTAAGTTATTTATTAGCGATTGCTTATTGTGGTGGAAAGAGAACTCTACACCTATTGATATACAAAGATGAGTAAGACAGGGATGCATCTTATCACCAGGCTTGTTTAATCTATACACTGAGCAGATTTTTAAATATATCACAGAGATGCCAGGCCTTAACATTAATGGAAAGATAATCAATAACCTAAGATATGCTGATGATACTGTATTACTAGCAAAAAATCCTAAAGATCTACAACAATTACTTAATGAAATAAACACGATAAGCAAAAAATATGGACTAGATATCAATAAGATTAAAACTATCATCATAAGTAGAGATAATACTCAAAACCTACAAGTGGATATCACTGTTGAAGGAATATAAGACAGTTCAGAGCTGCATTTGAGACAGTTCAGAGCTGCAACTAACCTGGAACATACTATAATCAGTGATGGAAAATGTAAAACTGAAATAAACAAACGAATCGGAATGATAAAAAGGAATTTTATTGCCATGAAAAGTATATTAACATCAAAACAAATAACACCATGGCTAAAACTAAGAATAGCAAAATGTTATCTTCTAACATTCATGTATGTTGCAGAAATATTGATATTAGTCAAGAACACAGAACAGGAAATTGAAATGTGGATTTATAGACGAATAGGTAGCATCAGATGGACAGAAAAGAGAACAATGGATGAAGTTTTAAAACAACTAAAAAGTAAAAGAGAACTACTAAACACAATTAGAACAAGACAAATGAAATTTGTGTTGCATGTTAAAAGACACAACAGCCTACTAAAAGTAATCTTGGAAGGAAAAATACAGGATAATAGAGGCAGACCAAGACTAACTTGGACGAGTAACATCAAAAGATGGACAAGACAGCCTATTACAACCTGCACCATCAAAGCAAGAGACAGAGTGGAATGGCGCTCCATGGTAGTCAACCTTCTATGCCGAGACGGCACTCGATGACGACGATAAATAAAAAAAAAACACACTATCATTACGACACATAGTACCATTGCTGGTGTATGTCGGGGGGCAACGATAGAACCAGAGGGATAAAGGCCGCTTGGTCAAGCAGTCGCCACGACGTGCGAGACTCCGGATTTCTATTTCACCCCCGATAGAAAAAATCCGTCATGTCTACCTCGGGTTTCGAATACCGTACGTCGGTTTTTCAGACAGCGAAACAGTGGTTTTAGCCGCAAGGCCACGCGCACCTCGTTGATGAATTGCGGTGGAAAATGCACAATCAAAGAGACCCTGAACATGGCAAGAGAAGAAGTGGCTAGATACAGAGATTCTTTCAGACGGTTTGTGATGATTGCAACGTCATGCAAATAATATGCGACCTGAAGAGTGGGAAATACAGGGGTCAAGGCAAAGAATTGCATAAAAATACGAAGTTGCAGTAAAGCTGATCGTAAATTAGAAATGGAAAAATAGCAATAACCAACACACACACGCACAGATAGGTAAGTAAATAACATACATATAACGTTATTTATATATAGATAATATATATTATCTGTGTAATTTGTTATTCCTGCTGAAGGCCTATTAAGCCGAAAAGTCGTTCAAAGTGTTGTTGTGCATTAATTACGTAGAGATTTAACCACATCAAATTGTTCTATTTTCGTCATTTCTCCTGGAAAATACAGGACTTGGTACTGCAAAACACCTATACCCGAAGAGAGCATAGTTTATTTTGTAGTAAGGAAAAAAAAAATCGTTGTCGGCAGGATTCGAACCTGCGCGGGAAGATCCCAATGGATTTCTAGTCCATCGCCTTAACCACTCGGCCACGACAACTGTTATTTCTTAAACGGTTCACATGAAATAGGAGATATGATGAAAGGGTGTGTTATCAGAAGAGATGTGATAAAGGAACATAAATAGGAAGCTGCTGCATAAGAAGAAGAAATTGGTCGGTCTCTTTGAGCCTCGTCATCAGCTGGTGAAAGAGCATCTATCGACATTAAGCAACGCAGCAGTTTTGATGGCACAGGTCGGCAGTCAACATTCACCAGATTAAATAATGTGGCAGGGACAAGAGGGAATAGAATTGGCCCAAATCGCATGTCCAAGCAAAAATTGTTTTGGGGACTTATAAAAAATACAAGCATCATGTCATCATTATCATGTGCCATACCGGTTGGCGTAGGCGATCATGTCCCACCACAATCTTCTGTCTACAGTCAGTGCATCGTATCAGTTCTGTTGTTGGCTGTTTTCCATGCCATGCCACCAAGATATCCAGTATTTTCTCTTTTTGTCGTCCGCGATCTCTCTTTCCTTTTATTTTGTCAGTTGTAACCAAATATTCCAACTTTCCTCTTCTCATGATGTGCCCGAAAAATTTTGATTGTTTATTTCTGATGTTTTTTAAGAGCTCCCTTTTTATGTAGCAGATCAAAATTACGATACAAAATGTCTACAAGCCATCCTTGTGTTAATGAATGCGCTATTAATGAAAACAGAATGGAGAAAAAACACATCAAAACTTAAATTGAGTCACAATTATTGAGAAGACGAAAACGCATTATAAAAATTGGTGAGACCCAACATAAATATGCTTTGGTTCATTCTGCTGCTATTCAACATTCATATTAGTTGAATCAGCAGACAGTGAACTTTCTTAGCAAAAGCTAGAGTAATAATCAAAAACTCATAAATCGTGTGTACATTTTCAAGCGGAGAATACCGGAGAACTTTTTTATTAAATGAAAAATAAACATAAATGATTTGATAACGAAAACGTTACATACAAATGTAAAACAAAATAAGTACAGTTATTGTTATGGTTATGGAAGGCTCCGCTATCACTGCAAACGAATTAAAATCCATAATTGCTTAACCGCCCATGCCAGTGAAATCATCCGAATTACTAGCTCATCTCCCAAATAAAAAAAGGTAACTGTAGTCCCCATCATAGCAGTCTCAGCACACGCCAAAAGACATAAGGCAAAACCACACAGAAAGTGAACACAGCCAACTGTTCTTTGTCATACGATATCATCATTCATCGTAAACAATTGGAATATCAAAACGGATGAAACACACAGATCACGGTGTGCACAGAACACTTAACTCAGTAGCTCATGCAACAATCTGAACTTGGAATATGAGGAAACTGCAACAAGGAAAACTTTTCATACATAGCCTTCAATGGTTCCTGCCACCTATCCACCATAGTGACCGAAAGTTCACGTCCTCCTGAAAATTATGATCGTCATATTTTTTTTTAGTTTATAGCGCTTGATAATGCTAGGACTTCGTTTTTGACTCAAATTCCGAACATATAAACATACAGTTAGTCGTCAGATTATCCCCGTCGCACATCAAACAACAGACTGTAAGATTAGCGTATGGCCGGTCTAGGGATATACATGTACAATGAACCATTATGATGACATAGCACACACAACAATGGCTGCACCCATAGTTTCCCGATAACTGTAGTGAATGCAGCCTACAACGAACGAAACACGGTGCAAATTCCTTAAAGAGAAAAAAACTTCGGTTGACTTGACGGAGCAGCCCACATTAATGTATTGTAACATGTAAATAACTGGCGTCAAACAATTCAAACGACGGCCATTGAACAGCACTCAATGTGTTGACGGAAACCGCAGATCAACTCTAGACGGTGGAAGGTCGCATTCACAACACTTGACTTGTCAAAAAGGAATATTGCTGTGTGTACGACTCCGCTTCATCGGCTTAGATTTGTTAAGTAGAATATCATTTTTACTTTAACGCAGAAAATTGTATCGGAGAGCCGAAATTAATAAGTCCCCAAATGCATTTTCTGCAGCGATACAAGTAAAGTATGAAGTACAAGTACCTAAACGAACAGGGAAAAGCTGCTCAGGTAGCAGCAGAAATAACAAACTACTAGATAGATATTCTGGGAATGTGTGAAACAAGATGGCTAGGAAGGGAAAGAATAAATCTAAATACAGGAGAGATGATATTATCATCAGGACACCAGGAACCTGGAGCACAACATAGTAAAGGGGTAGCTATAATGCTATCAAGGAATGCACAGAAGACACTAATAGAATGGGAAGCAGTAGGACCAAGACTAATGAGAGCAACATTTAAAACAACCAAAAACAAAATAAAATTACACATTATCCAATGCTATGCACCAACCAACGATAAAGATGATTTAGTTAAAGATGAATTCTATAAACAGCTACAATGTCAGATGGATGCAAGACGAGCCAAGGATATTATAATCTTTATGGGAGACCTAAATGCTAAAGTCGGATCAGACAACAGAGGCTTCGAAGAGATTATGGGAAAACATGGACTTGAAGATATAAACGAGAATGGAGAGATATTTGTGAATTTCTGCGCCCTTAATCAAGTGAGCCTAGGAGGAACAATATTCCAACATAAGAGAATACACGCAGCTACATGGGTGCTACCAGATCATAGAACGGAAAATCAAATTGATCACATATGTATTAATAATAAGTTTATGTCATCCATACAGGATGTAAAAGTATATAGAGGGGCAGATGTAGCTTCTGATCATCATCTTCTGATGGCCAAACTTAAAATTAAACTGAAAAGGTATACTACAGCGAATAAGGGTAGAAAGTATTTCAATGTAGGGTTTGTACAAAAACAAGGAATTAAAGATAAATTCACAGTCACAATATCAAACAAATACCAAGTCCTCCGACAACTAGAAAATACAATAAATATAGAAGATCATTGGAAACAGGTAAAAAATATATGGAAAGAGACATACGAAGAAACACTGGGGAAAAGAGAACGCCAGAATAAGGCATGTATGACAGCAGAGACCCTGGATACAATTAAAGAAAGAAAGAACAAGAAAGCAGACATAAATAATAGCAAAACGAGAAGTAATAAAGCTAAGACACAGGAAGCTTACACAGAGGTGAACAAAGAAGTGAGAAGATACATTAAAAAGGATAAGAGGAAATATATAGATGAACTAGCTAAAGAGGCAGAAGAAGCAGCAAATAAAGGGAATATGAAAGAACTGTACAACAGCACAAAGAAATTAAGTGGAAAATACAAACAGATCAATGCCTTTATTAAAGATAAAAAAAGGAAATATGCTTAGTAATATAAGGGAACAAATGGAGAGATGGAAAGAGCATTTTGAAGAACTTTTGAACAGACCCGGCTCAAATAATCCTCCAGATATACTACTAGCAGAATAAGAGTTACACGTTAACTGGAAAACCAAGCAAAGAAGAAATAATGAAAGCCATCAAATTATTAAAAGATGGTAAAGCCACAGCACCAGATGAAATTCCTTCGGAAGCCATCAAAGCAGATATTAACACCTCTACCAAGATGTTACATGATCTATTGGATAAAATTTGGGAGAGTGAAGAAATACCTAAAGACTGGAAAGAAGGTTATATGATCAAACTACCAAAGAAAGGAAGTGTACAGGAGCGCACAAATTATAGGGGAATTATGCTACTATCAGTGCCAGGAAAAATATTAAGCAGAATCATTCTGGAGAGACTAAAGAGGCCATAGAGAAACTTTTGAGAGATGAACAAGCAGGTTTTAGGAAGAACAGATCATGTGCTGATCAAATAACTGCTCTACGTATAATAGTTGAACAAAGTTTAGAACTAAAGTCCCCACTTTATATTGGATTCATAGATTACGAAAAGGCATTTGATAGTTTAAACAGAAGAATGTTTTGGAAGTTTCTGAGTCATTACGGAATGTTAATAAAGTTAACCTGATAAAAACAATGTATGAAGGAATGAAATGTAGTGTGGTGCATGAAGGGCAGCTTACAGAAGCATTTGAAATAAGAACAGGAGTAAGGCAGGGATGCCTTCTGTCTCCATTTCTCTTTCTACTGGTCATAGATTGGATTATGAAGATAACTCAAAACAGAAATGGGATCCAGTCGTCACTGACCAAGTAGCTTGATGATTTAGACTTTGCTGATAATACAGCTCTCCTATCACACAGCCATCAACAGATGCAGGATAAAATGAGTATATTAGATGAGAGATCACAACAGCTAGGACTGAAGATTAATAGAGATAAGACCAACATTATGAGAATTAATACAGTTGGCAATAACCAAATAAAACTAGGAGAAATGCCTCTACTAGATGTACAATCTTACATATATCTGGGCAGCAATATAGATAAAGAGGGAGGAACAGAAAATGATACCAAAATAAGGATATCAAAAGCAAGAGGTTTCATTGCACTGGGAAGCATATGGAAATCCAAAGAAATTAGGTTAAATACAAAAATAAAAATTGTCAACTCAAATGTTAAGTTGGTCCTATTATATGGCTGTGAAACATGGAGAACAACAAAATTGACAATCACGAAGATACAGACTTTCATTAATGGATGCTTACGCAGAATAAAAGGATGGAAGTGGCAGGACAAAATCACTAACATAGAATTATGGAAATGTACCAGTCAAATACCAGTGGATAAAGAGATACAGTGAAGACGATGGCGCTGGATAGGACACACACTACGGAAGCCAACTGAGAATATTACACAACAGGCCCTTTTTTGGAATCCCCAGGGGAAAAGACAAAGAGGAAGACCAATGAATTCTTGGAGAAGACATATAGAAGCAGAGATGAAGATGATGGGGAAGACATGGATTGATCTTTAAAAAAGTCGCAAAAAACAGAATGACTTGGAATCTGTTCTCTTTTCACTATATGGCCAACAAATTATGATTGTTTCTTGCTAATATTGGAAATTAGCTCTCTTTTTGCTTTGGTCTCTTTCAGAACGTTTTCATGACTCTTCTTAGCTCTCTATGGTATTCTCAATATTCTTCTATTTAAAAAATATCTATAGCCTCCAGTGACTTTCTTGTCTGTTGTCCTATTGTACATGAATCACATCCATATGTTAAAACTGGTTCTACATAACATTAAAAAAAACTCTTTTTCTTGCTTCTATTGACAAAATAGATTGCACAGTATCTTTCTCATTTTTTAGTAAGCTGCTTTTCCTGACCTACTCTGCATCTCAACTCTGTTGTGCATCTACCATCTGAGGTTAACAATGTTCCCAGATATTTAAATTCAATTACCTGTTTTACAGTTGTTAAACTTGTCTTAATTGTGCATTACGTTGACGTCTTTTTCTTTTGTGTTACCATTACTTCTGTCTTTTTGCTCTTAAGGCTGAGCCCTTTATTTTTGCTTTCTTTCACTATAATGTCTAATACATGTATTTATTGTAACTCATTTTCACTCTTATCGATTAAAACTGTATCGTCAGCACACCTTACATTATTTATATTATGATTTCTAATTGTTATTCCAGGCATGCCCCTTATGGATCTTAAAATAATCTCACTACATATATTAAACAAATCTGGTGACAGCACACAACCTTGCCTAACACCCAGTTTTATTTGTTTAAACATTCCCTATTGATTTCCAGTTCTTGTAGCCGCTGTTTGTTGCCAGTACACGTTCTTTATTGTTCTTAGATCGTTGCTATCAACGTTTATGTCTTCTAAAATTTTGATTATTTCTTGGTGCTTTACTTAGTCGAATGCTTTGGGATAATCTATGAAATATAGGTATAGATCTGTTTTCACATCTATAACTCTTTCTACTAAAGATCTTATGTATATAGCATTGTTCGTTCCTTTATCTCTAACAAAACCACACGGTTTATCGCTAATTTCTGGACTGATTTTGTTTCCCACGCTTCGCGTGATGATTCTTAGTAATGTATTAGTCATGTGCCTCATAAAGCTTATTGTGGGATGATCATCGCATTCAATCGCGCCAGATTTCTTTGGTAGTGCTATGAATGTGACATGATATCGTATAGTAAAGGGTGGGTTGTCAAATAAAAAGAAACGGCGACAGTAAAAGTAAAGACCCCCCGTCACGCCAAGTGGCGTATAGGAAATATGGTGTTAGTGACCACAATTTTTACTGACCTTCGACTTATAATTTTTGGGGTAATGTGGTCGGTATTACGCCCGTACCGCTTTACTTTCCCAGAAAAAATCTGGTACCCATTTAAGGCTGGTTGAACCCTACCTCTTGCCCTTGTCCAGTAACCAGTGAGCTATCGCGGCTGCCGAACGGCGACAGAAGTATAAGTAAAGTGAATGTGAGTTAAAGGAATGATTCTCTTCTAATGTTAATTACTGAGTACTTTAGATACAACATTTCTTTGTTATTTCGGAGTTCCTGTTATTTTTTTTCATGATTTGTATGAAAGGAACATAAAATAGTATTGAGCAGCTAACCTAACAGAAACATAAGACAAACTACAATATTTCGGCAAAAGCATTCTTCATGTAGGCCTATATAAAACACAGTGGACACATTAACAAACATCGGCCATAAGGACGGGAAATTAATTGTGAATGTTTCAGTTAAAAAAAAAAACAGTGTATTAGGCAAAGTTGAGTGCTGTCACCAGATTTATTTCATATGTATAGTGAGATTTCATTTCAGAGTTCATCGGTGCTATGTAGAACCAATTCTGACCTATGGAAGCGAATCATAGACAGTAGACAAACAAATGAGAAGACGATTAGAGGCTACAGAGATGAGATTTCTCAGAAGAATGTTGAAAGTTCCCTGGACAGCTAAAAAGACCAATGAGGAAGTTCTCAAAGAGGCCAACACAAAAAGGGAGCTCTTAATAAACATCAGAAAGAAGCAATCAACATTTTTCTGGCACATCATGAGAAGAGGACAGTTGGAATACTTGGTTATAACTGGCAAAATAAAAGGAAAGAGAGATCGCGGACGACAAAGGGAGAAAATACTGGATAGCTTGGTGTCATGGCATGGTAAACAGTCAACAACAGAACTGATACGATGCACTGTAGATAGAAGATTGTGGAGGGACATGATCACCTACGGCAACCGGTATGGCACATGATGATGATGATGATAGTGAGATTATTTTTAAGCTCCACAAGGAACATACCTGTAATAACAATTAGAGGCCATAATATAACTAACCTCAGGTATGCTAAAGATATAGTCTTAATTCAATCGCTAAGAGTGAAAATGAGCTGACAAGAAATGTTAGACATTATAGTAAAGGAAAGCAAAAATAAAGGACTTAGCCTTAAGAGCAAAAAGACAGAAGCTATGGTAGCAACAAAGAAAAAGACATCAACGCAATGCAAAATAAAGACAAGTGGAACAATATTAAAAGAGGTAATTAAATTTAAATATCTTGGAACATTGTTAACCTCAGATGTTAGATGTACAACAGAGTTGAGATACAGAATAGCTCAAGCAAAAGCAGCTACCCATAAAATGAGGAAGATACTATGCAATCTATTTTTGACAATAGAAACAAGAAAAATAGTTCTTAAATGTTATGTAGAACCAGTTTTAACATATGGATATGAATCATGTACAATAGGACAACAGACAAGAAAATCACACGAAGCTGTAGACATTTTTTTACAGACGAATATTGAGAATACCATAGAGAGATAAGAAGAGTAATGAAAACGTTCTGAAAGAGGCCAAAGCAAAAAGAGAGCTAATTTTCAATATTAGGAAGAAACAATCATCATTTTTTGGCCATGTAATGAGAAGAGAACAGTTGCAATATATTGTAACAATTGAGAAAATTGAGGGACGAAGAGCTAGAGGGAAGCAAAAAGAAAAGATATCAGACAGTTTAAGAGAGTGGCTTGGCAGAATGTCCACAACAGAAATGATAAATAATTGTCGAGATCTAAAGTTGTGGAGAGACATGATCACATACGCCAGCATTCATGGTACTTGATGATGATGATTCTTTTTGTTTATTTCAGTTGTACATTTTCCATCACTGGTTATAGTATGTCCAGGGTAATTGCTGCTCTGAACTGTCTCCAAGTCTATTCCTTCAACATTGATTTCCGCTTGTGGGTTTTAAGTCCGTGATTGGGTTTTACCACCTCCACTTTTGTTACCATTTCTCAACGCGTTAGTTAGATGAGTTTACTGTTGACTTAGGATATGATTCTCTGTCTGTGTTCTTGATGAATCACGATCTGTTCAACCTCAGACAATGTCTTAGTTATTTATTAGCAATTGCTTATTGTGGTGGAAAATACTCAATCAGATACCCTGAACATGGCAAGAGAAGTGGCTTGACAGTTTTTTCAGACGGTTTGTGATGATTACACCGTTCTGCAAATAACAGGCGGCCTGATGAATGGGAAATACAGGGGCCAAAGCAAAAAAATGTATGTAAATGCACCAAAATGCGAAGCTGCAGGAAAGCTGATTGTAAAGGAGAAATGAAGAAAATAACAACAACCATCATACACATAGATATGTAAGTACGTAAGATATGCAATCCATTTTTGACAACAGAAACAAGAAAAAGAGTTCTTAAATCCTATGTAGAGCCAGTCTTAACATATGGATGTGAATTATGGACAATGGGACAACAGACAAGAATATCACTGGAGTCTGTAGAAATGTGGTTTTACAGATGAATGTTGAGAATACCATGGACAGCTAAGATGAGTAATGCAAATGTTCTGAAAGAGGTCAAAGTAAAAAGAGAGCGAATTTCCAATATTAGGAAGAAACAATCATCATTTTTTGGCCATGTAATGAGAAGAGAACAACTGGAATATATTGTAACAACTGGAAAAATGAGGGACGAAGAAATAGAGGGAAGCAAAGAGAGAAAATACTAGACAGCTTAATAAAAGAATGGCTTGGCAGAAGGTCAACAACAGAAATGATAAAGAACTGTCGAGATCGAAAGTTATGGAGAGACATGATCACCTACGCCAGTAGACCCGTTTGGTTTGTTTTTCTTGCTAAAGGCCTATTGAGCCGAAACGTTCAAATTAGTGTCGTTCATTAATTACGTCATGCTTTAACCGTACCATTATTATCTTCATTTCTCCTGGAAAAGACAGGACTTGACGCTACGAAACACCTGAATCGGAAGAGATCTATGCTTGATCTAAGGGCAAAAAAAAAAAAAAATCGTTGTCGGCAGGATTCGAACCTGCGCGGGAAGATCCCAATGGATTTCTAGTCCATCGCCTTAACCACTCGGCCACGACAACTTTTCTGCCTTAGACGGTGCACATCAAATTGTGTGGCCCTTTTCGTCTTGTCAGACGGTCTAGTGGAGGCTATTGTGTATTTTTTTTAGGTATTGTTTTTGCCGAACAGCTTCTCTCGTGGCTAATTCTACCAATGTTTGACAAACACACGCGGTCACATAATGAACAGGTCAGGCTCGCTGATCCACAGGGTTTACCATCCTTTTTCATGAGTCTCTTCTCTTCTAAGTCCTGTCTTAGCACAGTCTCAAATGTTGTTATACCGTTCCTTATACATGCTCTCCATGATGTGCCATCACTTGCCAGATGTTCCCAGTCATTTTCACAGATGGAGAATTCTTTCAGAGATGATTTGCAGATATCTCTATATCGTAGTTTAGGTCTGCCGATTTGTCTTTTTCCGTGTATTAGTTCACCATATAGTATTTGCCTGGGGATGCGCTTTTCTTCCATTCGTTGAACATGCCCTAGCCATCTTAGTCTTCGACTTCTGAGCATCGACATAATTATTGGGGTCTTAGCACGTTGCAGGACAGTTAAGTTGGTTATTTTGTCCTGCCATTTGATGTGCATTATTTTGCGGAGACATCGCATGTGGAAGACATTTAGTCTTTTTTCCTGGTTTGAGTATGTTGTCCAGGTTTCGGATCCATATAGTAGTGTGCTAAGCACACATGTTTGATATATTAAGAGTTTAGTCTTTCGAGTTAGTTTCGTGTTGTTCCACGCCCTTTCTGTGAGTTTGCCGAAGGTCGTGGCTGCCTTACCAATTCGACTGTTTATTTCTTCATCAAGAGAGATGGTTTGCGTAACTGTGGATCCAAGATATGTAAATTTCTGTACTGCTTCTAGTGGGCAGTCTTTTAGAGTAATAAATAGAGGTTTGATGTCACCTTGATTTAGTATTACTGTCTTCTGAACGTTAATTGACAGTGAAAAAAGGTCGCATGCTTTGACCAGGTTGTTGATCAGGGATTGTAGGGTGGCTTCACTATGAGCGACTAGGGCTGCATCGTCGGCAAATAAACATTCTTTAAGTAGGGCAACATTTGTTTTGGTTTTTGCTCTTAGTCGTGCTAGGTTGAACAGTGAGCCATCTGGTCTTGTGCTAATGTAAATATCTCCTGAGCTTACATCAAATATTAGATATTATAAAAGGGCGTGACATCATAAGAAACTGGGTAAAGGCACAGTAGAGAAGAGACAATTAAAAAATGAATATTATTATAGAGAGAAACTTCCGAGGCGATAATCAGCAAATCATTTCAGAGGAAGAGGTATGTTTAAAGCACTCGCAAAAAATCAACAACAGAAAAAAAAAACGATATAATATATTGACTGAATAAAAAAAAAAAAAAGCAGAGCTCCGTGAAGCCATGTGGCGTATAGGGACTATAGTGTTAGTGACCATAATTTGTATAGAATTTCGGCACATGAGTTTTGGGGCAATGTGGTCGGTATTACGCTAGTCCCGTCTTATTTTCTAAAAAAAAAAAATTCGGTGCCCATTTAAGGCTGTGGTCAACCAGGAAGCCATCATTCTGGATCGAACCCGATCTTTGGGGGCCTCGGTAGCCTAGTTGGGAAAACCACCCGACTGGACTACCGACGTTCGGACAACCCGTGTTCGATTCCCGCTGGGAGCAGTGTGAGTTGTACTGGTGGTTGAAAAAAAAAAATACCCCCACGGTCGACCCAGCCGTTGGCAGAAATGGGTACCATGTTATTACCCTGGGAAGGTGAGGAATGTTGCCTCGCATCTGAGTTTAGATGCTTGAGGCGACACTATACAGAAATCTCCGAACATTTCTGGATAGGCGGCCGAGCACATATGGGTGGAAACTCGCGTGCTAAGACGCCGGTTCATGCCTCGTACTTTACCTTACCCGATCTTTTGTCCTGTATAGTCCAGATCACGAACCACTGAGCTATCGCGGCTATTGATATATGTGTGTTTATCTCCTATTTTTAATTTAAATAATTTTTGTTACGTATAAAAACACTACTGCTTTATTTAGACATGTGTTTGTTGATTAAAACCAAAAAAAATGGACTCCGATTATATTAGTGAGTTACAATTTATGAAATCCTCGACGATAAAAGCAGACAATTTGTTATCATATTTAGGGTTGCCACAATTTTATTTTTTCCTGTAAATTTTACGTCTTTTCATGACATTTTATGACTTACGTTTTCTTTTTCCCCGTAAACAGATTTCTCACAGTTTTCTCTAGCATCCATACAATTGTTGTCTATTAAAACTTAGCAGGATATTGAGTATGTAACATTATTGTTTCTCTTGACTTTCAAAACTCTAATACAATTACTCTCATTTTTAATAATGAGCAGAAATTACAAGTAAAACAATGCTCTATTCATTTTTACCAAATTTGAAAGTGTATTTTTATGTTATGATATCACAATCCCTTCTTGATAGGTTTCTATAGGATCTGGTAGCATCTAGTCTCATTTTGTTATTAATGTATAACGTTAAGTACCATAAATTGTTTACGATTAGTCGTGAAAATCTTCATAAGAAAAAATATAGAAATCTTCTGTTTTTCCAAGACAAAAACAGTCTTCCTTTTGTTTTACGTGACAAAAACCTGGCAATCTAAGTCAAAATACACATGCAGATGCAAGACGTGTTAACCAAGGAGTTATAATTATCTTCGTAACCAGCAATATATAGACCCTACATTCTTCCACTTGTGTTGAAATGGTACAAAACGTGTCTGCTGTATCTGTTCAGAGGGTAAATGTAGAAATGGTGTCTCATTAGTTTTCGCTACGGCACTAAAACAATCGAGATCTGGTTACATGGTGCAAAGAAGAGCAATGACACAATGAAAGATAATATTACATAAACCACACTGCCCTACTAATTTCCAGTATTTAGTAATGGGCCCAGGTTATAAAATTGCTTCTCCCTACAACGCTTTATTGCATGAGAATATAATAGAATATATTATTAAAAAAAAAACACACACATACAAACTGTAGGTTTACGAATAGTCAAGTTGTACGAAAAATAAAAATATGAATGATATGAGTCATAACCCTAAATTTAGCAATATATGTCCAAAGTTCTAGCAAAGAGAGATCGAATGTCAATAACTAGAGCTGTACCGTCATTTCTGTCTGTTCTAAATAATTTAACTATTATTAAACTGTCTTAGTTAATGTAATGTGACACTTTTCGAATGAAGAAAGTTCTCTAAAGAAATAACATTTCACAGGAAAAGAAGACTTATTGTTACATTTTTTAAAATGTCATTATTGCCAGGCTGATGTCATTATTGCTAATGTCATTATTGCTAGGCTGATGTTATTATTGCTAATGTCATTATTGCTAGGCTGATGTCATTATTGCTAATGACATTATTACTAGGCTGATGCCATTATTGCTAATGTCATTATTACTAGGCTGATGTCATTATTGCTAGGCTGATGCCATTATTGCTAATGTCATTATTACTAGGCTGATGTCATTATTGCTAATGTCATTATTACTAGGCTGATGCCATTATTGCTAATGTCATTATTACTAGGCTGATGTCATTATTGCTAGGCTGATGCCATTATTGCTAATGTCATTATTGCTAGGCTGATGCCATTATTGCTATGTCATTATTACTAGGCTGATGCCATTATTGCTAATGTCATTATTACTAGGCTGATGCCATTATTGCTAATGTCATTATTACTAGGCTGATGCCATTATTGCTAATGTCATTATTACTAGGCTGATGCCATTAATGCTAATGTCATTATTACTAGGCTGATGTCATTATTGCTAGGCTGACCAGAGCAATCAATCTTGAAGAGAACAACACGAACCCGCCTTAGATTTCCCGGTCGTCCACTCTCGTCGTTTTAATGAAGTAGTTAATTGCGTCCTTTTTTAAATATAAAAAAGTTGTACGTTAATATCGGTCAATTACCAATCATAACCTATAATCTTTTATCAACATCACGAATACCATATCATTGTGTATGGATTCTATCACTGCAGAATACTGTACGTTCACATTCATATAAATAAACTTGTTATCTTTGTTTTCATGAATAAAGAATATTTCATAACCCCAGTCTGTGTCCAGTTTTTATCTCAGGGAAATGTGGTCAGCCTGATTATTGCTGGGAGCCGCGATAGCTCAGTGGTTAGTGAATTTTACTACGAAGGAGAAGAGGTAGGGTTCAATCCCAACATATGGCTTCCGGGTTCACCCATCCTTAAATGGGTACCGGATTTTTTTCTGGGAAAGTAAAGCAGCACGGGCGTAATACCGACCACATTACCCCAAAAATCATGTGCTGAAGGTCTGTAAAATTTATGGTCACTAACACCATATTCCCTGTACGCCACTTGACGTGACGGGAGCTCTTTACATTACTTTTACTGGTTATTGCTTATGTTTGGTCCATTGTTGTGTACACGGAAACGCCATTACTTCCTAATGTTACATAAACTATCACAAACGTCACAGGCGTAAAGGCTAAAAGATGCAACAAGATGCATAGAAAATCGAAGCTGATGATAATAACGAAAGTTTAAAAAAATGGAAAAAGAGGTTTAGTAACAGTTTTACCTAGGTGAGAAGTAAAATGAAAGTAGAACGACGTTTCGGCTAAGAATGCCTTCAGCTGGAACAACAAACGTCATACTTCTTCGCCTCACTAGCATTATATAGTTAAAGATGACTTTTTCCGTATTAAGTCAAAAAGCATTAACAGCCATTTATTTTGACAATGTGTCAAATTGTGATTATGAAATTCAGTACCTTGCCGTGTGTATGCAGTATTAACTAACAATATGTGGGACGAAACTAAGGACAAAAGAAGTGAAAAAGAGCACCCCGTGGTGGAACGAAACAGTCAGAGAAGAAATGAAAGAAAAGAAGAAACTGCTTAAAAATTGAAGGGGGAATAAGAACCAAGAAAAACAAGAAAAATATGTTTTAGTTCGGAAAAATGCTGATCAAAGAAGCTAAGCAAAGCAAATGGACAAATGGAGTTCAAACCAAAAATGAGCAGGGACTTTAGCCACAAGAGATTTCTACAGAGCAGTAAAAACAAAAATAGCGAAAAAGAAAACCACGATACCACTGAGTTCATAAATGAGAAAGACAGACAGCCAATATAAAAAAAAACCAACATATGCAACAGAGGTGGAAAGAATATTTCGAAAGCCTATTAAATATGGCACCAATTACAAATAACACAACAAAAACCACGCAAAAACGCACAAACACTAAACCCAATTGAAGAAGTAATCAAGTCGAAGAAGTAATCAAATATGCACCAAGAAATAAAGCACCGGGGATAGATAACATACCAATAGAAATAATAGCAGGAGAAACATGAGTTACATGGCTGCACAGAATATCCAATGCAGCATGGCGCCAACAACAATCCCCAGACGACTGGCAATAGACAATCATCGTACCAATGCAGAAAAAGAAAGGTAGCTAGAGAGAATGCAATCAATATAGAGGTAAATCGCTTCTCAGCCATGTAGGAAAGTTATACTCCAAAATTGTGGAATAAAGGCGTTCCGAAAAAAAAACAACAACATAGGATGTACTGACGCTCTATTCACCTAAAAACAGCTAGCAGACGACAGAACACAATAAAAATTTGTACATAGCTTTTAATGACCACGAAAAAGCATTCGATCGAGTAGACAGTAGGAGAACAACTGTGGGAGATACTAACAGCATACGGAGTAAGCCAACATCTAATAAACCGAATTAAAATTCTCAACATCAATCTCAATTGCACAGTTAGAACAACAACATTTTACACAGACACTTCGAAGTTATATCAGGTGTAAGACAGGGGTGCGTACTATTCCCCCTACTGTTTATTAAATACATGGACTAAATACGCAACTCCTAGTTGAATTTTTCCCCCTTTTGTTTTACCGACATGTTAAATACTACGAAATATCTCAATATCATCATGTACCAATTATTTGTTACCGATACACTCCTTCGTGTCGTGTTACGCCATGGCAGGAAGCAGCGTGTACGCGAGTGTATATAAAAGGGCGTTCCAAAACAAGTCATTTTAGACTGTTGCCACCAGGAAGAAAATATCAATGTGCTGGGTTAAAGCTCAGACAAGTAGTAATTGACCAGAAATGTTGCGTAGAATAAGTGTAATTATTTTATGCCAAATATACTGTAAGTTTTAGAGTTCGATGCAGCAGTATGTCGACGCTTGGGAGTCATGATCCAAACGGACCCATTCTCCCTTAGAATATCAAAAAGTTAAAGGGCCGAAAAACATGCACGACGGGTCTACTTCTGATGATCAGATTACCTCCTACTGCGAAGTTCTGTATGAAGAGTTTCATATTATCGTCACCCTTTGTAACAAGTGCTAACAATTGTCACGTTATGAAAGCAGGGGCGAAATTTTGGCAATGAAGACAAGTCATAATAAGGTACGAGTTCCATTTGTTTCGATAATGTTAAATACTCGGAAGCCGTTTGGTAGTTTAGAAACGTCGTTCTGGGGGCACATTGGCCATCAGTTTGAGAAACATTGACACTGATAATTATATCAACTGTATAATGCAATCTTTAAATGGGTTACACGATTTTATTTACCCACGGTATTGAAGGTAAAGGACGATCTGTAATATTAGTTTTTGCTCTGGTGACTAAGTGTTTTCATTTAATTTTACTATATAAAGCACTTAAAAGCGTGCGAGATCGCTCTTCTCTGTCATTAAATTCACACGCTTTGATAGCTAAGTACCCACTTTTTAGCAGCTGGATTGACTAGATGGTATCTGATTGAGATCAATTGAGACTACACGGGAAGGAAGCTGCATAATAAACCAGGTATTATATTTTATTTATTCTTAAAATTTAGTGTTATTGTAATGTATTCTTAAAAGCCATGTCTTTTGAAACACTTTAAACGATAGTTATTTATAAAATCCTATTTTTATCATATTTAAAAGTTTATTAATGATTACAATCAGGTTTGTTATAATGTACACAATTAAAATGACAACTAAAATACATGATTTTCAAAGTACCGTTTGTTATATTGTTGTTTGCTTGTGTTCACCGGATAACTTTGTCATCCGCCCTAAAAAAAAGTTAAGTGACAGTATATGCGTTGTGTTGTGGTGTGCAGCAGAACTGTGAACTATGCGCTCTGCGGCCCAACACATCCGACTTTAGCACGGCATTTTTGAGCATTTGGTTGCCTTCTCTTGTGAACCTTACACACTTGGCAAGGCTAAACTTGTTAGTCTGTTTCTAGGGGCAGCGAGAGGGGGTGTTGTAAGATCTGAATGGTTATGGTTCACTGATCTTGGCTTAGCTGTCATTTATGAGCCGCTGACAACTTTCAGCTCTGCTGCTGTCGGGCCTGTTATATTGTTTAAAATGTATGATTCTTAAAGCCCGGTTTTTTAAAAATAAAGTTTAAAATGTATAATTCTTAAACTCCCATTATTATAAAGTCTAAAATGTATGATTATTAAAGCCCCGTGTGTTATAATGTTTAAAATATATTATTAAGCCCCGTTTGTTGTGATGTTTAAAATATATTTATTATTGATATCTCATTGTTATGATATTAAAATGTATTTATTCTTAAAAGTCTGCTTCTTAAAATGTTTAAAATGAATTTAATCTAACACCCCCCCCCCTTTTTCGCCCCGTTTGTAATCAAATGTTTTCATTTAAAACATCTTATCTTTTCAAACAATTCAGACCACTTGGTTCATATTTATAATATTTACCACATATGTAAAATTACACTAGCTCACCCTATTATCTCACTGTCACTATAAATGTTATACCAGCTTATCACTGCTTTTATTTAATACTGATAACAGTCTTTGTTTGGACGGTTTTTTATTTTGTTAATAGCGTACATCTAAGTACAATATATAGAACTTTGCTGCGTGCGTCCTCAAAGTACATATGTATGTTACCAATGATATTATTTGGTATTGATAGATTTTGTTATTGATAATCAATGATATTTTTCTGGAAAAAAGGTACCGATGCTCACTCTGAAGATGTTGTTATATCTACTTCTACACTGTTAACATTTCCTCTTATGTACCCTTGTCGTCTCTAGATCGCTTCTTACTTTGTGTATCAACTACATATACCCTAATATACCCTTGTCGTCTCTATATCGCTTCTTAATTTGGGTATCAACTACATATACCCTAATATACCCTTGTCATCTCTAGATCGCTTCTTACTTTGGGTATCAACTACACATACCCTACTATACCCTTGTCATCTCTAGATCGCTTCTTACTTTGGGTATCAACTACACATACCCTAATATACCCTTGTCGTCTCTAGATCGCTTCTTACTTTGGGCATCAACTACACATACCCTAATATACCATGGGAGGCGAAGGCGTGCCTCCCAGTTTTATAGGACCACACGGACTCTTTATTGTATTTGTTCATAAGGCATATTGCATTTATTAATCATCAGACATTTGTTTACTTACGAACTCTCTCTCTCTCTCTCTCGCGCGCTCTCTCTCTCTCTCTCTCTGATACGTTATAGTTAAATCAAATTATTAATAAACAGGTAAAAACAAAATCTTCAAAAGTTCATCTTACCCAGTGTGCTAGCAATTATAGGGTCGTCTGTGACAGGCAATCTTGTAGGATATATTTCGTTATCAACAAATACACATTGGCACATGCTGGTAGCGCCTACTCTTGAATTTGGAGTACAAGTGATGACTCATTAGTGCTGTGGCCAGGACAGAGTCGGGTCACGACAACCTTGTCTATTCCGGACAGAAGCAAATAACCACCATCCACATTGTATTTGGGGAGCCGCGATAGCTCAGTGGTACTAAAGGTCTGTACAATTTATGGTCACTAACACCATATTCCCTATACGCCACTTGGCGTGACGGGCCTCTTTACTTTTTACTTACATTATATTTGGGAGAGTCTTATTTCCATTTTACATTGTTGTGATCTTGGATGTAAGATTTTGCTTCTCCGTGGCTGCCCGGGTGGTCTCTTTATAGTAATTTCCCTACATATTGAGCCAGTCTATCTTCACCCCGGGAACCGCGATAGCTCAGTGGTTAGTGAACTGGACTACAAAGGACAAGTGGTAGGGTTCGATCCCAATCGACGGCTTCCGGGTTCAACCAGACTTAAATGGGTACCGGATATTTTCTGGGAAAGTGAAGCAGCACGGGCGTAATACCGACCACATTACCCCAAAAATCTTGTGCTGAAGGTCTGTAAAATGTATGGTCACTAACACCATATTCCCTATACGCCACTTGGCGTGACGGGGGTGGGGCTCTTTACTTTACTTTTACTATCTTCACCTCATTATACATGTATTGTGTATTACGACGTGAAGATATCCACCGAATCACTATTCTTTAGGAACTGCGATACGACTGGAGTCGTCAGTCCCTGCACACCCGGGACTTGCCGGGGAGAGGATCTGAGCACCTATGGACATGTTCGGAGTGCAATGATGATGACCTGCGAATAACTCAATAACTCAGTTGCGATACCGCTGCAGTGGGGTTGTCCTCAGTTCACTGAGCTCATCATGCTTGGACAAGTTCTGTTTTGACGAACAATGCATACATCAGTAGCAAATAATGTGTGTGTCGAAGTACCCATTTCTGATTCGGTTTCAGTCTTGCAACTAGCTCAGGGAACAGAGAAAAAGTATCAAAGTCACTATATGTAAAAAAAATACAACATAAAATTGTACACAGCAACTAAATTATAGTCCGTTTCATAAGTCGTGCCCAACTTTTAAAATCGATATCTTTTAAACCGCTTTTTATAAGCTTTTCAAAATTTGCATGTAAAGTTATAATGATTAGAACCCAACAGGGAATTAATTTCATAAAAAAACATTTGGTTATTATTGTTGCTTATTTGATTTATATAAATTTATAAAGACCCATTGATGTAGTCAAAACTTAATGTTTACAGTATTTAAGTTAAAAATAGCGATTAAAAATCCATACACGGTCAAATTGACGATTTTGCACGCTTTCAACGTGGGTTTTCTGACACAATTAGACACTTGTAGAAAACACGAGGCATTGTGTGTTCCATTTCCGTTCATTCAGCGGCGAAGCCGTCCTCGAACTGAGCAGACAATAATTCTCCTGGTGTTTTGTCTTATCCAATTATTTCCCCATTACGGCCACGCCTTTACCTAGTGAAAATTAATCATAGACCAGCAACTACGGTAATTTCTATTCTTTAGGGCTTCACAATTTACAATTGTGACAAACATCAAAGAAATTCGCCGCTTTAAGAAAACTGCAGCTGCAAGATATTTGTTAAATATACATTTAAAGGGTCTTTTGCACTCTAATAACATTTGGAAAATTTCAACAGTCTTTAACAAATGTTTACTGCGTAATAGCGTTTTGAAGTTGGGCACATGATTTGAAACGAACTATACTAGAGGTACGAGACAAACAACGGCGTTTCGGCAAGTGCCAACATCAGGTACAAAACAAAACGATATGCAAAGATCAACACGATAGGCAACACATCATCATCGTTGAGTGCCGTCTCCGCATCTAAGGTTGGCTACCATGGAGCGCCAATCCGCTCTGTCTCTTGCTTTGATGGTGCAGGTTGTCACACGCTGACTTGTCCATCTTTTGATGTTACTCGTCCATGTTAGTCTTGGTTTGCCTCTGCCCCTTTTACCTTGTATTTTCCCTTCCAATATTACTTTTATTAGGTTGTTGTGTCTTTTAACATGCCCCAAAAAATTTCATTTGTCTTGTTCTAATTGTGTTTAGTAGTTCTATTTTAGTTTTTAGCTGTTTTAAAACTTCATCGTTTGTTTTCTTTTCTTTCCATCCAATTCTACCTATTCTTCTATAAATCCACATTTCAAAGACTTCAATTTTCTGTTCTGTTTTCTTGTCTAATGTCCATGTTTCTGTACCATATAGGAATGTTGAGAAGCTATAACATTTTCTTATTCTTAGTTTTAGCCCTTTTGTTATTTGTTGTGATGTTAGTATATTTTTCATGGCATTAAAATTACTTTTTATCATTCTTATTCTTTTGTTTATTTCAGTTGTACATTTTCCATCACTGGTTATAGCATGTCCAAGTTTGTTGTAGTTCTGAACTGTCTCCAGGTCTATTCTTTTAATATAGATATCCACTTGTAGGTTTTGAGTATTATATTTGTTTATGAACATAGTTTTAGTCGTTTTTGATATTCATATCTAATCCATATTTTTTGCTTGTCATGTTTATTTCATTAAATAATTGTTGAAGATCTTTAGGATTTTCTGCCAGTAATACAGTGTCTGAGTGTCATCAGCATGTCATAGGTTACTGATTATCCTTTCAATTAATATTTAAGCCTTGCATCTCTGTGATGTTTTTAAAGACTTTCTCAGTGTATAGATTGAACAAACTTGGGATCCATATAAGGGATGCACCCTTGTCTTACTCATCTTTTTATATCAATAGGTGTAGAGTTCTCTTTGTTATAGCTGTTAGATACAATTTTATGTTCATTTTACAACTCTTTGCGGCTCTACTTGCGATCCTGCATAGTAATTTATATTTGATATTTGTACTTATCTCGTCACTATAAAAAGACGATTCTGATTGGGACATAATAAACAAATGGTAGATATAGAAAATAATGCTTCAGTAGGTAAGTATTTCTGGTAAAGGATTACGAGAACGACAGGGATACAAACATTTCTGAATAGTCTGATATAATATGTCAAGGAAGAAATTCAACAAAACCTGGTCTCATATACGCAAGAATGTGGGGGAGATTTTAAGAACTTTTTACTTGTTTTCCTCATTCCAGAACGTCAGATATTTATATTCCCTTTTAAGAATTACAAAAGAGCAGTAAACTTTATACAGGAAACGACATTGCAGATATGGACAATACTTCAGGGGAACGAAAGATAGATATTCCCTTTTGTCATAGTTAGGGTTTGATATTTGGAAAGAAGGGGAGCCGCGATAGCTCATTTGTTAGTGAACTAGACTACAAAGGACAAGAGGTCAGGTTCGATCCTGCCCGACGGCTTCTGGGTTCACCCAGCCTTAAGTGGATACCGGATTTTTTCTGGGAAAATAAACCGGCACGGGCGTTATACCGACCACATTACCCCAAAAACCATGTGTCGAAGGTCTGTAAAATTTATGGTCACTATCGCCATATTAGCCGAATAAAAGTAATATTGGAAGGGAAAATACAAGGTAAAAGAGGCAGAGGCAGACCAAGACTAACATGGACGAGTAACATCAAAAGATGGACAAGTCAGCCTATGACAATCTGCACCATCAAAGCAAGAGACAGAGTGGAATGGCGCTCCATGGTAGTCATCCTTCGATGTGGAGACGGCACTCAATGATGATGATGATCGCCATATTCCCTATACGCCTCTTGCCGTGACGGGGCTCTTTACTTTTTCCTTTTTCTTTTACTATTTAGAAAGAAAACATACCCATAACTAAATCAAAGTAACCTAATATAGTAATAAATGCAATTGGATAATTTCGCCAGAATACTGAAGCATAAAGACAAATGTAGTAACTCAAAGCTGCCAGTGACTCGTCAGGATTAGTTGGTGGGGAATAGGGGTGGGGGAGCAGGAAACAGGCTAACCAGATTGACCACCTGAGTATAGATAAAGGCGGAGAAGGAAAGCTGGTGTTAAAATACCGTACTGAAATAGTGAAGCCAGACGATTGGGCCAAAGAGCAAATATCGTAGTCCACTGTCAAACTAAGGGAGCCGCGATAGCTCAGTGGTTAGTGAACTGGACTACAGAGGACAAGAGGTAGGGTTCGATCCCAACCGACGGCTTCCGGATTCACCCAGCCTTTAATGGGTACCAGATTTTTTCTGGGAAAGTAAAGCGGCACGGGCGTAATACTGACCTTATTACCCCAAAAATCATGTGCCGAAAGTCTGTAAAATGTATGGTCACTAACACCATATTACCTATACGCCACTTTGTGTGACTGGGGTACTTTACGTTTTTTTTTAACTGTCAAACTAGACATAACTCACATTACGTCATTGTTCCTCAATCCCGTGACGGATGAGGCAGAGCAGAAACTGTTAAGAGTAGCGTGCCAACAAACACCAAATAAATTATGCCTACTCATTGTTTTGGATTTAAAATTCGTCGGGCTTCATCCCAACGTTGTGTTACCAATGCCAGACCTGGACCCTAGATGCAAGGACAATAAGAAAAATAACATCTACTGGGATTAAATGTGTTAGACGAATGACAGGAAACAGCCTGAGAGATAAGATCAGAAATGAAGAACTGAGAAAAAGCTAAGAATAGCCCCCGCCATAGAATATATAAAGAAACGAGAGATAAAATGGTTTAGCCACGTGACACGGTAGAAAGATCAAGATACAATACAACGAGCCCTCAATAAACGTTGTGAGAACACCAGACCCAAGGGTCGACCACGAAAAAGATGGATCGATGGAATATTAGAAGTACTAGGAAACATAACAGCAGCAGAGGCGAACAGAAGAGCAAAATACCGCACATTATATCTCCCCTCGACGCTGAAAGGCAGATGAGGAAGGAAAGAAGAAGAAGTTACTGGTACTTAAATTATGCCATAGATGGACTATGACACTTTTGTAAATAATCGCTTCTTTCTTTTCTTTTTTTTTTTTTTACAACAGACAGTTATTTACATACCATTAACCAGAAACTAGTATAATGGTTTTTTAAAATCTCATATTCCAGTGATGTTATTTTTTGTTACATGTAATTAAACTGGTGAGTCTAGTTTATGCACACCAAGTAAACATATAAATATAATAATTTCGCTAGGACATACACATACATTATATTTGTTAGGGGGGTCTGCTTAAATATGTTCTGTATTGGTAAACAAATAACTTCGGTCCACAGCTGAACAAGGTCTTCAACTCTATGAGAATTCAATTCCCGCATAAATTAATTGTGGGTACAGTCAATTAAGCTTCTTGTAGGTACAATCAAATAAGTTTCAACGGATTAATTTGAAATACGTTTTTATTCGGCGATTATTGAGATAATATGTAAATTGAATTAATTCAGCATGCTAATTAAATAGAAGTGGAAAGAGTGAAAGTGAATTTAAAAAAGCGAGCGAGAGAGAGAGAGAGAGAGAGAGAGAGAGAGAGAGAGAGAGGGGGGGGGGGGGGGGGGGCAATGATCAACAAATTATTTGGGTACATGATGCTCTTCAACCATGGAGGGCAAAAACACATTTTAAGAAAATGTCCGCTGACAGACACGGCAGTTGCTGCTTGCAGAGTGGCTGGGGGCAGTTAAAGAATGCACGCGCAAAAAAAAAAAAAAAAAAAAAAAAAAAAAAAAAAAAAGAGAGAGAAAACATAATTACTGACAGTAATAGTTGGTCTAAGTACTTCGTCCAAAGTGCTGTGTAACTTGATGCACTTACTTAATATTCTCGTACAAGACAATTGTTGACTTCTTTATTGTTGCCTAAATGAGTCATACAAAAGAAAGGAAGATGAATAATAATAAGAAAAAAGCCAACGAGGAGATGGAAGAAAAGAATAAGGAGAAGAAGAAAAATAAAGGTCAATCATCATCATCAAGTACCATGCCTGCTGGCGTAGGTGATAATGTGTCTCCACAACTTTCGATCTCGTCAGTTCAAAGGACAATAGAAAAAGGGAAAATAGGAGAGGGGATGATGAAGAAGAAGAGGAAAGAGGGAGAGAAGAAGAAGAAAATTAAGTTGAAAAAAGAATACGCTCTACATCTGCATTAGTAAACGAAACCAGGACAAAGTGTTTCAACGATTGATAGTAGCCTAAAAGACAGTGTCATTGGATAGGCAGGGCGTGCAGTCAGTTCAGCGCTAGACAATCAAACTAGTTTTGACAGGTGAGTAGTTGAAGAATCTCCTTGGAACTGGAGTATCTGAAGTATGTCACTAAGCCACCAAGTACAGAGTTCACGATATCACTCCTTATTCACCTCAGAGTTCACGATATCACTCCTATTCACCTATGTCAACAGGTCTTCCTACTTTGTGCTTCCAACCGGTCTCAAGTTACGCAGGAGCTACTTACTTATCGTTAACACTTGGAGGGAAGTTAGCCTACTTGAGTATTAGACTGAAGACTTAAATGCCCATGTTTTTTTTTTTTTTTAATGTATGTGGACAATAAGATTCGCATTATAAATGACTGTCTTTGTTTAATCGGCGAGTCACTGCTATCTTTATTATCGAAGCAAACACCCCCCCCCCCCCCTCCTTTTCCCAACCTTACATAATGCATATGTTTGGATGCGCAACCGTTTTGTACAAAGGACGAAAAATGTATACATTCGCTACCAATGGGCTTAAACACATTGCGGCATAACTGTCTTCCGACAATTATTTTTTTTTAGATTTGAAATAACAAAGAGAAAATTAATGACAATTTATCTAAAGAACGCATTATGGAACAATGTGCTCACAAAGTTGGAAAAGTTGATAGTTAATAAGAGACTTACGCTGTTTTAGTGGAACTATTTCCGAAAACGTCAATAAAGTAAAAGCCACTACTTTTTTATCATTCTTATTCTTTTGTTTATTTCAGTTGTACATTTTACATTACTGGTTATAGTATGTCGAAAGTTTGTTGTAGCTCTGAACTGTCTCCAGGTCTATTCTTTTGTTTATTTCAGTTGTACATTTTACATCATTGGTTATAGTATGTCCAAGTTTGTTGTAGCTCTGAACTGTCTCCAGGTCTATTCTTTTAACTTAGATATCCACTTGTAGGTTTTGAGTATTTCCTTTGTTTATGATCATAGTTTTTGTCGTTTTTAAATTCATATCTAGTCCATATTTTTTGCTTGTCATGTTTATTTCATTAAGTAATTGTTGTAGATCTTTAGGATTTTCTGGTAGTACTACAGTATCAAAATATCTTAGGTTATTGATTATCTTTCCATTAATGTTTAGGTCTGACATCTCTATGATGTTTTTAAAGATTTGCTCAGTGTATAGATTGAACAAACTTGGTGATAGGATGCGTCCTTGTCTTACTCCTATCTTTATGTCCATGGGTGTAGAGTTCTCTTTGTCATATTTTACTATTGCTGTTTGCTCCTAGTATAAATTACATATTAGTCGTATGTCCATGTCATTTAGATGTATCTCTTTCATGCATTCTATACGTTGTTTGTGGTGTATTCTATCGAAAGCATTGGTGTAGTCTATGAAGCAGGCATATATTGGCTTCTTTACTTCTGTATACTTTTCGATTAGTATTCTCCTTCTTTGTATAACTTTTAGCAAGATTTTTGTAACATGGCTCATTAGGGTTACTGTTCTAAGGTCACTGCATTCAACTGCACCATTCCTTTTAGACAATGCAATGAAAGTTGATGTTTTTAGTTCGTTTTGTATGTATCCGGTGTGACATATGTCGTTGCATATGTCTGTAATCACTTCAATGCCAAAAACTTCTAGTGCCTGCATCATCTCTATCTGTAAGCTGTCAGGCCCTGCTGCTTTTCCCCTTTTCATTGTTTTTATAGCTTTTTCCACCTCAGATTTTAATATTTTATAATTGGTTTCTTGTCCCTTTGATCATGAAATAGTTCGTTGTTGTAAACAATCATGAAATAGAAACTATAAAATACATATTTATAATACATTATTGTTTACAACATTATTTAACACCACGTTTACTTTTCCTAGTCTTTCAGAGCATGTTTGGCAATACTGGTTTCTGTGGATTCCCACTAGGAGGTAGAATAGGGTCGGCAATCATTTTTTTTGTAAATATACATGTTCAGCATTGCGACAGTGTTGTCTTTCCTTTCAGAAAATAAATTATCCTCTACCCATTTAAAGCTGGACGAATCGAGAAAGCAGCCTATCATCGTCGACCCTAACTCTTTCCTTCAGTAGATCAGTTCATTAACAAACAGAATGAAGCTGACAGAGATTTGCCAATCCCCCCCCCCCTTTCCTTTTCACCGCCCCTGTAAATAAGCATAACAACGTTTTCATTATTACACCATGTAGTGATATTTTTATTTCGTCTACTTTCCTGGGGTACACTATCATTAATTTATTAGCACATCCAGGAACATTCTATGAACCTGTTTTAATATTCGCCCGTGTCTGCCTCTAGCAACCTGTGATTCTCTTTCTCGCGCTCAGTATGTCAATATTCCAATGTACTGTACATGTATGAAGACTAACCAAGACGAACATGGACGAGTAACATCAAAAGATGGACAAGTCAATCTATGTCAGCCTGCACCATCAAAGCAAGAAACAGAGTAGAATGGCGATCCATGGTAGCCAACCTTCGTTGCGGAGAAGGCACACGATGATAATGATGACATGTATGAAGTATTTAATTTGCGATATTTGAAATCGAAATGTTTTAATAGTTCTTTATTACTTGTTACCTGTTTCAAAATTTCGTTGTTTGTTATCTTCTCATTATACCTAGTTCTCTCAGTATTCCATAGATCTACATTTTAGAGTATTTTTTAAATGCAAAATCATCTTATGCAATGAAAGTAAACAACAACAAAAAATAGTTCTTCGCTGTTATGTAGAGCCAGTTCTGACATATAAAGGAGCCAGTAGTGGGGAGTGACGTACTCTCCAGGGTATGGTGACAGCTTTACAAAAAAAAGGAACACAACAAAATACTAACGTTTCGGCCTACGGCCTTCTTCAGAAGACGGGGACAACGACACGACAACAAACTGTGAGTCGGTTAGACTTTGGAGTGTACGACCACCCCCCCCCCCCCAACGGACTCCTTGCTACCAGCTGTACCGCAGCACTGCAATGTTATATGCCTCCCCCCCCCCCCTTTCCTTTCTGACATATAAAAGCGAATCCTGGACAATCGAACAATAATAACATCTATGTAGGTCATAAGGTTCCCTCCAGGTCTTGTTAGGAGTTTGGGGAATTGGTGTTAGTGACCATATTTTTCCACGACCGCGGCATATTTTGGGTGATGTGGTCGGTATTACTCCAAGTCTTGCTAGGAGTTTGGGGAATTTGGTGTTAGTGACCATATTTTTCCACGACCGCGGCATATTTTGGGTGATGTGGTCGGTATTACTCCAGGTCGCATTTACATCCCATAAATATCTCTGGTGCACATTTTCTTTGGAAGATAGGTAAACCCCGGAGCCTTGTCGGTCCGAAATATAAACGCACAACTTGTGTGAACTGAACCTACACCCTTCTGATCGAGCACGCTAACCCCACAACCACTTTGTAAATCATCATCATCAAGTACCGGGCCTGCTGGCGTAGGTGATCATGTCTCTTCCCAACTTTCGATCACGACAGTTATTTATCATTTCTGTTGTTGACCTTCTGCCAAGCCATTCTCTTAAGCTGTCTGGTATCTCTTCTCTTTGCTTCCCTCTATCTCTTCGTCCCTCAATTTTCCCAGTTGTTACAATATATTCCAGCTGTTCTCTTGTCATTACATTGCCAATTCTCAGAAATGTTATTTTACATAAAAAGAGTAACACGGACGTTCTTAACAAAAAAAAAAGACAATGCAATAAAAAAAAAAGAGAGCTTACTTACCAAACTCAAGGGGAAATAATAATCAACTGTCTATGTATTGGGATGGGAACAACTCGTTGTGACAACTGAAAACAGAGAGAAGAAGTGGTAGAAGCGTAGAGGGAAACAAGTTGGGAAAGGTAAGAGAACGGCACGATGGCAAGTTAAGTGCTGAATTTACAAACGACAACGGTATGCGCATAGAGTGTTGAAAGACATGATTCCCTAAGAGAGACATGATCCCCTAAGAGAGACATGATCCCCTAAGAGAGACATGATCCCCTAAGAGAACCATGGTCCCCTAAGAGAGACATGATCCCAAAGAGAGGCATGATCCCCTAAGAGAGACACGATCCCCTAAGAGAACCATGATCCTCTAAGAAAGACATGATCCCTTAAGAGAGCATTATCTTCTAAGAGAGACATGATCCTCTAAGAGAACCATGATCCTCTAAGAGAGACATGATCCCCTAAGAGAACCATGATCCTCTAAGAGAGACATGATCCCCTAAGAGAGACATGATCCTCTAAGAGAGACATGATCCCCTGAGAGAACCATGATCCCCTAAGAGAGACATGATCCCTAAGAGAGGCATGATCCCCTAAGAGAGACATGATCCCATAAGAGAGGCATGATCTTCTAAGAGAGACATGATCCCATAAGAGAGGCATGATCTTCTAAGAGAGACATGATCCCATAAGAGAGGCATGATCTTCTAAGAGAGACATGATCCCATAAGAGAACCATGATCCCCTAAGAGAGACATGATCCCATAAGAGAGGCATGATCCCCTAAGAGAGACATGATCCCCTAAGAGAGACATGATCCCCTAAGAGAGACAAGATCTCCATCGCGAACGAGTAGAAATTGTACTTCTTTTCATCATCCTAATAAATGTATATGTTTCACTTCCATACAGAGCTGTTGTAATTACCGTGACACCATCATTGTTTGCTTCGGGCTGTAATGATACTTGTTTATATGTTATATACTTAGTTACAACGCACTTTGTTAAAATAAATAAACGAAGAGCGGGTGCTCGAATTGATAACAACCATTACCATGCTACCAACCAAGTGTACTCGAGTTGAAATCAAGTAAGGGTCAAATAGTATGTTTATACTGGAAGTGATATACAAACGCTGACACAATATACCTCTTTATGTCAGCACTCGTTGTGCAACATCTATACTCTAATCATACAGATACAAGAAATAAGATAGATGTCGGAAAGTTTTTTTTTTTTTAAACAGTTAGACAATCGTGGTTGCATAATATTACAATGTCTTAACCCATCACTCTTCAACTGTTCTTGGTAACGCACACGATGATGGCAAAGCTATAAACTGTTTCCAGAACTTTGACTGTTATCTCTGTAATTTATAATTTCAGTTCGGGACTGTGTGTTCAGGAGGGCATTAAAGCGACGATTCATAAACAAACACAGGTGACTACGTTTTTAGGATACCCTTCACAGCGGCACCACAATGTCGATTCTTTATCCTTCAGAAAAGGTATGATTGTTAATTAATAAGCTGTTGCTATATAATTAACGTCTTTTTCCACGATCACCTGAAATGAGACATTATGTAACGACTTAACGACTAATCTTCGTGAATTGTTCTGTTTCTTATGAATGATCTCTTATTATTTATTTATAATAGTTTATTTTCCATCTCCGCTAGGACATTTTCTATGTATTGACTAGGCAGAAAGAACAAAACACAACACAACGAGCCTTCAACAAACGTTGTGAGAACACCAGACCCAAGGGTCGACCACGAAAAAGATGGGTCGATGGAATATTAGAAGCACTAGGAAACATAACAGCAGCAGAGGCGAACAGAAGAGCGAAAGACCGCAAATTATATCTTCCCTCGACGCTGAAAGGCAGATGAGGAAGGAAAGCAGAAGAAGAAGAAGCTAGGACATTTTGGGCTAAGACATTACTTACCAGTGTAGAACATTATTACTGGAACACTACCGCTAGAACATTATTACTGGGACACTACCGCTAGAACATTATTACTGGGACACTACCGCTAGAACATTATTACTGGACACTACCGCTAGAACATTATTACTGGGACACTACCGCTAGAACATTATTACTGGAACACTACCGCTAGAACATTATTACTGGGACACTACCGCTAGAACATTATTACTGGAACACTACCGCTAGAACATTATTACTGGGACACTACCGCTAGAACATTATTACTGGAACACTACCGCTAGAACATTATTACTGGAACACTACCGCTAGAACTTTATCTCTTGAATATTACGATAGGTCATTACCACTAGAATATTGCCAATCATCTTGGTTTACTTGTCACACTTGTCAGTTTGTACAACGTACAATCTTCATCCCTACGTACAATATTCATCCCTACGTACAATCTTCATCCCAACGTACAATCTTCATCCCTACGTACAATCTTCATCCCAACGTACAATATTCATCCCTACGTACAATCTTCATCCCAACGTACAATATTCATCCCTACGTGCAATCTTCATCCCAACGTACAATCTTCATCCCTACGTACAATATTCATCCCTACGTACAATCTTCATCCCAACGTACAATCTTCATCCCTACGTACAATCTTCATCCCAACGTACAATATTCATCCCTACGTACAATCTTCATCCCAACGTACAATATTCATCCCTACGTACAATCTTCATCCCTACGTACAATCTTCATCCCAACGTACAATCTTCATCCCTACGTACAATCTTCATCCCTACGTACAATCTTCATCCCAACGTACAATCTTCATCCCAACGTACAATCTTCATCCCTACGTACAATCTTCATCCCTACGTACAATCTTCATCCCTACGTACAATCTTCCTCCCAACGTACAATCTTCATCCCAACGTACAATCTTCATCCCTACGTACAATCTTCATCCCAACGTACAATCTTCATCCCAACGTACAATCTTCATCCCAAAGTACAATCTTCATCACAGCGTTGTGCTACCAATGTCAGTCCTGGACCCTAGATATAAGAACAACAAGAAAAAATAACTTCTACTGAGTAAGGTATGTTAGACGAATGACATGAAACATCATGAGAGACAAGATCATAATTGAAGAACTGAGAAAAAAGCTAGGAATAACCATTGCAAGTTATATCTCCCCTCAACGCTGAAAGGCAAGTGAGGAAGAAAAGAAGAAGAAGAGGACTTGTCAGTTGACTAGGTACTTGAGTTACATTCCCAGCTGTGGCGAATTTTTTTTTTCCGGACTAAAACGACTTTGAAATTGTTCGTTTCCAAACTGGAATACCTGATATTTTCCTTTGGGAAATTTGGGCGGCCTAGTTTTATACTACATTACTCATAATGACACTAAAATCGTATTCCCAAACGCTACTAGACTATTGGAGCTCTTTTACCTTAAGATGTCACAGACATAAGATGTGTGTACCTTTGTGGATACCACAATTAGTGTAGCTTGAGTTATCATCTTGAATTTATTTATAAGCTTTCTGATTATCTCATCTGGTATCCTTGATTGTACTTTCGACTTGTGCTGCAGTTATATTTTATTTGCCTGTCTCAACTCAACTCCTCTGATCCTTTCTTTATTGTTTAGATATGTACGCATAACTAGTGAGCACTTCGCAAAAGTCTGGCCATTGGAGCGTGAAGCCCAACACAAGAACACAATTTCTGTAGCTCGGCGGCTACTGTTTGTTAATGATTTGATGATATAGACCTAAGCTGACTCCTCAGAATTGGAAAATTCAAAAGAATGTACTGTGTTGTAGCATTGGGCTTTGTAGTAACGAAGAGCGGGTAGACTGGCTACAGTTCCGTCGCCTAAAGGGATAATGAATATAAGCACTAATGACGTCTAACAGATCCTGGGCTATTGCATGTTGGGAAAGGACAGGCCTTGTGGCGAGGACGCAGTCTTGATACTACTAGAATTTTGAATACAGCTTTGAATGTAATAACAAAAATGGCATCCGAGAAAGGTGAGCTAGATGTGCACATAATCAACAAGCTACTGGAATCAAGAGTGTATGCACACTTCATCTCTACTATAAGCGAATGAGCGCATATGGCAACGCCCGGTGGCTGTTGTATCAACTTTAACCATAATGAACAAACAACGAAAAATGAGTTAATGACTTGTTTGTTCATATAATTCGAACTTCACAGAACTTATGTTTTGTATTGACTTATTTATTCATGAGTACAAATGCCGTCAAGATGTAAGTCATTTAAGTTTTGTAAGATGACGTTCATTCATTTTACGTTGTCGTCCTCTTCTCACCGCACTTTCATGTCTGGATAAGTCGTTTAACACGGAAGCAATTATTCTATTCTACAATTCTCTGTGAAGGATTGAGGGGTGGCATCGCCACAATCAACACCACCATCATCATCATCCTCGTCATCGTCATCCTCGTCATCACGGGCCCCTTTAAAAATCAATTTGGCTTTGATTTAACAATTAAAGTAAACACAAAAATCTGAAACTGATTCGTCTATTTGTACATAGATAATTATATCAGAAAAACCTCAAGAAAGCAGGTATAACCTGACATATCAGATGAGTCTAAAATCTGGACGTCCATCACGTGATATTTAAACTAAACTCAGACCCCATTTAACATAGAGAGGTTAATTACACTAATTAATGTGTACTGTGCTGTACCAATCTATATAGCAGGTTTGTGTTATTGCATCGCTAATTATCTTGTTAACTGCTTTTATGTCACATTAGAAACACTGATTCAATATAATTACTTGCAGTCATGTGTAGCATGGACGTGTGCCATTGTTTCGCTGGTTGAAAAACCGGCGTACGGTGTTCGAAACTCACGGTAAAGAGAAAGGACATTTTTCTATCGGGGGTCTCACACGTCCTGACGACTGGTTTGACCAAGCGACCTTTATCCTTGAATCAATTCAGAGGAAGATGTATGTTTACAGCACTCGGAAAAAATGACAAATAATCAACAACAGAAAAAAATATGGACCAAGGCAGGATTGAACCCGTACTCAGTGGCACAGCGCCTTGCCACGAAAAGCCAAACACTAGGGAACACTGCCACAGCGTTTGGCTTTTCGTGGCAAGGCGCCGAACCACTAAGTACGGGTTCGATCCTGCCTTGGTCCATATTTTTTTCTGTTGTTAATTATTTGTCATTTTTTCCGAGTGCTGTAAACATACTTCTTCCTCTGAATTGATTCACCGATTATCGCCTCGGAAGTTTCCCTCTATAATAATATTCATTTATTATTATTTGTCTCCGACCTTTATCCTTCTGGTTCTATTGTCAGCCCCCCGACACACAATAGCAATGGTACTATGTGTCGTAAAGATAGTTTTTTTTTAATTTGTAGCATTAGAAAGGCTTTGCTCCAGTCAATTTAAAGTGCTTGTATCTTCAATACTTAATAATTGTTAGAGTTGACGTCCATACAAATGCCCAGTCGCTTTCAACAGTTGGAGATGCAAACTGATGGTTTGAGTAGATCGATCTTTAGCAAGAAACCTCCAGCACACGTTTGAGCCCTCTCTGTAGAGGGCCCTATCTTACACTTATGTAGGTGACATATGTTATAGACATATCGATGCATTTAGTTCATCACGTTAATTTGTCCATTCATTTTGTGCCTTTGAAACCAAGTTGAGGACATTAGCTTTCATCTTGGTCCTCAATCTCATACTAGAGGAATGAAAACTAAATTCGACTTTACTCTTCTATGACTTTTCATTGACTCTAGAAACATGCTTTCTACTAATTGTCTAGTAGCATGAATATAACATCATCTTCTTCAGATTCGACAGCTAAAAATAATTTTATTTCTAAAGTCTATACCAATCTCTGTACCGTCTTCCAAGAAAAATTATTGTTGCAAGGTATGTACCAATCTCTGTACCGTCTTCAAAGAAAAATTATTGTTGCAAGGTATGTACCAATCTCTGTACCGTCTTCAAAGAAAAATTATTGTTGCAAGGTATGTACCAATCTCTGCACCATCTTCTAAGAATAATTACTGCTTGTCCTTTCAGATTTACTTGTATTTTCTTACGTATATTACTTGACTTGACTTAATCCCCTTGTTAGCCGTGAGCTATGAGCTCTTTACAGCTTAATGCCTCTAGCATGAAGGCACAGGTCCTTCTCAGTTGTACAGCTGCAGAGTACAGTGTGCTATTGATGGATGGAAGTAGTGGGAGTAACATGCTCTGTCGGTTTTGTAAATGGGGACAGTAGTAGCAGGTGATCTACTGTCTCAGATTGTTGACGGCAGTGTCTGCAGATTTGGTCATGTTTATTTTCATGTTTTATTCGTATATTACAGACTTTATTATTCCCTTATGGGTACCATAGGGAGCCGCGATAGCTCAGTGGTTAGTAGACTACCACGGACAAGGGGTAGGGTTCGATCCCAACCGACGGCTTCCGGGTTCACCCAGCCTTAAATGGGTACCGGATTTTTTTCTGGGAAAGTAAAGCAGCACGGGCGTAATACTGACCACATTACCCCAAAAATCATGTGCTGAAGGTCTGTAAAATATAGGGTCACTAACACCATATTTCCCTATACGCCACTTGGCGTGACGGGGGTACTTTACTTTACTTTACTTTACTTAAATGGGTACCGAATGATCACTAAAACTTATGGTCACTAAAACCATATTACCCGTACGCCACAAGCGTGACGGGGCACTTTACTTTTACTATACTTCTGGATACCTTAAATAAATAAATAAATATGATTTTCCTGTTTTGTGTGTGCATTTTTTTTATATCCACTGGTATTGTTTGAACAAGATTAATTAAACTTGTTAATTCTTGTGAAATACGCTCAGCCTTACATTATCTTGAGGAATTTTGCAACGTTTTTTTTCACACTATTTGTTCGTTGCTTGCTATGGCCGAGCTCACCTTAAATCAAATCTCTCTCTCTCCCCCCCCCACCCCCCGGATCCCTTCTTCAAATATGCAGAGATATTCCGCATATTCCTGTGGGACTTTTGTTGCAGTGAATAAATACTTGAGGGCTTAAGTTTTCGCGTAGACTTCAATGCCTGGTACTTGATCGTTTCACTTTATAAATTGTCTACAGAGATAACGTATGTTAAATTTGTTCAGTTTTCTGCTATTTATCGTTACTGGCGTACAACAGGGTAGTGTATAAATTAGGTACGATTGACCTTTAGTTTTGTGGTATAGTTAACCCTATTTCTGTTCCATGCATTGTCACACAGTCTCCTGAAAGTATCAGTGGCGTCAGAGATTGTATTGCCGTTTGAATCGATTTCTAGTTGTTCTGTAGAGTCTACACTCAACACAATAGTCTGCTGAAAAGATAGGAGAAACTGTCGATTGGTAGGATCAGAATAGTGGAAACGTTCAAAGTCCATCTACTTCAAACTTCGTTTTCTTTATCCCAAAAAACGGGAAGGGGGGAAAAGGGGGGGGGGGACAACACTGACAGACTTCATCAACCTTCTCCATCTCTCTCTATCTTCAATCATTCTTTGGGGCTCTGCAAAGTCGAGGTCTGTCGCTTTTTTGATGTTATCCTCACATATCTTTCTCTGCCTACCTCGCCTACTCACAGGTCCTTGCAGAATGATTTTACTAGGCCAGACGATCGAAATACGAGGCCGACCCATTTCATTTTGCATTTCTTCACATTAGCCAAAGGATCATGAACTCCGACTGGATATTATATACTTATGAAAACATATTACTATGTGATACCATCAAGCAAAAGATGCATATAATCATGCGATAACATTTAATCCCCATAGCTTGCCGTTTTATTAAATTAATAATTAATTATTTTAATTATTATATATTCTGTTGTAAGCGTTCATCTTTTGCAAACGTATAGAATAATTGGTGTGACAAATGTACTTCGAAGCGTTATTTTAGAGCCAAAAGCGATGTTCTTATCTTTCCAAACATAATTTAGACTTACAAGGGCTGCTGTAGTTTGTGCTATTCTAGTTGATATTTCAGATTTGGAATCTTCACCACTGACAGTTGATTTGCAATATTTACATATTTACAATTATCAACACGTCAAATGTTACTAGTTTTTTTTGTTTTTTTTTTTACACCCATGCTCACAGGGTTAAAAAAAAAAAGAAGTGTTTTCGCAATATACTAGATAGTGGTTTTACTAGGTATAACGCATTTATACCCGCAGTTGACTAGGTAGTGTTTTTTATGCTTAATATTTGTCTTCAGAAGGATTTGTATACTTAATAATTGTCTTCAGAAGGATTTGTATGCTTAATAATTGTCTTCAGGAGGATTTGTATGCTTAATATTGTCTTCAGAAGGATTTGTATGCTTAATAATTGTCTTCAGAAGGATTTGTATGCTTAATAATTGTCTTCAGGAGGATTTGTATGCTTAATATTGTCTTCAGAAGGATTTGTATGCTTAATATTGTCTTCAGAAGGATTTGTATGCTTAATACTGTCTTCAGAAGGATTCTTTCAGAAGAGTCTGCCGACTACAACAAGCCCAAGCATGTGGGCACTTTAATGTGTTTCTGTGCTAGACATGTTTTTTAGTGAAGCCATGGCTCATATCTTGTTGTGTTTCTGTCCTAGATATGGCTCATATCTTAGCTTGTGTGTGCTGGCCATGGCTCATATCTTGGTGTGTGTCATGTTAGTCATATCTCATATCTCGGTGTGTCCGTGTTAATCATGTCTCATATCTTTATGTGTGTCTGTGTTTAGTCATATCTCATATCTTAGTGTGTGCCAGTGTTAGTCATATGTCATGTCTTTGTGTGTGCATGTCTGGGTTAGTGATATCTCATATCTTTGTGTGCATGTTTATGTTAGTCATATCTCATATCTTTGTGTGTGCACGTCTGTGTTTGTCACATCTCATATCCTTGTGTGTGCATGGCTATGTTAGTCCCATCTCATATCCTTGTGTGTGTATATCTATGTTAGTCATATCTCTTATCTTTGTGTGCATGTCTATGTTAGGCATGTGTCATATCTTTGTGTGTGCATGTCTATGCCAGTTATATCTCATATCTTTATGTGCATGTTTATGTTAGTCATGTGTCATATATCTTGATGTGTGCCAGTGTTAGTCATGCCTCGTATCGATGTGCATTTCTGTGTTAGTCACATCTCACATCTTTGTGTGTGCATGTCTGTGTTAGTCACATCTCATATCTGTGTGTGTGCATGTCTGTGTTAGTCACATCTCACATCTTTGTGTGTGCATGTCTGTGTTAGTCACATCTCACATCTTTGTGCGTGCATGTCTGTGTTAGTCACATCTCACATCTTTGTGTGTGCATGTCTGTGTTAGTCACCTCTAGTGACTCGGGCAGATGGTCCTCGTAAACCTGGGAGGGCCGACCATCTAAGGGCAGAATCCCCCTACAGAAAAGACAATATGCTGCCTTGCAGGAAGATTGGGGACAATCAACGGCTAGGGAAAGTAAACCCGAATAGAATGCTGGCTGAAATCGGATGCACTGAGCCACTGGCGCAGAACACAGTGCAACGTTTTAACGGGTGTTCAATCAGAGTGGATCTGGCGAACTCTACTTGTGATGTTCTGTCCGTGGGGGCGATCAATACACTTAACCTGACAGATGACTTCATGTGAGAGTCTGGAATCCTTACTCTGATTGAGTCCTGATCGCAGAGAGAGAGAGAGAGAGAGAGAGAGAGAGAGAGAGAGAGAGAGAGAGAGAGAGAAGGATTGGTATGCTTAATATTGTCTTCACAATGATCTTTACAAAGAAATATGCAATTGTGATACCGCTACAAAGGCCTGAAAGAAATGCTGGCGCAGGATAGGCTATGTTCTGAGAATGCTTCGGATTTTCTCTTGGGATCCTTCTTCGCTGGTCTCCAGATTGTAAGAGAACAAGAGGAGTACCAAGAGACACTTATTAGAAATGACCGATACAGAACTGAAGGAAAACTGCTGCGCACGGCGTGTACTTGAAAGGCCAAAGGTAGATAACAGTGGCGACATCTAGTGATATCATCAATGAGTGTCAGAGTCAGTGGTTCTCAAACTTTTGACACCAACGGCCCCCTTTCACTGCTGATAATATACAGACGGCGTCCTCATGACAGATAAGATAGTAAAAGTCAGATAAACTCTGATTCCCTGATTGGAAATATAAGATGGTAAATGACAGTTAACACACCCCCATAGAATTTTGTTTATGTTTTAAAAAGAGTAACCCTATGTAGATGTTGTCACTGTATGATTTCTAACTACTGAGTAGACACACAAAATCATCCCTTGTCGAAGTTTGACGCGCACCTGGAAGCCGCGGTATACACTTTGAGAACTATTAATCGGAGAAGACTCAGTATCGAGACATCAGAGAATCATTTCAAGGGAAGAGGGGAAATCATGTTCACTCGGAAAAAAAGCAAATAATGAACAACAGAAAAAAAAATAGAGAACAATAGATGGTCCGAAGTAGGATCGAACCAGTACTCCTCGGCACAGCGCCTTGCCACGAGAACCAAACGCTGGAGCACACGGCCAACTCAGCTACTTTTTTAGGTAGTATTGTGAACATACCTCTTCTCGTGAAATTATTCGCTGATCTATCGTCTCGGAAGTTTCCCTCCATAACAATATTAATTTATTATTAGTTGTCTCTTACCAAGATATCAGCTTGTTACACTAACTACCAACCAGGAAACTCTTTGCTCCTTAATTTCAGAGAAATACACCTAGAGATAACGAGACCAACAAACAATACACCTAGAGATAACGAGGCCGACAAACAATACACCTAGAGATAACGAGACCAACAAACAATACACCTAGAGATAACGAGGCCGACAAACAATACACCTAGAGATAACGAGGCCGACAAACAATACACCTATAGATAACGAGGCCGACAAACAATACACCTATAGATAACGAGGCCGACAAAAAAAGAGATAGATAGATAGATAGATAGATAGATAGATAGATAGATAGATAGATAGATAGATAGATAGATAGATAGATAGATAGATGGATGGATGGGTGGATGGGTGGATGGGTGAGTGGGTGGATGGATGAATTCCTTCCTCATGATGTGGAATGAAAAGGGATATTACTTCACAGAACGTGACATAAAAAAAAACTATTAACCTATAACATTATAACTGCTAAATAGTCAATCAACTATATATATATATATATATATATATATATATATATATATATATATATATATACATACAGCTATATGGTCAGCAGTGAAGAAAGGACGATGGATATATGTTGGACATGTGATGAGAAGAAATAATAACGGAATAACAGAGCAAGCCCCCATGTGAAAAAAAAAACAGGTAGGAGGAAAAGAGGCCGACCAAGAGAGAGACACTGAAAAGAGCATTGATCAGAGAGGCAAAGACAGCAGGAATCGGCTCCCTAAATGAGATAAAGATGCTTGCACAGAAGAGACAAATGGCGGGATTTGGTAAATGTTTTTTTTTTTCCGCAAGGATTGAGACTGCTAGAAAGAAAATGTAGAAAAGGTGGTCTGGGTCTATGCCCTATAGGTCGGCCACGGCTCGAAAGACAGATATTGACTGCCCCAACACACATTACTAAACATATGAGTCTTTGTTTGATGTTAAAAATAATGTATCTATAAATTACTATTTAAGCATTCACCATCCTATAAAAATGAAAAAAAAAAAATTAAATAAACGACACGATGATCTGTAGCCCATCCTGTAACTAATAGCTCACGACATTGTATCCCTTGAGGCTGTAGCGAGCTCTCTACAAGAAAAGTGACGTGCACTTCCTGTTCTGGACAATCGCACAGGTCGCGATTAGTGAGGACATGCATCAATTTCGCTGCCTCGATAATTTATTTTTACCTGGGCATTTGACTTTCTTTTAACCCTTAGGTCCGTTATTTCAGTCCCTCTATTAAAAATAGAAAGCATTTGTAATTGATGCCGACATTAAATATAAATATTTATATATCTTCCTATAAAGATGATATGTTTGTCATTGTTCACAATAAAGATCATGTTCTGATTGTTCATTAGGGTTCAAAGTTCAACAATGTAAAGTAGTAAAAGTTCATGTCAAGCACAATCACAAGACAAATGCAAGTGACACTTACCAGTTGTACTACTCACTGTAGTTGTTAACTGTTACTGTTAATTAGTGTTAATATAATTATACGAACAGGTAGAGAGTACACAACGTGCCGCGTAAGTTCATCTGTCTGTATATGATTTATTAAGATTTTATATACACAATGATATTGAGTAGTAGGAGTAGTATACTAAATTATTATATATAATTATTAAATAATTATACCAAAATATTAAAAAAATATATAAGTTATAGAAAGAGAAATGTGATTTCTTAATATACAATTTAAAATAATACATATTATATATTAATTTTCAAATGGTGAATGAAATCACCCTGAAATGTATTATTCATTTATTGTATTCATTGAATTATATATACTAATAACATTTAGTGTATATTATTTTTGTATTGTTAATTTAATTATTAAAATATTATATTATTAACAATAATTAATAACAGCATAATTTTAGCAGAATTTTAATGATGAAATGCAACAAAGAGTAAATTTAAATTAGTAAAATTCCATATTTGTTATTTTCTTAATATTCAACTTTTAACAATTATTTATTTAATAATTATTGACATAGAGTTTAGTAGTGTAAGTCTAGTAAGTGCTTGGCTCAGTGTTCATATTATGATTGTCATTTATGGTTTGTGTGGTTATTAGCAAAATCGCTGAAAGTTCACACAATCTGATAGTGGCAGAGGAATCTTGTGACAAGAAATAAAGCTTTCTGCATTTGAAAATGGTGAATGAAATGCTTAACTTTTGATTTCTGTTCAGCAAACAATTTTTTGGGGTTCTGGCTCTCGTTAACATAATTGTACTTTGCACTATCTTTACTTTGCACGTGTTTGGTTGATTATTATTGTATTTAACACACCTTCCTTTTCTTGTAGGTTTGACAAAAACATTATCATACTATAAAATATGAGCACCTTTTCAGCTGTTATTTAATTTATTTGTTGTTCTTCTGGTTACAGCAGGGTTATCTTCAACTTTTCTCTCTGCTGCACTTTGAACCAAAAAAATACCAGCTCTACAAAAAAAACCACCTCTTTATTTGTTATCTATCTATTGTCCTTTCGAGCCAAAGACAGCACATAAGGCAGAACCACAATCTCAAAAACAGAAACCTTGCGTGCCAAAATGGCACATATAGCAGAGATCACCACTTCTAAAATCTATGGCGCTGCTTCCATAACACAATACTTTTTACAATGACAGAATGACAGCTTGTCAAGCCATCGATCAACCTCCTTAGTCGCCTCTTACAACATGCCTGGAAGGTCAGTGTCACTATTCTTTACCTCCCTCATAATGAGGCCCTGATAACACACGGGAATTATTTGTTATACTTCATATTTAATTTAACATACATTGGTGTTCATTAATTAAGATAAAAGAGTCCCACAACATTATTAATTGCATTTAGTAGGGACTAGGTGGTCTAGAGCTAATATGTAAGCCTCTGGACAGGATGGTCTCGTGTTTGAATCTCATCACAGTTTGTACAAATATTTCACTTTGAATTTAGTTTCCATGTGGCTTTACCCTTGGTAGTGAGATCCAATGTCTGGCCTAATTATTTAATCTCCAAAATGTAAGGTAAATGGTAAACTTTTTTTTTTGTTCACCAGCTTTTACCTCTGCGAAGTCCCTAGAGACTAGGAACTGAATTTTGCGTGTTAATCCATTTTTCCCTGGCAGCAGTGTGCACAGGGTTCCCTCGCCGCACAGTCAGATAACTCCAACTTCGGAGGTATTCATATTTTTTCCGTCAGTGAGTAATTGACGTTTCAAGCTGGGCCTTGCTGCTGAGACCTGGGGTGGTTGCCACAGAGAGAAATAATAAATAAAAATCACAAACGGTGTAGCCGGGATTTGAACTCACAACCTCTCTGTCTTGAGGTTGGCATCTTGCCTTGAGACCAACCAGTCTCCAAAAGTAAACTTTTTGAAGTTCTTTCAGGTATGGTAAATGACAAGGCATATGACAGGTAGAGAACTAAACCAACAACAGAACCTTAAGAAACATGTAGAAAATCTGACTAAGAAGGCAACACGAAGATTACAACTTATGAAAAGGTTTTCTAGTATTTCATGAGGAGCAGATAAAAAAGCTCTTAGAAATCTTTTTTCCAGGTTATGTTCGCTCTATTTTGGAACATGTTAACTCTACTAGTGACATGCAGTAAAACAACCAACATGTTACTTAACAGGATACAAAACAGTTCACTATGGTTCATCAGTGGTCTGTGAGATCCACACCGAATTCAGAATGCAAAATACATTGCATTATAGAACCTTTAGATATGAGAAGAGATAAGGCCACTATGGAGGAATAAGTCATAGAAATGGCAGTGTACCATCAGAATACTGTTGTTGATACCATACCATAAAAGAAAAGATGTATGGTCATTTTGACTGATTCCAAATCAGCTCTGCAGGTGTTAGAAAGTAATACAAACAAACCAGAACTCACACAGCTCACCATAGACATAGATAACATTATTTACACAATGGATCCTATGACACTCTAACACACCAGGAATTGATACGGCAGATACATTACCTAAGAGAGGATCCAGACAGACACAATTTCATTCTGACATATCTTTAAATACAACCAAACAAATCATAAACTCCAACAGCAGAAAAGATTGGCTGAATGTATAGGCCATTGGAAAAACAGGAAGAGAACTTTTTAAATACATGACAAGGCCAACCCCATGGCAACATTAACCACCTATAAAGAAGAGACTAAACCACAATCTTCAGACTGAGAACCGGTCATGTACCGCTGAACAATAACTTCAATAGAATACAATGAAACTAAACTCCAGCATGTCCACTCTGTGAATACTCACATGAAACAAAAGAACATAACATTTTGACTGTCAAAAGCTCACCGATATCAGAGAGTTAATACAGAATGTATATTAATACTGGAACAATTAAGCTAACTTCCTCTTAATTATTATTTTGATAACCTTGCATGACTTAGAAACATATTCTAACAGGCATTCGCAACTGTACGGCTGTCACTTTTATAAGTATTGCATGTTGTCATCTCAGTATTTCTCTTCTGTCATTTTGCTGCTTTGAGGCTGGATAATTTTTCTTGGTTATTATTAATAATATCTACATTTAAATATACATAGTGTAAGGTGTAGTTGACTTATTAATATCTACATTTATATTTTAAGTCAATGCTTTGAGGAGTCTGTATAGGTGATATTTGAGTCATTGAATGGTTCCAAACTTCCAGAAACTCACACAAACAATATTCTAACATAGAAATGAATTCACATACTGTACTAATTGATTAATCTAGTACAGGGCATATGTCATAACTCATGCATGGTGTCTGTGTGGATTATAGTGCTAGTGCCCATATTTTTTTTTACATGGCCCAGCACATTTATAGATGACATGATCATTATCATACTGGGCAGCTTTACTTTTCCAGAGAAAACCTCTGGTACCAATTTTTAGAGGCAGGGTGAACTCTGAACTGGCTTTTAATAATTCATGACTAATTCATGTCTAGGAATTGAGCGTAGACCGGAATTGAACGTAGACCCTCCTTGTCACTATCAACTACATTACAGGTACCACTTAGCCACAGTGACCTCCATTGTTTACGGTCTCCTATATAAAAATAGATTAACACATTATCTTCAGAATGTGAACCAACCTGTGTAGACCTAATTTCTGTATGTACATTAATACATGATTTACTTGATGTGTTTTAGTGTGGGAAGAGCAAACAACCAATAGAAAATGTACTCTAGGAAAGTTGGTTCCTTAAGAGTAGCACATGTTGTGATGTGTTGGGTAATACAATGCCCAATAATAGATTGACAGAAAGTAGTAGTTAGCACAGAAATGCAATGTTTGAGGAAAGCAATTAGAGCTACAGAACAGACATAATCAGAATTGACACCATGAGAGAAAGAGTTGGCACAGAACCAATTTTGAACTACATACTCAGACAACTGATCAAATAGCTTGCTTATCTGGAAAGAAAGCCTTCGGATTCCAACAATACGAGACAATTATAAGAAAAAAAAAAAAGGCACATGACTTGTGGCAAACTCAGAATAAGATGAAGTGACAATATCAAGGAAATTCAATAGTAACAGCATATGAAAATAATTGAAAATGTCAGAAAAAAAATGAGAACTGGAACCTGTATTCTTGACACTTATAATGGTTTAAGAGAAGGTGAAGAAGATAGACAAAGAAATTAAACAAGACCAGGAACTTTGTTGCAGCAGTTAACATAGAATATTTTAAATTTTACATCCATTCTCATTCTGTAGTATAATCTACCATCAATAGCAAACTTTATGTAATATTGAAAATCCATTTCTGCTTAGTAACTCTAATTTGAAAAAAGAAATAGAAGCAGACTTTGGAATTGTCCTGTTATCATTTTTGGTGACATACCAAAGTACAGAGTGCGCTAGTAAATATAGTGCCAGGAACAGTTGAAGGCAAATAAAAAAACTAGGTCAAGTGTGAAGAAGACCTACTTCATGACAGCCAAATACTTAGAAGGTTTGGGGGGTGGAGTGAGTGTGAGAAAAGAGAGAGAGGGAGGGAGATAGAAAACTATTTATGTCATTAGGTTGACATAATTCTCTGATATTTTTGCGCATCCCCCCCCCCCCCCCATTTATTGTTAGTGTTTCATGTTTCATTATCATCATATTTTGCTTGCAAAGTTGCCTCTCTGATCATTTTGCTGCCTTTAACATGTTTAGAATGAACCATAAAGTTTGATTTGTGTTTCATGAGAACTAACAAGATCTATCAAATACACAAATTGCAATTCCATTACATTAAAAAAGAATAGTTTATTATTTTATGAGCTTAACAGTACAAAAAAATCCAGTGAGAAGATTGTAAGAGGCAGATGAGGAGAAAAGATTATAAAATAAATTAGGGAAAGACAGTCCTGATTTGTGGGGCATGTATGGAGAAGGTGGGAGTTGAAATACTTAGTAACAACTGGAAAAATAGAACGCCAATGAGAAATAGGTAGATGAAGAAAACTGATGCTGGATGGTTTGATGATGTGGCACAGGGAAGATCAAAGGTGGAACCATTACACAGTGCACAAGATTAATGTTATGAAGGAACATGAAATCCAATGTCTTTAGACATGGATCATGAATGAATATGTGTGAGTGAGTACATATGTTCATGCATGGATTGGTGTTCATGTGTTTGTATATACATACAAGAGTTTGCTCAGTGTTCGATGTTTTTTTTGAAGGCCTCCTTGTCATCCCTTTGAGATCAATTGCACCAAAGTTTGGCAGCCACAAATCTTCACTTCTCAGCTACTACTATTGTTAATGTTCAGTCCACATCTTTGAACTCTGTTTCTGGGACTGGTCTTTCAGCTTGGACAAGCTACCAATTAGATAATTTTTTATTCCTTTACTTTTTAAAAATAATTGATGTAATTCTGTATGTAATTTAGTTATCAATTTCTTTAATTTTTTCCCCCGTTTTGTTTGTATTTCTATTATTAAAACTGTTTTGTTTATATTTCTCACAAATAGCTTACCATGCTGCAATGTCAAATTTGATATTGCATTGTTTATTATCAACGTTAAGCCACGACCAAACAATTGTCGTGACATGCAAAAAATAATGTATCAAGCTCAAACAGCATACAAACATATTATTTGCCATTGATACTTTCTCTTGGTTTAACTGTATATTAAATGTTGGTTGCATTAGAATAATTTAAAAAATCATATTCAGACACATTTTATTGAAATAAAGAATCAAAAGGAGGAGTAACGTTCATCATTTGTAACATAACCAAATGGAGTAAACACTTATATCATTTTAAACCCTTTTTTATATAATGTTTCAGGACAAACTTTTAGGAGAACAACAGCAATATGGCACTACCAGTTTTCAGAAGAATCAACCACAGGAAGAGATCGCATCATCAAAAACCCCTTCTGTTTCAGAGTCTGTACGGCATCGAGCTGAGAGGCTGACCAGCACTGAGAGTGATGGTTCATCCATACTCAGCTTTCACAATATCAACTATGATGTGAATGTAAATTTGTCTCTTTGTGGGAAAAAAATCAAGAAACAAATCTTGAATGATGTCAGGTAAATCTATACTATTTGTGTGTGTGTGCTTTTTCCTGTGCCCTGCTTAATATGTTAGGGTTTACAATTCTTAGCATTACCTCTCAGTTCAGTGAGAATCTCCTGGAGGTAGTAGGGTTTTGTGTCTCTTCACTTGTCCTAAAAATTTAGTTATCTTGTTCCAGTTGTGTTAAGTAGTTTTTTTTAATTTTCAACTGATTCAGAACTTCAGTGCTTGTCTTTTCCTTCCTCCCCATTTTCCTATAAATTCACATTTCAAAAGCTTCAATTTTCTGCTCTATTTTATTATCTAATATCCATGTAATATCTGCACCCAACAGGAATGTTGAGTAAATATAACATTTTGCAATTCATAGTTTTAGTTCTAATGTTATTTTCTTTCATGTGGTTATATTTTTAATGTTGCTAAAATCGCTTTTTGCAATTCCTATTCTTTTGTTTTTGAAAAGAGGCAAAGCTCCAGGTCCTGACAATATAACAATCGAAGAGATAAATGCATTAGGAGAGTTGGGAGTACAAGTCATAACAGAATTACTCAATGACATATATAACACTGGACACATACCCGAAGATCTACTAAAATCTATCTTTGTAGCCATACCGAAGAAGTCAGGCGCCACTGATTGTGAAGACCATTGCACTGTTAGTCTCATGAGCCATATGACTAAAATATTACTAAGAATAATCATGAGACGTGTAAGGAACAAAATAAAACCAGAAATAAGTGAGGAACAATGTGGATTTGTGGAAGGAAAGGGCACCAATAATGCATTATACATCTTAAGGACATTGATAGAAAGATCTATAGAGGTAAAGAAAGATCTATATATGTGCTTTATAGACTACACGAAAGCATTTGACAAAGTAAAGCATGTGGAAATAATAAATATGCTGGAGAAATTAAACATTGATGGCAAGGATCTGTGAATCATAAAAAAACATGTACTGGCAACAAACAGCAGCTATACGAATTAACAACCAAACAGGACAATTCCAATATATAAAACAAGGAGTCAGACAAGGCTGTGTTCTGTCACCGGATTTGTTTTCACTTTACAGCGAATATATTATGAGATCAATAATAGACAAAAAAGGAATTGAAGTCAACGGTCTCAACATAAATAATTTGTGATATGCGGATGACACAGTCTTAATAGCAGAGACAGAGAACGAACTACAAGAAATGATGGACATAATAGTAGAAGAAAGCAACAAGAAGGGTCTCAGTCTGAATAGTAGGAAAACAGAAGTAATGGTTATATAGAAGAAACAATCATCACCATCATGCAGCATAAAAATAAACGAGACAAATCTGAAACAAGTACAACGTTTCAAATACTTGGGCACAATAATTACATCAGATGGGAGATGCACCACAGAAATAAAATGCAGAATAGCTCAGGCCAAAATAGCATTTCAGAAAATGAAAAATATCTTCTGCAACAAATCTATGTCAATAAAAATGAGAAAGAGAGTTCATCGGTGCTATATAGAACCAATTCTGACCTATGGAAGCGAATCATGGACAGTGGACAAACAAATGAAAAGACGATTATAGGCCACAGAGATGAGATTTCTTAGAAGAATGTTGAAAGTTCCCTGGACAGCTAAAAAGACCAATGAGGAAGTTCTCAAAGAGGCCAACACAAAAAGGGAGCTCTTAAAAAACATCAGAAAGAAACAATCAACATTTTTCTGGCACATCATGAGAAGAGGAAAATTTAGAATACTTGGTTACAACTGGCAAAATAGAAGGAAAGAGAGGTCGCGGACGACAAAGAGAGAAAATACTGGGTAGCTTGGTGTCATGGCATGGAAAACAGTCAATAACAGAACTGATACGATGCACTGTAGATAGAAGATTGTGGAGGGACATGATCGCCTACGCCAACCGGCAGGGTACATGATGATGATTCTTTTGTTTATTTGTCTTACATTTTCAACCATTTGTTATATGTCAAAAATAGCTATATTCTTGAACTCTTTCTAGGTTCTTTCCTTCTACTTCAATATCTACTTTTATATTTTTTGTGTTTTTTTCTACTATAATCAGAGTTTTAATCTTTTTAATATTTATATCCAAACCCTATTCTTTGCTTTTTTGTTTACTTCGTTATCTAGTTGTTGTAGGTCTTCTGAATTTTCTGCCATTCATAGGGTATTATCAGCTTATCTTAGACTATTAACCTTAGATTATGATACATATCTGTGGGTCATGTTTTCATGATACCGTCATATAAATTGCTACCACTTAATTGTTAATTTGCAGTTCGGAAAATAAGATTTTCTTTTAACTTTTGCTACACAGCTACCTGCTATCAGTTTACCCAAACAAGCACACAAGAATCAGATGCTGTAAAAATATCCTGAGTTGCGTTAAATTTATGGCCTGAAGTTCGAACCTATAGCACGAGGCTGCCAGAGGTGTTACATTGTCTATTCACACAGTTACCATAAGTCCATTAATCAAGCCATATGTTTGACTCTGTCAAAGCATTATTTGCTGTCTATCCCATGTTACAAACTTTTGTTTGATGTCTCACTGACGGCCTAGGAGATTTCCCCAGTCAGAAGAAAAAAAAAGATTTTCTTCAAAATTGGTGATATATATATAGCAGGAGTCGGCTCCCTCAATGAGATAGAACTGCTTGCACAGAACAGAGACAGATGGCGAGATTTGATAAAATATCTTTAAAAGAAACTGCTAGAACAAAAAAATCCATATAGGAGAAGGTGTATCTTGGTCTACGCCCTATGGGCCGGTTACGGCTCGAAAGGTCAATAGATAGATAGATATATATATATATATATATAATATAGCAATATATTATATATATATATCTATTGATCTTTCGAGCCATGGCCGGTCCATAGGGCATAGACCCAGATACTCTTTCTCTTATCTAAATTTTTATTCTAGCAGTTTTCAATCCTTGTAAAGATCTTTTATCAAATCTCGCCATTTGTCTCTGTTCTGTGCCAGCAACTCTATCTCATTGAGGGATCCGATTCCTATTGCTCTTGCCTCTGTGATCAATGTTCTCAGAGATATATATATATATATATATATATATATATATATATATATATATATATATATATATATATATACAGTCGAACCTGTCTAAGGCGACCATTCACGGGACTTTAAAAAACTGGTCCCATAGGACAGGTGGTCCTGCCTCACAGGTTTCACATAATAAATAGAGCGATAAAAAAAATTTTATCCTAAGCACTATGAAAACTAACCTGCAAATCAGCGTAATCCATGAGTAGAACATAGTGCACATGTCGGTCTACAATAGCCACTGGTTGGACACTTTTCATAAAACACGATAGTTAAACACACAAAAATAAAACACACATACACAGATTCCACTTATACTGTACATGTATCACTTTTGACTTGAAAAAAAATCCAATATGGTAGTCTGTTGTTTGACAGATGAAATAAATGATAAGTTCAATTTTTCTCTCAAGTCCATGATAACGTCTAGTATGTCAGATCTCCCGTTTGTTATTGAATAGGTGCGCAGAAGCTCCAAAGCATTATGTGCATCTGCGATAGTGTATGTTTTCTCAATGTCAGTAGAATCTTGTTCGTTGTCTGATTCACTATTCACATCCTCAGCAGCTAAAATTGCAGTGGCAGGAAGATCCCAGTTTGTTTCTATTGTGTTGCAAGTTTGGAGCCCTGAATCAATCATGGAGATGTCTGTCAATTGGTATCCAAACAATTCTTTTGAAAGGTTATCCAAAGCAGTAGAAATTGCAGTAGAAACAATTTGCACGTCGGTCTTTGATGCAGATTCCATGTGCGTCAGAGAATATGCGTGTGTTTCAGCAGGACAATGAAAACCTGCTTTACAGAAACACTTAAGGATGGTTGAGTTGTCCACTTCTTTCCATGCTGCAGCAATCCAGTAGACTACATCCAGTAAATTGACCTGTTTCATGAGTTCGGTTCCGGAAGCATCCTTGTTTGATTCCATGACTGTGATAAGATGTAGAAGCTGTTTTTGTCTAAACTTTAATTTAAATGTCTGAATGACACCCTGGTCTAGGGGTTGAACTAATGCAGTTGTGTTGGGTGGCAGAAACTGCAGCTTAACATTCTGTAGTTCGATCTTGGGATGACAGGTAGCGTTGTCAACAAATAAAATAATGTGGCGCTTTTTTTTCTGCATCTTACGGTCAAAACTTTTCAGCCAATCTTCAAATATAGCTGCAGTCATCCATGCCTTTTTGTTGTTTCTGTAAATCACTGGCAGTGTGTTTATGTTGATGTTTTTAAAAATCCTAGGGTTAGCTGCTTTCCCAATCACTAAAGCCGGTTCTCGTTCCCCCAACATGTTAGTGCATAGCATCACTGTTATTCGCTCTTTGCTTTTTTTACCCCCAGCACATTTTTCTCCTTTGACAAAAAATGTTGTGTCCGTAGTCGCTTTGAAAAATAACCCGGTTTCATCTAAATTAAAAATGTCTTGAGCAGCGTAACCATAGCATATCTCGGATAATTTAGAAGTCCAGTCAGCCGCAGCACTCATATCTGAATCACCGACTTCGCCACATTGCTTACCAAACACAAGATTGTGTCTTTTAATGAAGGCCTCTAACCAGCCGTTCGATGCTTTAAAGACTGAGTTTTCCAATTCTTTTGCAAACTGTAAAGCTCGTTCTTTGATCATCGGCCCAGATAACGGAATTTTTCGTGCAAGTGCTGATTGACACCATTTCCAACAAAGTGTATTTATGTCTTCATTTCCCGTTTTCCTGCTATTCCTTCTTTTCATACTTGGTGCATTATTTTCAAAGTCATTCATATACTCGGCTTTTCTCTTTAACGTACGTAAAATCTGTGTCTTTCCCACTCCAAACTGTTCTGCCAATAATCGCGAACTTTTACCTTGCTGATTTTGTCGAATCACTGATATTCGTTCTTCCAGCGTTAATGCTTTTGGTTTTACACTTTTGACACTGGCCATTTCCTATATTGTGTGTAACACTTTTAAAATCCACAAAAATAATTCACTGAGATACTGTACATGTACATGAATACACTCTAAGCGGGCAATGACTAATTCTTTAGTTAATTCCTGTAATTTATACGGGCCACGCAATGGTCTACTCTGGTCTAGACGGAACCGCGAAGTGATGTCACTTCACGAATCATAGATCTGTGTCTGCACCAGTATTGACTGATAAACGTAACACGTCCCACTGTAATCTGGGACTCACTAAATACGGGAAAACATCAACACCTGTAGACACCTGTGTCGATCGTTTATGGCTCCCAGCGAGACGAAGGACTGGCTGGTCGTCGTAAACGGGATAAATAACATTGGCGGCGGTTAATTAGCCTGGTCTCTGGTCGCGTCATACGGTGAGCGCCGTAATCAGTGTTAGCATATAGTAAAAAACTCGGGGAAATTGTAGACCCGGTCCTATAACCAGGGAAACGCTTTAAACAGGAGGTCCTAAGACCAGGTTCGACTGTATATATAACAGCCCCCTCTTCTTTACTATACCACTGTACTTTTTACAATGCACTTGAAAAAAAAATTCATCATCAAAGGAAACAAATTCAACACTCATGGGTCATCAGAAGTGGTAATTTGAAAGGTATATTTTGAGGGGAATGTTTGCCTGCAGTAAACTGTCAAATTTCAAAAATTTGTATTTTGAGGTGCTAATTTTTACAATGGAATCATAATATAGGGTTAATTATATATCTATTATTGTTTAGGCCTTGCATCCCTATGATGTCTTTAAAAGATCTGCTCAGTGTACAAGTTGAATAAAAACATGCAATATGTGCTAATTCAATTCTGATTAATTTGTGACTTTCAGTGGCATCTTCAAGCCAGGAATGAATGCTATTCTTGGTCCCACTGGCAGTGGAAAGTCCTCGTGAGTTTATATTTTATATTTATAGACTTATGGCATAAATTTCATTTGATAAATCATAAAAAGATTACAATTTGTGTTTACATTATGCTCAGAAATAAGCAATGTCGCTTTTGACCTATTAATATAAACAATTTGTTCCATTTTATTTTCAATTAAAACAGCAAATTTTCTGTTGTAATATTTTATTTCTGTTAGTAATTTATTAATATGATTTCCTACCATTAACCTGGCTAAGTGATTATAGTTATTGTTTCCCAAACGGAACATTCCATGTTTTATTACTTTTTATTTCAATTCTATTCTATCCATGGAATCAGTTTCACTACAGTCGGGAATTCCCCTTATCCCTCCGCCTCATGTTACAGCATTTCACCATTGTTCACTGGCAAAATATTTTGATATGATTAACATTTGTGTATGTTTTAATTGGCTACATAAATGGTGATTCCAAATGACTTACATCAAAAAGAGAGTGCACAAATCTTTTTAATTTCAGTTTCCTCAAAAAAGCAATTTGAATACAAACAAAGCAACCAAAACAGTTAAGTAACTACAATAGTCTCTGTAGAAGCAGGGTAACATGCAGCCATTGTGCATTGTCATTACAAGCATGTGCTTTACTGTTGCCTCTTTCTGCAGTATCTTCTCCGTATCATGTGGACAATTTACTGGAAGGAAATAAGACATAAACAATTGTAGCTTAAATGGAGGTGTGTCAGAGGGAAAAAAATAATCATGTTTCAACTTAAGAAGTCTTCATCAGGAGACAAAAGGACAAATACAGTGATTATTATTATTACAAATATTTATACACCAGTTCCTACGTCATTCAGGAGCACATTCTCGTGTATTGTCACACTCAACAGGAAATGTAGGGAACAGTACTCTGTCGTGGTCAATACGGAGGTCAACGGTTTCATCTGGGATAACACTGATGAGAAAGATGCAGTCATCTATATGGACGGATCTGTAATACAACACCAAGAGAGTGCATGGGCATTTACAGCATGCTCTGTGGCAGAATAGCAAAAAAAGACAGTGGTGCATACGTTATGACCACGAGTAGCATGACGATGGAGATGATGGCAGTGACCAGGGCATTCATCTTTTTAGAGTCACAAGATTACACCCACGTCTGCATACTAAGTGATTTGATGAGTATGATAAGAAAAGTGGAGGCGGGCTCTGTACACAGGCAGTGGGTAGAGACTGCAGAAGTAAAAAATACTTAGGGTCACCTTTGTCTACGTCCCTGAACATGTGGGAGTTTGGGGAAATGAAAGAGCGGACAAGTTGGCTAGCTGTGCTGTCATTGAAGACAATCAACCAATGGATTAGGTGGACATCATCAATGCCCTCCAAGATGTGGGAAGGGCACAGGACCTCAGCAACCATGAGTTCATGTCACTCCTTCAGATGACAGAGACTGGAGTTAAGATGGGCACAGCCAGAAACGAGAAACTTAGTGGGGGTATAAGAAGACTTATCAACCAACACAGAACTGGAGTTGTCAGTCGTTGGATATTGTAGGACTTGCCGAGGAGAGGATCTGAACACCTATGGACATGTTCGGAGTGCAATGATAATGACTCGCAAATAACTCAATAAGATATATATATGTGTATGTGTGTGTGTGTGTGTGTGTGTGTGTGTGTGTGTGTGTGTGTGCGTGCGTGCGTGCGTGCGTGCGTGCGTGCGTGCGTGCGTGCGTGCGTGCGTAGAGATACAGATTAGAGATGATTTTCTATTTATCTCATGAAAATTTTTCATTTATTGAGTAGTTAGCTTTCTCACGTTATTGTTGCAAAGTAAAATTTACTATGCTCAATTTTTTTGTCCAGACTTCTTGACATCCTTGCTGGCAGAAAGGATCCAAAAGGCTTATCTGGTTCAATATTACTTGATGGTTTACCTCCTCCTGATAATTTCAAGTGCCTTGTTGGTTATGTTGTTCAGGTAAAAGTTATGTTTTTTCTTAACTCTAGATTATGATACCATAGTAAAAATTACAGCATCAAAACACAAATTCTTCAAAAATTTGATAGTTTGCAGTGTTCAAACGTTACCTCCCTCCATGACCTTCCTAATTACTATATCTGGTGATCCCTGAGTGTTTAATTTGTTTATTTGATGTAGGATTTTTTTTCCCCATTTTATAAGTTACGATCCAATAATTTGAAAAAAATCCACCAAATTTCAACAAATTGGTAGTTTATAATTTTTTTTCCCTTTGACCAGGGGAATTTCCTTGGTCATCGGCGACATCCAACTACTCTTTGTGACTTGAGAAACTCAGCGAATAACGCTTTGAGGTAGCTGAACATAATGACGAATTTACGGCATCTGTCTGAATAGATAAAATATCACATCCAGTTTAAGTGGTCAATTTCAGGTCATAAATCAACCTGAGACATGCAATCTCAGTTCCCTCTGTGTGTAATTGGTAAACACACATTTGTGTGTCAAAAGTTAAAAGAAAATACTATTTTAAGTGCTCCTAATATTACAATTAAGTGGTAGTATTTTGTACTACAAAGTGGAATGAAGCGCACTGGAAGAAGATATAATAATTAAGAGTTAATACTGTCCTAGAGAACATGCTTTCATCATCATCATGTACCATACAGGTTGGCGTAGGTGATCATGTCCCTCCACAATCTTCTATCTACAATGCATCGTTTCAGTTCTGTTGTTGACTGTTTTCCATGCCATGACACCAAGCTATCCAGTATTTTCTCTCTTTGTCACCCGCGATCTCTCTTTCCTTTTATTTTGCCAGTTGTAACCAAGTATTCCAACTTTCCTCTTCTCATGATGTGCCAGAAAAATGTTGATTGCTTCTTTCTGATGTTTTTTAAGAGCTCCCTTTTTGTGTTGGCTCTTTGAGAACTTCCTCATTGGTCTTTTTATCTGTCCAGGGAACTTTCAACATTCGTCTGAGAAATCCCATCTCTGTGGCCTCTAATTGTCTTTTCATTTGTTTGTCTACTGTCCATGATTCGCTTCCATAGGTCAGAATTGGTTCTATATAGCTCCGATGAACTCTCTTTCTCATTTTTATTGACATAGATTTGTTGCATAAGATATTTTTCATTTTCTGAAATGCTAATTTGGCCTGAGCTATTCTGCTTTTTATTTCTGTGATGCATCTCCCATCTGATGTAATTATTGTACCCAAGTATTTGAAACGTTGCACTAGTTTCAGATTTGTCTCGTTTATTTTTATGCTGCATGATGGTGATGATTGTTTCTTCGATATAACCATTACTTCTGTTTTCTTACTATTCAGACTGAGACCTTTCTTGTGAACATGCTTTAGCACTGTGAAATATAGTTTTAAGAATCAGTCAGATGAGATTTGTACAGTTATAATTGAGAAATGTCATTTTGTGTCTATTTTATCTTAGAGCATCAAACTGTGGAATTTATTTGTCAAATTTAGCTTTGCATTTTCTATCTAACATACCTGTCTGTCAGGGAGCCACGATAGCTCAGTGGTTAGTGAACTGGACTACAAAGGACAAGAGGTAGGGTTCGATCCCAACCGATGGCTTCCAGGTTCACCGAGCCTTAAAAGGGTACCGGATTTTTTTCTGGGAAAGTAAAGCTGCACGGGTGTCATACCAACCACATTATCCCAAAAATCATGTGCTGAAGGTCTGTAAAATTTATGGTCACTAACACCATATTCCCAGAAGATGGAAAACTAGACAGAGAAATTGACATGAGAATACAAAAAGCAAATGCTGTCACATACCAGCTTTCACCATTGCTAAGACATCCAAACATTTCTATGCCAGCTAAACAACAAATAATAAATAGCATCTTCATACCAACTTTGTGCTATGAAAGTCAAACATGGACCCTTTCTAAATCACATTTAAGAAAGATCAATACATGTGAGATGCGATGCTTGAGAAAAGTAACAAACAACACAAGAAGAGATAGAATACCAAATGAAACCATAAGAAAAATGGTAGGAACAAAACCCTGCCAAGAATATATAGAACAACAACAACTTAAATGGCTTGGCCACCAGGTCAGAATGAATCCTCACCAATCAACATCAAGGGCGTTCTTCTCGAGAATGCATGGAAAAAGACCAAGAGAAGACCCAGAAGAAGATTGATAGATGCAGTGACAGAGACATGTAACAACAAAGGAAAATCACTAATTCAGACAATTCGAGCAGCACAAGAACGACAAATGATATAAACCACGACACCTTTAAGGTATCAGAGAAAAGAAGAAAGATGAAGAAGAACACCATATTCCCTATACGCCACTTGACATGACGGGGGCTCTTTACTTTACCTATACCTGTCTGTGAAGCCATTCTTTTGACCCATCATCATCATCAAGTACCGGGCCTACTGGTGTAGGTGATCATGTCTCTCCACAACTTTCGATCTCGGCAGCTATTTATCATTTCTGTTGTTGACCTTCTGCCAAGCCATTCTCTTAAGCTGTCTGTTATTTTTTCTCTGTTTCCCTCTATCTCTTCGTCCCTCAATTTTTCCAGTTGTTACAATATATTCAAGTTGTTCTCTTCTCATTACATGGCTAAAAAATGATGATTATTTCTTCCTAATATTGGAAATTAGCTCTCTTTTTGCTTTGACCTCTCTCAGAACATCTACATTATTCTTCTTAGCTGTCCATGGTATTCTCAACATTCTTCTGTAAAACCACATTTCTACAGACTCCAATGATTTTCTTGTCTGTTGTCCTATTGTCCATGATTCGCATCCATATGTTAAGACTGGCTCTACATAACATTTAAGAACTCTTTTTCTAGTTTCTATTGTCAAAAATGGATTGCATAGTATCTTCCTAATTTTTTGGAAGGCTGCTTTTGCCTGAGCCATTCTGCATCTCACCTCTTTTGTACATCTTCCGTCTGAGGTTAACAAAGTTCCCAAATATTTAAATTCATTTACCTGTTTTAATATTGTTCCACTTGTCTTTATTTTGCACTGAGGTGATGTCTTTTTCTTTGTTGTTACCATTACCTCTGTCTTTTTGCTATTAAGGCTGAGTCCTTTATTTTTGCTTCCTTTCACTATAATGCCCAACATTTCTTGTAACTCATTTTCACTCTTAGCGATTAAGACTGTATCATCAGCATATCTTAGATTATTTATATCATGACCTCCAATTGTTATTCCAGGCATGTCCCTTATGGATCTTAAAATAATCTCACTATAAATATTAAACAAATCTTTTGACAGCACACAACCTTGTCTAACACCCTGTTTTATTTGTTGAAACATTCCCAATTGGTTTCCAGTTCTTATGGCCGCTGTTTGTTGCCAGTACATGTTCTTTATTATTCTTAGATCTTTGCTGTCTACGTTTATGCTTTCTAAAATTTTGATTATTTCTTGGTGCTTTACTTTGTCAAATGCCTTGGTGTAATCTATGAAACATAGGTATAGATCTGTTTTCACCTCTATGACTTTTTCTATTAAAGATCTTATGATATAAATAGCATTGCGTGTTCCTTTATCTCTAACAAAACCACACTATTTATCGCTAATTTCTGGACTGATTTTGTTTCACACTCTTCGTATGATGATTCTTAGTAATATCTTAGTCATATGACTCATAAGGCTTGTTGTGTGAAGCATATAGTCATTGTTATTGTGCGAGCATATGCTCACTGTTGTTAATTCTCGTCTCAGTGTTCTCTTCAGTGCATCTTTAAGTCTTCCTTGTTTTTCTTCCCTCTGTTTCCCATATGAGGGCTCGCTTTGAGATTCCTTTGTTGCATCACCTCATCACATGGCCAATCCAGCATACCTGCATTGCAGTAAATGAGTTTTAGATCCTGCAGTTAGTTTGAAACTGGTAATATAACGCTGTTTACAAAATAGTTGGTATAAGAGTTAAGAAAGAGATAGTGTAAATTGGGTGGAACACTATTTCCATACTTTTCACCCAGGCAAAGCAGGTAGATGACTATTAGGAAGAAAAATATTTCTTTCAAACTTGGCACATGGAACGTAAGGATTATGTACTCTACTTTTGACAAACTAGACTTGTTAAAAGATGGATACATAGAACAACCTATTCAAAGCATGAATACAAGCTAAATAGCTTCCACATGTGCTGCCTCAGAAAAATAATGAACATCAAATGGCAGGCGTGCAGGGAAACATACTACGGATCAGATTGCACTCTCAAATGTCCGGACAACTGTTTCAACAACACCTGTGAGCAGTCAACCGGGAACTGTACATGCAAGGGAACATTCTACGGGTCAGACTGCACTCTCAGGTCTCTGGACGGCTGTTTGAACGAAACCTGTGAACAGTTAATCGGGGATACTGCAACAAACCCAAGCATATGGATACCTTAATGTGTTTCTGTGCTGGACATGGTTCATTTCTTGGTGTTTTTCCGTGAAGCCATGGCTCATGTCTTGATGTGTCCGTGTTAATCATGTCTCATATCTTTATGTGTGTATGTGTTTGGTCATATCTCATATCTTAGTGTGTATCTGTGTTGGTCATGTGTCATATCTTTGTGTGTGCATGTTTGGGTTAGATATCTCATATCTTTGTGTGCATGTTTGTGTATGTCACATATCATATCATTGTGTGTGCATAGCTATGTTAGTCACATCTCATATCTTTGTGTGTGCATGTCTATGTTGATCATATCTCATATCTTTGTGTGCATGTCTATGTTAGGCATGTGTCATATCTTTGTGTGTGCATGTCTATGTCAGTCATATCTCATATCTTTATGTGCACGTTTATGTTAGTCATGTGTCATATATCTTGATGTGTGTCAGTGTTAGTCATGCCACTTATCGCTGTGTGCATGTCTGTGTAGGTCACATCTTCTATCTTTGTGTGTGCATGTCTGTGTTAGTCACCTCTAGTGACTCGGGCAGATGGTGCTCGTAAACCTGGGAGGGCCGACCATCTAAGAGCAGAATCCCCCTACAGAAAAGATCATCTGCTGCCTTGCAGGAAGATTGGGGACAATCAAAGGCTAAGGAATGCAAACCTGAATAAAATGCTGGCTGAAATCGGATGCACTGGGCCACTGGCGCAGAACACAGTGCAACATTTTAATGGCTGTTCAATCAGAGTGGATCTGGCAGACTCTAATTGTGATGTTCTGCCTGTGGGGGCGATCAACACACTTAACCTGACAGCTGACTTATGTGAGAGTCTGGAATCCTACTCTGATTGAGTCCTGATAGCAGAGAGAGAGAGAGAGAGAGAGAGAGAAATGGTAGGACAAAGTAACCAAGTCAGATGTCCTGAAATGTCCATATGTTATGGCAACACTCTGATGTCAAAGATTAAGGTGGCTGAGAATTGTTAAAAGAATGGACAACAGTCCTATCCCCAAGCAAATATTCTATGGGGAGTTTATAGGTGGGAAGTGGCCTGTGGACAGACCAAATTTGTGATACAAAAATGACTGCAAGGAATCCTTGAGTAAATGCTTGCTTGCTTGCATTCGCCCAATGACTAAGGGAGTACACCTCTTCATCATCTGCCCTCAAAAGGACATGTCGTGCTGAAGTCGGAAGTGTTGGGCCGAAAGGCGCAAATATAACAGTTATACTGCAAACCACAACACAAAGCAGACACGTCCACTACATTCTTGTAAGGGCGGATGATGAAGAGGAATATTCTAGTCTACCACGATACTCTAGAATACTTTAGTCAATGGGCGAACACAACCAACCACCACCACCAAAAGGACATTAAGTGGGCGTGTCTGCGTCATGTTGTGGTTTGCAGCATAACTGTGATGTTTGTGCCTTTCAGCCCAACACTTCCGACTCAGCATGAGTAAGTACTTAATTAGTGACAGGAACTAGGAAAAGTTTGCGGATGATTATAACACAAGGAGAAAATGTATAAAAGTGACATGCTAACATTTGAGAATGAAATGAAGTCAAAGTTAGAAGAAAAAAGATGCAAGAAAAAAGAGGTGAGACCCTCTGACTTAAAATTTTCTTGTCCATTCTGCAACCAGACCTCCTGCCATTTCAATACTAGCAAAGGAAAACCGTGACAGAAGCTGTTTGACAAAATAGCATTGAGCAGTTGCTACTAGCATTTGTCTGTTACCTACCGTCTGTAAAGACACAAATGACCATTTATATAAATATAAATACAGAATGTGTGTTTATTACTTTTTTCAAAAGTCATTTATGAAAATAATAGACTTACATAAAAACCATATAAATTATTATAAATTAATAGTAAATACTGTTCCTTAGGATGATGTTGTGATGGGCACACTGACAGTTAGGGAGAACTTTGAGTTTTCTGCAGTCCTCCGCCTTCCAAGTTCAGTCACCAAGGCAGAACGGAAAAGGAGAGTTGACCAGGTTATACTTGAGCTAGGCTTGACGGAAGTTGCAGATTCAAAGGTGTGTCCAATTCTTGTGGCTTGTTAAAAAAAAATAAATAAATAATCAGCAATATAAGTATCACTAACAAGAAAGTTATACATGTGTATTTATATGTATACACATTAGTATCAAATAATAATTTGCAATGGACATATCTAAAAGACAATCAGTTAAATTTTTTTTTAAGTCTTAGCATTTAGGTTATGTATGAATTTCTTTGTTTGTGTTGTCTATATTTAAAATTCTACTTCACTTTTTGTATAGCTTTGAACAGAAGTATATTTTTCTTCATGTTATATGTCAGGTTGGTAATGAGTTTATACGAGGGGTCTCAGGTGGCGAGAGAAAGAGATGTAACATAGGTATGGAGCTGATTATCTCCCCACCTGTGCTGTTTCTCGATGAGCCAACCACAGGCTTGGATGCTAGCACAGCCAATGCAGTGATGCTTCTGTTAAAGAGGTACATTTTAATTCATCCCATAACAGTTAATATCTAAAAAATATTGTTCTATCTTTAGTGTTCTTTTTAGTGTTTCTGTTTGTCTGCCTATTTTTCTTTCACCCTTTATTTCCAACTTGAGTGAACTTTAAATATGTTTATAGATAGTAAATAATTGTGTATGCTTCTTTTTGTTCTACCACAATAAAAGCTGGTTTTAGAGTAGGATAGGCTATGCCCAGAAGAGACATAGAAGCAATTCCAAGAATTGCCATATAATTATCCCAAGGGAAGGTGAAAGAGAGGCAGATCAGGAATAACATGGTAGAGAACATTAAGAGATAGTGACCAACAGTGTGGATCAGACTTAAAGTTAAAATTAAAGTCAGAACTTGAAAAACTGATAGTTATATTACTTACTGGTTTAGAGAGTTATAATTAATCAGAGAAGGCTTTTGTTCTTTATTTATTTTTATGTTTTGTGTATGTCATGTTTCATTTCCACAAGTTTTTATCAGTTGAACAGTTTTAATTTGACTTAATAGGATGTCGTGATATAATTTTTTTTAGTGCAATCCTTTGTCATATTTTTATTTTGCTCCTTGCAGATTGTCAGACCGTGGTCGAAACATCATATTTTCAATCCATCAGCCCAGATATTCCATCTACAGATTGTTTGACTCTCTTATGCTTTTGTCTCATGGAAATGCTGTATACCACGGGCCTGCCAGGGAGGCTCTGGAATATTTTGCCTCCATTGGTGAGTTGAAAATTTTTGGTCGAAATATAATTTTTTTTTGTTTATCTGGCCACTGTTAATTTCTCTTTTATCAACTACGATGCTCTGTTTTTAAATACATCACAACTAATTTCATACAAGTGATGTGACACAAATTATGATCTTGGTATGCTGAGGTCTGATGCATGTTTACAGAACTGACCTATTGCTGTTAGTGCAGTCTCTTTTACCAGATTGCTAAAAGTTGGCTGATGAATTCAGTAGCACACTGGTGAAAAACATGTCATATTACTTGCCAAAATTATTCCTTCAAACTTGTGCCGTGTTGTTTTTCATATTCCAACAGTTTCTTTAATTTGCTATATTTCAATTAGTTGTGAAGCTCAACAGTGTATTGCAGTGTTATGTAGATGTAACGAATTTTTACTTCCTGGGATAATTTTTGGTTTTATGCTTTGAAATAATCTAATACTTTGTTTCAGATTTGTCATTAATAGTCTCTTCTTTGTGCACCTTCAAGCAGGTTGTATTGTACTGTGTTCTGCGCATTGAAGCACATTATGTATAATTACAAGAATGTTTTTCCAGTCCTTGATTTTCTATGTTCTTCCTGCAAGACAACAATAGTTAATTTTCTCCTTTGGGGAGGCATTCTTACTATACCAATGAGTGTTTGTAGCAAGTTTTCTTTCACTTGAGTGAATTATCCTCAATGAATAATATATTTCTACATGCACATATTGTTTTACTGGGTTTTCTCTCTAGCTTTTGCTTCAAAATGTTGTGCTTTCTGGATATACATTTGGTATAAATCATTATATTAGAGCTCACTAGCTTTTGCTTCAATAAGTTTTGCTTTCTGGATATACATTTGGTGCGAATCATTACATTAGAGCTCACTAGCTTTTGCTTCAATAAGTTGTGCTTTCTGGATATACATTTGGTGTGAATCATTACATTAGAGCTCACTAGCTTTTGCTTCAATAAGTTGTGCTTTCTGGATATACATTTGGTGCGAATCATTACATTAGAGCTCACTAACTTTTGCTTCAGTAAGTTGTGCTTTCTGGATATACATTTGGTGCGAATCATTACATTAGAGCTCACTAACTTTTGCTTCAGTAAGTTGTGCTTTCTGGATATACATTTGGTGTGAATCATTACATTAGAGCTCACTAACTTTTGCTTCAGTAAGTTGTGCTTTCTGGATATACATTTGGTGTGAATCATTACATTAGAGCTCACTAACTTTTGCTTCAGTAAGTTGTGCTTTCTGGATATACATTTGGTGTGAATCATTACATTAGAGCTCACTAACTTTTGCTTCAGTAAGTTGTGCTTTCTGGATATACATTTGGTGTGAATCATTACATTAGAGCTCACTAACTTTTGCTTCAGTAAGTTGTGCTTTCTGGATATACATTTGGTATAAATCATTATATTGGAACTGATGTACCTGTCAACACCTGCTAGGTCTCAGCATTTGCAAGACAAAGGCATCCGCCCAACCATTGGTGTTAATGAGTTTTATTGTTTTCTTTTTACAGTTTTGTCTATATTTTCATTGTCATTCAGAAAAAGACACTTGATTTTCTGAAATTTGCTGAAGAGGTTCTAAAAGTTATTGGAGTTGATATTATAGAAAAGCAGAACAATTGCTTCCAGAGAAAAATGATATTGTTGGTTATTGTTTTGCATTGTTCTTGATGAAACAAGTCTGTAAACATGACACATATTTTGTTGATCTAGTTTATGATTTGTGTAGAACATTGAAATGATTGTGGCTGATAAAAAAAATTGTTCTTATTTTTGTTCTAAAAATGTTGTGACACAGGTATTCTATCGGTGATCAGTTTTGTTTATTTTTGCCTCTATTTTATTCCTTGGTTGTTAAGAATGGTGGAAGATACATAATTTATTGTTATACATTTCAGGTTACATTTGTGAAGAACACAACAATCCACCAGACTTTTTCCTTGATGTGATCAATGGAGATTCCACAGCAGTATCCTCTACCGCAGCTGGTCATGATTGGCAAACAACAGATTTGGATGCTAGTAATGGTCTTCTCAATTCAGAGGAGGTAAAAAAGAACAGTAAGTATAAAAGATGAAGGTGAAAAAATATTGGATATTGTAAAGAAAATTAACAATTTAGTTGTTTTATATAATGTAACTTAAAGAAAGGTGGATAGTTATAAAAAAAGAGGAACTTTTATCATCATCATCATCATCAAGTACCGTGCCTACTGGCATAGGTGATCATGTCTCTCCACAATTTTAGATCTTGGCAGCTATCTATCCTTTCTGTTGTTGACCTTCTGCCAAGCCATTCTCTTAAGCTGTCTGTTATTTTTTCTCTTTGCTTCCCTCTATCTCTTCGTCCCTCAATTTTTCCAGTTGTTACAATATATTCCAGTTGTTCTCTTCTCATTACATGGCCAAAAAATGATGATTGTCTCTTCCTAATATTGGAAATTAGCTCTATTTTTGCTTTGACCTCTCTCATGACATTTTCATTACTCTTCTTAGCTGTCCATGGTACTCTCAATATTCTTCTGTAAAACCACATTTCTACAGACTCCAATGATTTTCTTGTCTGTTGTCCTATTGTCCATGATTCACATCCATATGTCAAGACTGGCTCTACATAACATTTAAGAACTCTTTTTCTAGTTTCTATTGTCAAAAGTGGATTGCATAGTATCTTCCTCATTTTTTGGAGAGCTGCTTTTGCCTGAGCCATTCTGCATGAGGTGATGTCCTTTTCTTTGTTGTTACCATTACCTCTGTCTTTTTGCTATTAACTATTATCATAGTTAATAATACTATTATCATCATTTACTTTTATCATAGGAAGATATTAAGAGTTAAAAATAGTGATAGCAGCTACTGCTTCATTTATTCTTTATTGGGTTCTTTCCATGGTGTTTATAATCCACTACTATTCACATAGGAAGAGAAACAAGTAAAGTTAATAAATTGTTTACAAATATTTTTTTTCTGAATAAAAAACAGATTACAAATGATTTAACAATTTTAAAAATAGGCAGCACATAAACAGACAGTTTAATGTTTTAATTTTAAAAATGTCTCTATTAACAGCAGATTCAACTAAAGCAGTGTACAAGAGCTAACTAGTGCACAATAGACTCTTGTTTAGATGTTTACTCATGAATGTTTGTTAAACTGTGTAACCATGATTTTAAAATATGTTAAAAAATCTAGCTGCATTGCATACTTAAGATACCATAGGACTGTGAAGTGGTTTAACCCCATGTTCTGAAACTTTTCAGTTGGCCCAGCTGAAAAAAATAGAATGTGTCGATTTTGGTCACTAAATGAAAGATCTTTAGACAGTAAGAAAGAGCTAGAGAGATAAATAACATTGGTTACCTCTCTCTTTATCTTTCCCCATTGCACAAAGATGTCCCTAAAAGATATTCTCCTCTCCCTGTGGACTTCCGTTTCCAATATGGTGGAACAAGGTTTATGTTCTTTGGACCGTTGCAGAAATTGCATTTGTGGACTGATTAGTTTTGGCTCTTCAATGCAATTTTCTGCGTTAAAGTCAATCTGATGATCCACTTAACAAATTTCGCCGATGATGCAGAGTCGTACACACCTCAATGCTCCTCTTTGTCAAGTCCAAGTCTGTGAATGCAACCTTCCCCTGTCTAGAGTTGATATGCGGTTTACATCAACACATTGAGTGCTGTTCCAAGGCCATCATTGGAATTGTTTGACGTCAAGTATTTACATGTTACAACTCATTAATATGGACTGCTCTGCCAAGTCATTCGCAGTTTTCACTTTAGAGATTGTGCATCATCTTTTCATGCAATGTTGGCTGCATTTATTAGAGTAATTGGGATTTTATGGGTGCAGCCATTGTTGTGTGTACTGCGTCATCACAATGGCTGATTGTATATCCATAAAACGGCCGTATGCTAATAGTGAAAGGCTGAATGGAGTTTCGTATATGATTTTGCAGAACCGGGGTCACTCCCGGAGGTTAATGTTAGTTAGGAGGGATTCATAATTTCACAAATTCACATTGCAGGGAGATCTTACAGTCTATTGTTTGATGTGCGACGTGGATAGTCCGATGACTAACTGTGTTACATATGTTTGGATTTGGAGTCAGGGTGATGTCCTAGCATCATCAAGCGCTATACATTTAAAAAAAAAATGACAATAATCATTCTCAGGAGGACGTGAACTTCCTGTCAATATGGTTGATAGGCGGCAGGAACCATTAAAGGCTATGTCTGAAAAATGTTCCTTGTTGCAGTTTCCTCATATTCCAAGTCTGGCCTGTTGCAGGAGCTACTGAATTAAGAGCTCTGTGCACACTGTGAGCTGTGCGTATCATCTGTTTTGATCTTTTTCAATATTCCGATTGTTTATGATGAATGATGATATTATATGATGGAAAACAGATGGCTGTGTTCACTTTCTGTGTGGTTTTGCCGTATGTCTTTTGGCGTGTGCTGAGACTGTTATGATGGGGACTACAGCTACCTTTCTTTGTTTGGGAGATAAATAGTAATTCGGATGATTCCACTGGCATGGGCAGTTGAGCAATTATGGATTTTAATTCGTTTGCAGTAATACCGGGGCCTTCCATAACCATAACTATTGCTATGGAAAATCTTTACATATTTTTTTTCTAAAATCTAGATAACGTCATTTGGAGATGATTTTTGTTACTGTTTTCATTACCCCTGAATGGATATAAGTAATGACAGCAAGGAAGAACACTGCCCCTCTCCATCCCCTCAAATACTGAGGCTTAGTAAAAATTGTATATTTGACTTCCTTACAATATCATTATGTTACAGGGGATTAGTTGTTTTTTTTTCTAACTGGAGATGATAAGCCAGAATGCACTTTCGCTGAAAAGAGTTAGTGACTCACGGACCAGCAGCTGATAAATACAACTCCACCTCCATGGAATTGTTCTGGAAACAATGTCTGGCCACTTGAATAGGGATCAAGAGGGAAGAAAATCCTGCACCCAAAAACATGATGAGATCAGAAATGTCAAACTGGAAGGTGTAGATATCACATCTATACTCACTTAATATCTTTTTTAATGGTAAAGAGGAGTTGTTGTTTAGTAAACAAAGAAGAAAAGTAAAGTAAAAAAGTAAAGTACCCCCGTCATGCCAAGTGGCGTATAGGGAAATGGTGTTAGTGAACATAAATTTTACAGACCTTCGGCACTTGATTTTTGGGGTAAAGTGGTCTGTATTATGCCCGTGCCGCTTTACTTTCCCATAAAAAAAATCTGGTACCCATTAAAGGCTGGGTGAAGCGGAAGCCGTTGGTTGGGATCGAACCCTACCTCTTGTCCTTTGTAGTCCAGTTCACTAACCACTGAGCTATCGCAGCTCCAAGAAGAAAAAGACTACCCTAAATAACTAGTACCAGTGCCCATATTTGTAGCAGGGTTGATGAAGTGTCTCTGAAAATGAACCCTTGATATCTTTGGTCATGATCAGTGTTCAGTGTGTGTATAATATTCACACGCTTATTGTTAAGAGAACCTTTCAATGTTTGTGCTAAAAATACAAATGTACAACTTGCTGTAATAATTAATAATTTAACTCTGGAATGAATTATTTGATGGTTCAGGCAGAATTACCTGTCTTGATGTTGTGAACAATTTAATAACATCAAATGCAAATCATGCAGATTTTATTCCCAAATAAAACAAGAAATAAAAATACTGTAGAAAAGTGAACACATTTTTATAGGGGCTTACTATTATTTGAGCTTCACAGTTTAAAAAAAACCATCAGGTTTGGTGTTGAAGAGTTAATCATTTTGTATTATAGGTATAACTATTATATAAAAATAAGGCATTTGGTTAATAATGTGAAAATGTTTTTTTCTGCAATAGTACCAAATAGGTTTTATAATGGTTTATTTAAAATCGTATACTTGTGTCTTTTACCCACAGAGCAGTCAAAAGATCATGTGATTGGCATTGATGGTAGGTATCATAGACTTATTTTATATTTCAAGTTTTATGTCATGTTTTTACTTTTTTGATTTTTAACTCTTGCTTAAACATCTTTATCAAACATGCCAGGAAAGCAAATTATAATGGTTGTTTTTGTTGGCATATCACATAAGTTGTGTAAGTTTATATAACTTTGCTGCTGTTTTAAAAGTGTGTTTAGAGTTTAACATGAATTAAATGTTATTATAAAAGAAAATTCGTATTTTAGTATTCTTTATAATTAGTAGTTGAATTAACTCATGAGTTATTATAACTTATATGTTATCCAAAGACATAGCTTTTAGCATGTCTTTTATCAATGTTTTAGCATGTCTTTTATCAATGTCCGTGTGGTTACTGAAGCTCTGACCTTGGTCAGAGGAGAAAAGAATAGAGCCACTGTCACCTGCCATGCTTGGTGTAAAAAGCAACTAAAGAAGTTGGGGTCAAGGTCTTTGCCAGTTCTATGAAATTTGTGCACCATATCTGAAGCCAGCTTCAGTGCTTTCACTAGTGTGTGTGGTGGGCATGCTTCATACTGGCGAACATGCTGAGGAGGAAATCTGAGCACTTGAGTTATCTGTTGTGCAATGAAGATGATCTGTTGACTAAATTAAACAAAAATTAAACTAGCATTTAGCAACTATTTGTCATTTCTTGTTCTTGGTAAATATTCAAAACATCAGTTAAATGTAAGAGACAGAATATTTTTTGTTGTTGCCCTGTTTCATTATTACCATTTCACTTTCTCTCTATTTCTCTAAGAGAATACAATTTCAAGGTTTTCTTTTTATCTTAAGTTAGCTTCACTAACTGTTATTGTTGAATATCAATATTTCTTATTTAGTGATTCTGCACAATTAAAAAAAAAATGTATTGTTGAAATTGTTTTTGCTCTTTATTTATTCATAGGAGATAATGTGTCTTTGAAGGACCATTATAAACAATCAAAGTGGTGCAGTAGGTAAGTGCGTAATATGAATTAACATAGGCTTACTAGTTCAGTTTTTTTCATTCACTGAGTGCCGTCTCCACATTGAAGGTTGGCTACCATAGAGTACTATTCTGTTCTGTTTTTGCTTTGGTAGTGCAGATTGTCATAGGCTGACTTGTCCATCTTTTGATGTTTACTCATCCATGTTAGTCTTGGTCTGCCTCTTTTACCTTGTATTTGCCCTTCCAAGAATACTTTTAGTAGACTGTTATATCTTTTAACATGCCCAAAAAATCTCAACTAGTTTGAATTGTGTTTACTAGTTCTCTCTTCATTTTTAGTTCTTTAAAGACTTCATCATTTGTTTTTTTTTCTTTCCATCCAATTCTTCTATTGTTCTATAAATCCACGTTTCAAAGGCTTCAATTTTCTGTTCTGCTTTCTTGTCTAATTTCCATGTTTCTGCACCATACAGTTGAGAAGATATAACATTTTGCTATTATTAGTTTTAGCCCTAGTGCTATTTGTTTTGATGTTAGTATATTTTTCATGGCATTGAAGTTAATTACACACACACATTTTGTCACACCCGCGAATCCTTCTTTCTCATTCCAGCCACAGTCCACGACACAGGGAAGAAATTTTTCATTTCTTTACCAGTTTTGACTATTTTGTTTTGGGTGTTTCATTACTAGTTAGCTATGCAGGATTAGTTTAATTTACTTACATATCTGTGTGTGTGTTTGTTTGTTTCTGCTTAAGGCCTATTGAGCTGAAACGTTGTTCAAATTTGTGTCGTCTATCAATTACATAAAGCTTTTACTATACTATTTTTTCAATTTTTTTTTTTCAAATCTCCCTCACATTTAGCTTTACTGCAGCTTCACTTTTTTATGCATTCATTTGCATTTCTTTGCCTTACTGGTAAATAGTAAGTTGTATAATAATTATATTTGTTTTTTTAATGTTTGAAATAGTTAACAATATTGTTGGAGAAGAGTTAAATAAAATGGAATAAAAAGATTGAGAAATTGTCTTGTTGACAGAGTCTCTGATGAATTGAAATCAATTTGGGATGATCATCAGAGGGATATAAACAGTGGTAATGCCATCCAAATAAAGAAAGTTGAATATAAAAGTACATTTGCCACTCAGGTGAGCTGTAATTATGAATGTATTATGCAACATTGTAATACATGATTACTTCTTCTTTCCTTCCTCATTTGCCTCTAAACATTGAGGAGAGATATAGTTTTGCAGTCTTTTTGCTTTTCTATTGGTCTCTTCTGCTGTTATGTATCCTAGTATCTCTAATATTCAAACAATCTGTATTTTTTTTTCTTGATCGACCCTTTGGTCTAGTGTTCCAGTGGTATTCGCTGGTCTTGTTGTTATGGTTATTCGAGGGTCCAGTGTCACTGCAAACGAATGGAAATCCTTAATTGCTCAACTGTCCATGCCAGTAGAATCATCCTAATTAACATCTCATCAAATATCCAAAGAAAGGCAGTTGCAGTCCCCATCGTAGCAAACACAACACACGTCAAAAGACATAAGGTGCATTATAGTACTGACAGTGTATGCATCAGAACTCTTCTTCGTCATACGATATCATCATTCATCATAAGAAATCTGAATATATAAACATGATCGGGATGAAAAACACAGCTATCTGTGTGAACAGAGAACTACTCAGTAGCTCCGGCAGAAAGCCAGACTTCGAGTATGAGGAAACTACAAGGAACACTTTTTAGACAGTTCCTCAATGGTTCCCTGTCACCTATCTGCCATATTGACAGGAAGACCGGTATTGTTGTTTTGTCTTTTTATCTTTTTGTCCTATCACATGACCAAACCATTTTATCTGGTGTTTCTTTATATATTATAATAATGGTGGGGATTATTCCTAGCCTTTTTTCTCAGTTCTTCACTTCTGATTTTCACTTGATTACTGATTAAAGATTTGACCTTACTACATTCTGTGCAGTCCATATAGGACCTCCTTCTTATCCAACAGGTGACACAAAGTATGCATACTTATCATTTATGTAAATTGCTGTTTATGTACACTTATGATTCATTGGATACAGTCGAGTACAGTTCTATAAACAGAGTATAATTCTTGAATTTGATAGTCTATTCATTGTTCAAGAGTAATGTAACAAAGTTAAACCATTTGTTTATTGTGTGACTTGTACTTCATTAAGTAACTTTTATAATTTTGAGCATAAGTCAGTATAATTTCTTGGGGCTGCAGAAAGATGTGCCTCAAGGCTAATGAAATTATGAATTTTTAATTGAATTATAAAAGAAATAAAAATGATGAATAATATTTGTTCAGCAGTAAATAATAATAATAGTGATTGGGGATGTCTGCAAATCTTCCTTGAGAGAATTCTTTTTTTAAGTGAAAGAAACAGGGATAATCTGGCATCAGATTGTAACATGTGAACAAAAACGAAAAAATAGCACAGCAACATTTAAGGGAGATACGATGTTAAAATAAGAAGACAAAAGGGGCGTAGGAGAAAGGAGATGACACCCAGGTATCGCAAATCCATCTTGTTCATTCTGTGATCAAATATATCTAACAAATATTAGCATATTCAGCCATATGTATATATATATATTAATTTCGCAGCTCTTATCTGCCTTGTAGAATATGTGTTGCAGACTCAGATGATTGTAAATATATTATGCGTTATTTTCATATTTCACTTTCCTTGGAAAATTTTATACAAAATTTAAGCAAGCTTACTATTATGGCAATAATTATTATATTACATTTTTTTAGTGAATGTTTACTTTATTTATTCAGTACTTTTTAAAATAATGTTTCTAAAGATTGTGACTGTTTCTAAGAGGTGCATAAAGAATCTCATCAGAAATCCACAAGTATCCATCATGCAGGTTAGTTGTCTTCACTCTCTCTATGACTCTTTCATTACTGCAAGATATTAATCCTAGGTTGTGACGTTTGTCAAAACAAAAAAAAACATTATTGGAATTCGACAGTTCGCAGTGCACAAAAATTTTCCCTCCATATGGCCTTCCTAATTATTCCCGCTGGTGACCCCTGACAAGTCATTGCTGGTGGGTTTTTTTTTCAAAACAACATGTACATTTAGTGAAAACTGCTAATGTAATGTAAAAATGCATTTAAAAAAAAATAAATTTGACCATAAGTGCAATAAATTTTTTTTTACCCGTGACTGAAAATCTCTTCTGTCAGTGAATCAAATAAACCTTTATAAACTCGTGATTGGCAACAAACGATGCTAAAATAAAAGCTGGACTGATGGTCAATAAACAAAGAAATGTCCAGTAGTGCTATAAGTTTGAACTCTGGGCCATAATCGGGGCCAGAACTGGCAAACGGATTACTCCATCTGATCCCTGTGGATCTTCTTAAGTAAACACAAAGCTTTAAAGCAAAAGTTCAAAGAAAATATTTTTTCTGCAAAACTACAAAGGGTGTTTGCCATTTTGATGAATGTATTGTAAAAACATGACTCACAGATAGGTGTTGTAATCTAGGATTAAATACATTCAATTACACCATGTTAAATGTTGTAGTTATTAACTCTTGTGAGAAAATGTTTAATGTTTGTTTTTCCATTTGTTATATACTATTTGCTCTCATTGAGTTTTGTGGTTTTTGTTTACTAAACAGAATATTTAGAAGATTGAATGTATGCTGTATATTGTATGTGGGTGAACATTTTTTAAAATACATTTTGATTTGCTTTTAATTCATTTGTGGTAATGACTGAGTTATTGATAAACATTACTTATAAATATAGCTGCACATCCAGAATAAAGTATTTATAAGTAAAAAGAAAATGCAGTTATAATGCATGTCAGACATTTGACCAACTAACAACATATTACTGAATGTATACTAGACAGAGTGGAAATGATGCTTTTTTATTTGACATAATATTGCAATATAATTGTTTTTAATATGAGAGCACAACACATTTTTTGGTTTTGAAATAAATGAGATGGTAAATGTTGGTTGGCACTTATTGCTCCATTGGTAAATGTTGGTTGACACTTATTGCTCCAATGGTAAATGTTGGTTGGCACTTATTGCTCCAATGGTAAATGTTGCTTTGCACTTATTGTTCCAATGGTAAATGTTGATTGGCACTTATTGCTCCAATGGTAAATGTTGGTTGGCACTTATTGTTCCAATGGTAAATGTTGGTTGGCAATTATTGCTCCAATGGTAAATGTTGGTTGGCACTTATTGCTCCAATGGTAAATGTTGGTTGGCACTTATTTCTCCAATGGTAAATGTTGGTTGGCACTTATTGCTCCAATGGTAAATGTTGGTTGGCACTTATTGCTCCAATGGTAAATGTTGGTTGGCACTTATTGCTCCAATTCTGTGTAGAGTCTTTCAAGATGTATTTAGTTCATGGAAAACATTAAGAGTAAAGGCTCCCTTCATGCCTCACTTGGTGTATGGGGAATATGGTGTAAGGGACCATATATTCTCCATGACCAACGGCACATTTTTGGGTGATATAATTGGTATCATACCAGCCGCCTATACTATTAGCACATTAATAGAACCAGTATATTAATGTTATAGTCCTAAACTCTGTATTTATGTCCACAAACACTGCCAAAAATTTAAGTAAAGAAAAGACATCCAAGAATATTTGTAATTGGAAAAGTAGCAATAAAGTAAAGGGTGCTTATCATACCTTTGTGGTGTTTGGACAACATGGTTTAAGTGTCCATATTTTTTTCATGATCACAAGCACATATGTAGGTTATGATGTCAGTATCACACCAAGTTTGAAATCTCTACACATTTTTTTCCTTTTGTTGGAGTCAATCAGCAGAATACCAATCCTATGATTTGTCCATTCAGCTACATTTTTTTCCCCTGGTAAATGTGTTTTCAATTTAACTGCTTATCAGCTAAAAGTTTGTAAAGTGTCTGGCCAAGAATATAATGATAGCTGTGCACAGAGTAATGTAATTACAATAATGGTTTATATAATTCATCTTCCAGTTTACTGTGATTGCTATCTTTGCCTTGATTGTTGGTGCTGTATACTTTGATACCAGCACATCTAAGAGTACTGGGATACAGAATAGGTAAGGAAACTAGTTCTCACAATACACACTGAGTCACCATCTTTCTACCATTTTCTAAGCAAATTGAATGTTAGCATTGCAGAAATAGAACTAAATATGCTCAGGGAAACACGTTATCGTGCAACATTATCCATTATGGCATGATTTAAAATGTGCATGTTTCTGTGTGGGTGGTTATACACTTTCCTGTGCAGTTACAAGTGCCTCATACTATTTATGGGGAGATAATCATAATGCAAGCTACAACACATGAAAAGTAACATAGGGGAGAATTTATTACAGGTAGAAGGAATAGAAGTGTGTAGATCTAATCTCACACATAAAGAATGTAATCATTGAAATAATGATTAGTGGCCTATCTCCCCTATAATGTCGAGAAGATAGAGGGCCAAAATACTTGCTCGGTGGGAGATCTTCCTCTAATGATTGCCTCCTGCTGTGAAGCTCTGTATAGTTTCCCATTATTATGTTTCCAAATTAATTTGTGTCATTTGTTTTCCAGTATATTTTTTACTGCAATGTTGAAATTTTCTGCTATGTTTTATTTTCACTGAAGAAAAGCTGTTTCTTTGCATTATAATTTGTAATCCCCCATTTTTACTTTCCTCAGAAAGCTTAGTAACAAGGGAATAAAATAATAATGCATTGTGCACTGCAAGTGAAGTAGGGTGATTAAAATTTTGTCTGTGTATATATTCATTCAGAAAACAGACCACGTGACAAGGCAGAAAGAACAAAACACAACACAACGAGCTTTCAACAAACGTTGTGAGAACACCAGACCCAAGGGTCGACCACGAAAAAGATGGGTCGATGGAATATTAGAAGCACTAGGAAACATAACAGCAGCAGAGGCGAACAGAAGAGCAAAAGACCGCAAATTATATCTCCCCTCGACGCTGAAAGGCAAATGAGGAAGGAAAGAAGAAGAAGAAGAAGAAAACAACAAGAGATATAGAAACAAAGTTGAACGCATTTGAAAATAAATGTCTCAGGAAAATACTTGGTATAGCGTGGAACGAATTCAAAACAAACGAGAAAATTAGAGAAACCGCCAATCAACCACTAATATCTTCAGTAATCAAGATGATGGTCATATGTTGGACATGTGATGAAAAGAGATAATAACCAAATAGCAAAGCAAGCCCTCATGTGGGAAACAACAGGTAAGAGAAAAAGAGGAAGACCCAGAGAGACACTGAGAAGAACATTGATGAGAGAGACAAGAGCAGCAGGAATCGGCTCCCTCAATGAGTTAGAGCTGCTTGCACAGAACAGAGACAAATGGCGAAATTTGATAAAATATCTTTAAAAGAATTGAAAACTGCTAGAACAAAAATTCAGATAAGAGGAGAATCTTGGTCTACGCCCTATGAGCCGGCTATGGCTCGAAAGGTCAATAGGTAGATAGATAGATATATATTCAGAGACATATTTTTCTGTAACAAAAATTATTAAACCATTTGAAATTTCTCAGGGTGGGTGCATTCTTCTTCATAATTATGAACCAAGTGTTTGGGAACATGTCAGCTGTTGAGCTATTCATTCAAGAGAGGGCCATCTTCATGTGAGTTAATATACATGTACAGCTTTATAATGAGTTAACATATACATGCAACCTTATAGTGAGTTAAAAATATGTGCAATAATACAGGTAGTTTGCAATATGTGTGTATTGATGCATAAATCATCTCTGAAAGACTTCTCCATCTGTGAAAACGACTGGTAACATCTGGCAAGTGATCGCACATCATGGAGAGCACGTATAAGGAACGGTATAACAACATTTGAGACTGTTCTAAGACAGGACTTAGAAGAGAAGAGACTCATGAAAAAGGATGGTAAACCCTGTGGACCAGCGAGCCTGACCTGTTCATTATGTGACCGCGTGTGTTTGTCAAACATTGGTAGAATTAGCCACGAGAGAAGCTGTTCGGCAAAAACAATACCTCAAAAAAATACGCAATAGCCTCCACTAGACCGTCTGACAAGACGAAAAGGGCCATATATGTATTGATGCAGTAAGTTAACTACACTGAGGCTGCCTGAATTATACTGTTGTGGTTTGTGCTAATAATCACTTTGATAGCAGTCACTGATCAGCTTAATTAATTGATGAGACAGATCTGTGTACTTGTAGGCTAGATACATAAAGTAAAGAACACTCTCTACAAGAATGTTTGCTGTACAGGAAGGGTTGGAAGAATATATATCCATTCAAGATGTACTGCTTCAAATGTTTATTGAGTTTATTCATGTTGATGTACACACACTTCATCTTATGCCAAAAGCAAATCAATATCTGTTGATTTGCCCAGAGTGCTGTTATGTTAACTCCAATATCAAATATACAACTCTATTGAGTCATCCTATTATTTTTTTCTTAAAATTGCTTTCACTTTCAATTTATTTATTACTGGTAATTCCTTGGGGAAATTGTATAGATCAAATGCGTAGTCTAATTATTTTATCATAACCAGAAGTGTGAATCAACAGAAACAGAAGTAGCTGATTTACATGGATCTAAAATTCAGTTGCATGAAAAAGTAATGTACTAAATAAATCTATTAAGTTATACACAGCCAGCCACCAAGTGGGGGTTTGACTATTTTGTTGCAAGTATTTGTGACCAGATCAGTTCTTATCTTGATTTCAGCCATGAGAATGTGAGTGGCTTTTACCGTGTTTCTACCTACTTCCTGGCAAAGGTTTTCTGTGATGTTATACCAATGAGGATGATACCAGTCATTATCTTCTCAAGTATAGTGTATTTTATGATAGGTGGGTTTTGCTTTATTCTTTGCCTTGGATTTATGGTTTTATATTTATGAAAGCAATAATTATAGCTTTATTCACAGTTGTTTGAATGATTATATTATGATGAATATATATACACAAACGTGAACACACACACAGAGACCTTTCAATTGAAAATTTGATAATTTGTATTAAATATCATGCGTAAAACCCATATTATTGTGCATCTAGTATGTGGTAGTGGTGATCTGCATCTACCAATTGATGATGCTGGGATGCCTGCAGAATACATAAGAACTTGGGAAACAGTTCAACAAAATGGCTGCTTCCTTGCAATGGTATACCAAGCAAGAAGAACAGAGAAATGTTGTAATATTTTTGTTCAGCACTGGTGTGAAATTTGTAATTGGATGAGTATTCAGCTCGGTGACAAGAATAGAAATATGAGTCACACACAAGTGTTTGAATGGATTGAAAAGTTCAAGATGGTGTTACAACAGTGAAGGATTCTCCTTGCTCAGGCCCAGCATTAATGGAAGACAATTGCATTAGTGGAGAATGTGATGCAGGAAAACCAATGTGTTACAGTCAAGGAGGTGTCATTAGTATTGGACATTAGTATTGGACATTAGTATTGGACATTAGTATTGGACATTAGTATTGGACATTAGTGTTGGACATTAGTATTGGACATTAGTGTTGGACCAGTCCATCTTATCATTCATAGTGATCTGAAGTTCCAAAAAGTGTACAAGATGGATACCCAAGTGGTGGTACATGAGTGGTCACACACCTTTCCTAAATAATTTTTGTTTGAGGTCTCTACACACTTGTCAAGTGCTGGTATAAGTGCATTGAGCTAGTAGGAGACTATGTTGAACATTGATTATGTAATTATTTCAGTGTTTGCAAGAAATATTTTGTAAACACAAAAAATGTCTGCTTTTTCCATTGAATGCATAGAAAAAAATATGTTTTTTCATATACACAGCTTGTAATTATTTATATACAGATATTTATTTATCAATACCAATATATGCCTGCTTTATAGACTACACCAAAGCTTTTGATAGAATACACCATAACCAACTTATAGACTGCCTAAAGGATATAAATCTAGACGACGCAGACATACGACTAATATGTAATTTGTACTGGGAGCAAACAGCAATAATAAGATATAACAAGGAGAACTCTACACCCATGGACATAAAAAAAGGAGTAAGACAAGGATACATCCTATCACCAAGCTTGTTCAATCTATACACTGAGCAAATCTTTAAAAACATCTCAGAGATGCCAGGCCTAAACATTAATGGAAAGATAATCAATAACCTAAGATATGCTGATGATACTGTTCTACTAGCAGAAAATCCTAAAGACCTACAACAATTGCTTAATGTGATAAACATAACAAGCAAAAAATATGGACTAGAAATGAATATCAAAAAGACTAAAACTATGATCATAAACAAAGAAAATTCTGAAGACCTACAATTAAATATCACAGTTGAGAGAATACATCTGGAGACAGTCCAGAGTTACAACTACCTGGGACATACTATAACCATCATCATCATCATTGAGTGCCGTCTCCGCAACGAAGGTTGGCTACCATGGAGCGCCATTCTGCTCTATCTCTTGCTTTGATGGTGCAGGTTGTCATCAGTTGATTTGTCCAACTTTTGATGTTACTCGTCCATGTTAATCTTGGTCTGCCTCTGCCTCTTTTACCTCTTTTTCCCCTCCAGGATTACTTTTAGTAGGCTGTTGTGTCTTTTAACATGTCCCAAGAATTGCATTTGTCTTGTTCTAATTGTGTTGAGAAGTTCTCTTTTCATTTTTAGTTGTTTTAAGACTTCATCGTTTGTTTTCTTTTCCTTCCATCCAACTCTACCTATTCTTCTATATATCCACATTTCAAAGGCTTCAATTCTCTGTTCTGTTTTCTTGTCTAATGTCCATGTTTCAGCACCATATAGGAATATTGAGAAGATGTAACATTTTGCTATTCTTAGTTTTAGCTCTGGTGTTATTTGTTTTGATGTTAGTATGTCCTTCATGACATTAAAATTACTTTTTGCCATTCCTATTCTTTTGTTTATTTCAGTTGTACATTTTCCATCGCTGGTTATATATGTCCAAGGTAGTTATAGTTCTGAACTGTCTCAAGGTCTATTCCTTCAATTTTGATATCCACTTGTGGATTTTGAGTATTTTCTTTGTTTATGATCATAGTTTTAGTTAACCAATGATGGAAAATGCAAAACTGAAATAAACAAAAGAATAGGTATGGCAAAATGTAATTTTAATGCCATGAAAAATATACTAACAACAAAACAAATATCAACAGGCTGAAACTAAGAATGGCGAAATGTTACATCTTCTCAATATTCCTGTATGGTGCAGAAACATGGACATTAGACAAGAAAACAGAACAGAAAATTGAAGCCTTTGAAATGTGGATTTATAGAAGAATAGGTAGAATTGGATGGAAACAAAAGATAACAAACGATAAAAACAACTGAAAATAAAAAGAGAACTACTAAATACAATTAAGACAAGACAAATGCAATTTTTGGGGCATGTTAAAAGACACAACAGCCTACTAAAAGTAATATTAGAAGGAAAAATACATGGTAAAAGAGGCAGACCAAGACTAACATGGACGAGTAACATCAAAAGATGGGCAAGTCAATCTATGACAGCCTGCACCATCAAAGCAAGAAACAGAGCAGAATGGCGATCCATGGTAGCCAACCTTCGTTGCGGAGAAGGCACACGATGATGATGATATATCAATATATATATTTTTATCATCAGTCTCTTAACCGTTGCAGTCTTTCTGACACTGTTGACAGTGTCTCCACAATTTTCTTCCACCCTTTATAATTAGGGAGCCGCGATAGGTCAGTGGCTCAACTGTACTACAAAGGACAAGAGGTAGGGTTCAATCCCAACCGATGGCTTCCGGTTCACCCATTCTTTAATAGGTACCGGATATTTTTCTGGGAAAGTAAAGTGGCACAGGCGAATACCGACCACATTACCCCAAAAATCATGTGCCGAAGGTCTGTAAAAATTATGATCACTAACACCATATTCCCTATACGCCACTTGGCATGACTGGGGTACTTTACTTTTTTATTTTTACTTCATAATTAGGAGCTGCTTTCTGTCCATTTTTATAATCTATCTTTACGACACATAGTACCATTGCTGGTGTACATCGGGTTGGGGGGGGGGGGGGAGAAACGATGAACCAAAGGGATGTAGGCCGCTTGGTCAAGCAGTCACAATGACGTGTGAGTCTCAGGATTTTTATTTCACAGGTGATAGAAAAAATCCTTTCTGTCTACCGCTGGCTTCGAACACTGTACGCCGGCTTTTCAGCCAGAGAAAACAATGGTTTTAGCCGCACGGCCATATGCACCTCTTAGAAGTTGACATAAAATTAGATCATGAAATTTTTGTTAGAACAATTTACAGAATGATTGGTTAGAAGAAAGCTTAAAAAGCTGCCATTCGCATAGAAAATCCCCCAGCACACTTCAGAAGTGGAAAAAAACTAATGATAATTTTATTTAAAAATTGGTATAGCCAAATGTTATTTGCTGCATGATCTAGTAGAACTACAAATAAATTAAACATGATTAAGTGTGGGTTATGTAGTTCTTTTATGAAATATGAATTGAGTACACTTCCAATAAATAAAAACATTCTCATCATATGTTTGTTTTAGTTTTACAAATAAAATCTTTTACTGTTTGTTTTCAATCAGATTTGCGACCTGGCGTTGATCACTTCTTTTTCTTTGCATTGAATCTCTTCCTAACGGCGTTTTCAGCATCAGCTCTTTCATTTGCCATCAGCTCCACAGTGAAGATATTTGCTCTAGCCAACCTATGCTTGGCTTTATCTTATGTTTTTATGATGGTAAGTTAAGGAATGAGTTAACTGCACGTCAATTATTTATGCAAATTAAATATAAATGCTATATTATATTTAAATATAATTTAACTATTATTATATTTGAAAATAGATAATTTATTATTGTGGTTTAAAAATATATAAAATATCGATTGCTGTATAAAAAATGTAAATAGATATAAATGTGTTTTTATTATGTTAAAAAATTTGAAGAAATATTTCTGTATTAAAATCTGGTAAAATATTTCATTATATAAAAATGACATGTAATGTTAATTATTATTTTAATATTTGATACATTTTTTCTGTTCTTTTATTACACTCAGATGTAATAAAATTTTCCAATTTATTGTGTTAAAATTATAGGAAAATTCATTGTTTTTTTTCCCTTTATATCAGTTAAGTTGCTCTGTTAGCTGTAAACTATCATTATCTCTATCTGTATTATGCATTTATATGGATTTCACTGCCAAGAGGGTAAAGGGAGAGTTGTTACTGAAAGCTTATGAGGAATATGGTATTTGTGTCTATATTTTTCAATGACTAATGGCACTTGAAATTTTTTTTTTTTTTTTTTTTTTTTTTCTTTTGCATTCGCCAGCTTTGATCTCTGACGAAGTCCCTAGAGACTAGGAACTGAATTATGTGTGTTAATCCATTTTTCCCTGGCAGCTGTGTGCACAGGGGTCCCTCGCCACACAGGCAGATAACTCGTCATATTTTTTTCCTATTGATCTATTGATGAGTAATTGGCGTTTCAAGCCGGGCCTTATTGCTGAGACCAGGGAGGTTGCCACAGAGAGAAATCATAAATAAAAATTCCAACCAGTGCAGCCAGGATTTGGAACCCACAACCTCTCTGTCTCGAGGCCGGCGTCTTGCCTTGAGACCAACCAGTCCTCCTAATGGCACTTTTAAGGATGATGTCATAGTATCAAGCCAAGCTGTCATACTTTCTCTGAAAAAAATCTGTGGTAATCATTCTCACAAATGAGCCCAAAGCCGTGTCAGTCTGGAAAAATCTGCATAAACTGAGGATCTGAAACGGGGCTCATTCTGGTCAGTAACAAACATAGTTACTCACCCACTATGGTTGTTACTGTGGGACAGAATGTAATGTACTATCACTTTATGGAAGTTGTCAGTGACCCACAGCCGATGGCTTGCACCAGGATTGGTGAACCAGAACCATCCAGACCTCGCTCCGCGGTACCTCTAGTAACAGACTAACCTGTCTAGTCTGGCCAAGATAGTAGGGATCAAAGAAGGATGCTGAAGTTGGATGTGTTGGGCCGAAAGGCGCAAATATCACAGTTATACTGCAAACCACAACACAACGCAGACACGCCCACTTAACATCCATTTAAGGGCGGACGATGAAGAGGTACACTCCTTTAGTCATGGGGTGACAATGAGGATTTTGAAATGCAAGGTACAAAGCCAATTTAAACACATAATTCTTATTGAACTAAAAATCACATAACTCATCAGAAATTGTGAAAAAAAAAAAAGATGAGACTTGCAATATTGAAGTAAATATTTACTAGAATCATTACACGAGTTTGATGAATTTTTATATTGTTTGTGCCACAACTTTCTGGAAGTTATCTCACAACTTTCTGGAAGTTATCTTGTATTGTTCGGGTCATCTTATTTAAGACACAGATATCATAAGTATTATTTTCAAGTGTAGCTTTTATTTTTGTTTTCAAATTTAATTTTTTTTCTTCATTAGGTTTGTCATATAATTATTGCACTTTCCTTGCAAAAGTGTATTTGTAAATACTTTTTTCTGAAAGGTTTATTTAATTCTCCAATTTTTTATATATTGTACTTCACAGTAATGTTTAAAATCGTAATGGTGTTAAGACATCATGCTGTGCACTCATGTCCATATTTTTTACAATTAGCAAGGCTGTGTAAAAATGTGTTTTTTTTTTTATTGCACTACACTAAGAGTCCCTTGTTATTTGGAATTGTTATGGACTTCATAATGAAGAAATGCTGCACTGGTAATAAAGGCATTGAATGGATACAAGGAGACCATTTGGAGGACCTCGACTTTGCTGATGACATAGTTCTCATCAGCAGTCAGATAAAAACGATGCAGGAAAACACAAATGAACTATCATCAATAGCCAGCAAAATTGGGCTTGAGGTCAATCATGAAAAGACTAAAGTCATGAAAAGTTTAATTCCAACAAGTGACAAAATATACATGGAAAACAAACCAGTAGAAGAGATCGATCACTTCATCTATCTTGGAAGTCACATTGATCGAGAAGGGGATACGAGCAAAGAAATTAGAATCAGACTGGCTAAAGCAGCAATGTCTTTCAGAAGCCTTGAAAAGTTGTGGAAATCAAAACTCATTAGCACAAACACAAAACTTAGGCTATTCAAATCAAATGTACTATCAACCCTTACGTATGCGTGTGAAAGCTGGAAAACAACAAGAGATATAGAAACAAAGTTGAACGCATTCGAAAATAAATGTCTAAGGAAAATACTTGGTATAGAATGGAACGAATTCAAAACAAACGAGGAAATTAGAGAAATCGCCAATCAACCACTAATATCTTCAGTAATAAAGAAAAGACGATGGTCATACGTTGGACATGTGATGAGAAGAGATAATAATCGAATAGCAAAGCAAGCCCTCATATGGGAAACAACAGGTAAAAGAAAAAGAGGAAGACCCAGGGAGACACTGAGAAGAACATTGATGAGAGAGGCAAGAGCAGCAGGAATCGGCTCCCTCAATGAGATAGAACTGCTTGCACAGAACAGAGACAGATGGCGAGATTTGATAAAATATCTTTAAAAGAAAACTGCTAGAACAAAAATTCATATAGGAGAAGGTGTATCTTGGTCTACGCCCTATGGGTCGGTTACGGCTCGAAAGGTCAATAGATAGATAGATAGACACTAAGAGTTATAATAAATTGCTTTGTCATACTGTAGATATAAGTGTTCTGAAAATTGCAATTTAATATGTGATATTAATATTATAATATTAACATTTTATTATTAATATATTTTCAGCTCTTTAGCGGCCTTCTTATCAATATGGGAGATCTGGCTGAATGGATTAGGTGGATAAAATACTTTAGTATTTTTAGGTATAGTTTGAATGTAAGTATCAATCAATATATTTTTCAGTGTTTTTTTAGAATTTTGTATTAAAAAGAAAAGTAAAGATTTTCTCCAAGGAAATATGTTAGTGGTCATATTTTACATATATGTCCTAGGACACTTTTTTGGATGATATACTCAGTATATATTCTTTATGCCATGAAGAACATACTAACATCAAAACAAATAACACCAGGGCTAAAACTAAGAATAGCAAAATGTAACATCTTTTCAATATTCCTATATGGTGCAGAAACTTGGACATTAGACAAGAAAACAGAACAGAGAATTGAAGCCTTTGAAATGTGGATATATAGAAGAATAGGTAGAATTGGATGGAAGGAAAAGAAAACAAATGACAAAGTTTTAAAACAACTAAAAATGAAAAGAGAACTACTAAACACAATTCAAACAAGACAAATGCGATTTTTGGGCCATGTTAAAAGATGCAACAGCCTACTAAAAGTAATTCTAGAGGGGAAAATACAAGGTAAAAGAGGCAGACCAAGACTAACATAAACGAGTAACATCAAAAGATGGACAAATCAGTCTATGACAGACAATCTGCACCATCAAAGCCAGAGACAGAGCAGAATGGCGCTCCATCGTAGCCAACCTTCGTTATGGAGGTGGTACTCAATGATGATGATGATACTCTGTATAAGAAGAGGCTGCTTTTATTTCCCATGAATAACTCAGGCACTCATTTTTAGAGTCTGGGTGAACCCTGGAGCGTTATCAGTCCAAAAAAAATACTTTAATCACATCTGGGAATTGAACTTAAACCCTTCAGATTAGGAATTGAGTGCACTAACCACTCATTCACCGAGGCTGCAGCACTCTATATTATGTTCTCAATACACTTTACACTACAGTGTTACGAAAGTTCAGCAAGTAATAATTAATATATTTGGTGCATAAGCGGAAACCATTTCTGCCTCCATGTGTACATGTTAATTCTTGTAGGTCTTGTGCATTTTTCAAACTCCAATTGACTCTTTTGGATGGTTTTTTTGTGTGGGAATTTAGATCTACTGTCTGTTATCCAGTTGGTTATGTGAAGGTGGATTCTGTTTTTATTTATTCTGAATACATATAATACAAAGACGGAAGATGTACAACAGAGGTGAGATGCAGAATAGCTTATACAAAAGCAGCTTTCCAAAAAATGAGAAAGATATTGTGCAATCCATTTTTGACAATAGAAACAAGAAAAAGAGTTCTTAAATGTTATGTAGAGTCAGTCTTAACATATGGATGTGAATCATGGACAATAGGACAAAAACAAGAAAATCACTGGAGTCTGTAGAAATGTGGCTTTACAGAAGAATGTTGAGAATACCAAGGACAGCTAAGAAAAGTAATGAAAATGTTCTGAAAGAGGTCAAAGCAAAAAGAGAGCTAATTTCCAATATTAGGAAGAAACAATCATCATTTTTTTGGCCATGTAATGAGAAGAGAACAACTGGAATATATTGTAACAACTGGAAAAATTGAGGGACGAAGAAATAGAGGGAAGCAAAGGGAGAAAATACCAGACAGCTTAAGAGAATGGCTTAGCAGAAGGTCAATAACAGAAATTATAAAGAACTGTCGAGATAGAAAGTTGTGGAGAGACATGATCACCTACGCCAGTAGGCCGGTACTTGATGATGATGACAATACAAAGTAAGTCCATCTCTTTGCTGTAAGGTTTGAGATATATTTTTTTGTTTGTCTCTTGATCTAGATTTCATTTGATTTTCAAACTTTATTATTATTTTGCAGTCTTTGTATATATTTGTTTTCAAAGATATTTAACTTTTTATTTATTTAATGTTCATGTTGGCTGTGTAGTTAAACATAACTAATGAACATTTATATATCTTTCATGCATCATCTATAATAAGTTTTACTGCAATACAGGTTTATTTGATATAAACCATCTATATATAATATTCTCTATTTTCTTTTTTTTTTTTTCTTTGGGCTCCTATTTACAGATCATCAACATGATGTACATTTCATGTCCTTTGAAATCTCCAAAATATTTAGGCATGTTTAGACTGACTTATTTATTTATTTCACCTGTGTGTTTCTGGGGGCCACATTATTAGGGAAGTAAAGAATAGTGACACTGTGACCTTCCAGGCATGTCATAAGAGGTGACTGAAGAGGTTGATTAATGGCTTGACAAGCTGTCATTGTAAAAAGTACTGTTATGGAAACAGAGCCATAGATTTTAGAAGCAGCGATTTCTGCAATATGTGCCACTTTGGCATGCAAGGTTTCTGTTTTTGAGATTGTGGTTCTACCCTATGTGCCATCTTTGGGTTGAAAGGACGATAAATAGATTTATTTATTTGCTTGTCATTTCACAAAATTGGTCTTTATCATCTTTATGTTCACTTAATGAAATCTACAAATTTGCGAGTAAATCACTGAAGAAAAATTATGCATTTTTTAATTATTTAAAATAATTATTCATGACTTTTAATAAAATTGTTCTGTTGAAAAACTAAGTCTGCTCATACAATTACATTTAACTCACAAGGCACTGAATATTAATGAGCTGAAAGATAGAGAATTCTGCAATGTCTTAAATGGAACCAAGGATTGGTAAGTTATTAAGAAGTTATATTTAGTACAAAGTAACTTAACAATTATTTTGAGGTTATGAAAACCATGAACTTGTTAATATCTCTGAGCTGAATTGTCAAACTTTAATTCCAGCGCCATTTTCCTATAATTCGACTTAAATTTTAATGCACTACTTGTGGAAAGTAGGTGACCAAGAGGTGAAATTGTTATTTTGCAAGTTGGTGGAGGGTGGTTTGATTCTTGATTAGATGAATGTTTTTACTGTTAGGAAGGAAACATAATCTCTAACTTGAGCACCACTTGGTGATCACACTGGAAAAGTTTTTTTTTTTTTTTAATTAAAGAGCTCTTAACAATTGGAAATCAAAAAGAATTGGTCTGGGCAAAATTGATAGAAAAATGTACCCAAAATAATCAAAACTCTCAATTAAAAAAAAAAATTAGAGTACATCTGAAGTTGGAAAATATCTAACTGTATGGCGAGGGACACCTGAGCACATGGCTGCCGGTGTGTAACTGGGAAAATGTGATGATGTATACAATTTTTCCCTTGGATCTTTGCTAGAGATAAAAAGCTGGTGTCGGCAAACAACTAATAGAGAATGAAGAAGATGGTATAGATACTATTAAAATATAAAAAATAGCACTCGTAAAAAGATATGAAATAAACTTTCTACCCTTGGACATCAAAGATGTGGGCAAAGTTAGATAAGTTCATTATGAACACCCTTGAGCTGTACATGAGACAGCTAAACTTATCACAAACTGGAAATCTTTGGAAATGTAATTTACTATCATTGTGTCGAGAAATTTGACTCAAAGGAAACAAAGTTGGTTGTATATTAACAATTCAAGTATATATATGTGTGTAGTCTATTACTAGTAACGGTGAACTCAGAAAAAACTAATGTTTCTATAAATAATTTCTGAACTTGTACTAGTCATTATTTTTGAGTCAAAGGAAACCTGCGTATAATTACCTTATTTTGTAATGAGCTAGCAGAGTTCATAAGCGCAGGTATCTCTTGTGGTGGCGCCGTGACAGAACAGTGCTCTCACCAAGCCCATAACAAGACAGACTCATTCAAGAAATAAAGAACAACATATGAATGCTGTCAGAAAAAAACAGAATTAGTCCTGCAGTAGATACCAGCACATTGTGGCATTCCCAGAAATGAGAAAGCAGACAGACTCTCAAAAAGCAGATGGGAGCCTTCAATAGTCTATCCCACCTCAGAGCCTCAAAGAAGTAAGGACATTCCTGAAATAAGTTAGGAAACCAGAAATAGAGAGCTGTTTAAAAAATATTAGCCAGAGCAAAAAAGATTAAACAAGCTCAGCAGACATGAGCAGACAAAGATCTTCAAACTCAGAATAGGCCACTGTAGCCTCAGCACATTCCTGGACTTAATAGGACTCAGTGATACTGCAACATGCAATTTTAGAGCATCTTAAAAGATTCTAGAACATATTCTACAGGATTACAGTGCTAGTGTTCTCAACACCCTAAGAACAAAAATATGGCCCACAAAAATAACCCTGCGTGACAAATTATGTAGAACTGGTGATGACCTCAAACCTACCATCTTGTTTGTGACCAATTTGTTGGCCTAAATGCATAGAAAAAACTGAGCGCTGAAGAAAAATTATGCCAACCACTTGGCCATCTTCACTTATAAAACCTTTTGATAGCCTGCTGATTTGATTCCCCTTGTCTCCTCTCATACCAAATACTGAACCAACTTCTACCTACTTGTCAAAGCTATCTACCACCCATTTATCCCAGTTCTTAATTTGTTTCAATAATGTCTGCTTTGTGAAAAGTAAAAATTGGCACATACCATTCTGATTTATTTCACACCATTTGTCAGGATAAATTTTGACATGGCACATACAAGTTCATTCTTCTTGCCATTTACTGTTTTATTTTACTTTCTACAGTGATTTTGGCAATGCCTATTTGATACAGCAGGATATTGACTATGAGGATTCATGGGATCTGTGGCAAAATGAGGCTGCTTTGGCAATTATGGCAGGAGGCTTTCTTATTCTAGGTTACATTCAGCTCAGGCGAATTAAAAAACTGAAGTAGATTGTGGATTACTTGTAATGTAAAGTAAACCAAAGAGGTTAAGGATTTGATGTGAATTTCTTGAAAAGTAAAGGAATATATTGTGTAATTTGAGATAACTAAAGTAAATCACTTATGATAGTGAACATGATACAGCTGAATTAATATGAAAATTGAACTATAAGTTCTTAAGTGACAGCAGTTTTAGTAATTTAAAAATTCTGAATGTGAATTTTTTTGTATGGAAAAAAGTATATTGTTATTGACAAGTAGTAATATTTATACAATTATCTTTTTATACTTTTATAATGTGGTCTGAGAAGGCACAAAAGTGTTCATCATTGTTGTGAGAATATGTTAAATATGAAAGAATATATTTCTGTTTCCTTTAGAGGAAACCATCAAGTTTTTGCTTGTTTGTTAATAAAGTCATAAATATTCATGTCATTAGTTCTATTTTACCATTTTGTTGCTGACTTTCTTCTAAATTAAGATCGTAAGCTTTTCAGGGACTTTTCTCTTTATAATTATCTGTCTTTTTTTTCCTCATCAAGCTTTTCATTTGGACTATGTATTCTAATTCTTGTTTGCTTAATAGAGGCCCTGCAGAGGTATTATTGGAATAGGTTGGACCTATATGAATAAAGAATTATGGGAAGATTTTATACTTTCTGTTTCCAGCCCAAGATCTCTAAGGTTGAAGATACTGCAATTATTTATTTCCTTATTTTGTGAGAAAAGTTTTGTTCCTTACTAGTCAATTATAACACATAGTTAATCAGGCATCATTAATACTGATTGTACTATAATTTTTAATTATCATTATATCTTTGTTGCTCCTTTAATAAATAAATTGTGCATATCAAAAATTTATTTTTATGGAGTATTTTTTTCTGTGATTTATTTTCATTTGTTTTGACAACTGTACTGCACTTTTTTTTTTTTTTTTTTTTTTGGTTGCTTTTTTGTAATGTCTTATTTATAAAAATATCACTTTTCATTTACTTGTATCAGATATCAGTTTCATTTCTTCTTTTCTAATTTCTGTTATTTTTTATCAGCAAAAATATACCCAATTTGGTGAACTGCACTGTGCTGCCAAATGTAGGATTTGGATATTCTTTATGCCTTTTGTAGCTATATTTCCATCACACAAGACAATGGTGACGTGTTTTGAATTTTAATTTCACTTTATTTAACTTCATTTATTATGTTTGCAATGCCATTTTTCACATAATCATTGAATAATTACTTGTTGCATTTGAATTTACATTCCAATGATTATGTTGTTTTCTTTTCTTGGTTGAACTAGCCTTTTAATTAGTATATTGAAATGGTGTGTGGAGCTGCTCCATGTGATTAAGGATTCAAGTGTTTGAATAATGAGAACAATGTGTCAGATATAAAAATATTTTCATAACTTAACATTAGTTCAATCTTAATAATGATAATTCCTACTTCTTTTCATATTATATTTTATTAATCCTTTAAGTAAAGACAAATATGTTGTCAATATTTTTACATTTAAAAAAAGTATTGAGTGTATATAAAACCAGAAACATAATAATTATGGACTTCTTCTTCTTTCCTTCCTCATTTGCCTTTCACCATCGAGGGGAGATATAATTTGCAGTCTTTTGCTCTTCTGTTCACCTCTGCTGCTGTTATGTTTCCTAGTGTTTCTAATATTCCATCAATCCATATTTTTCATGGTCAGCTTGTGGGTATGGTGTTCTCGCAACTTTTATTGAAGGCTCATTGTGTTGTGTTTTGATCTTTCTGCTTTATCACATGGCCAAACCATTTTATCTGTTGTTTCTTTATATATTCTTTGACAGGGATTATTTGTAGCTTTTTTCTCAGTTTTTCATTTCTGATCTCATTTCTCAGGCTGTTTCCTGTCAATTATCTATTATGGACTGTTGAAGAAAATATAAAATATGTAATGAAAATTATCAATTCTAGTTTATGCAAAATCTTTTGAAAATATTTGAGAACTTCTTAAAGGCAATGAAAAAAAGAAATAGGCAAAAAATTAGGAGACTGCTTTGTAAGAATGAAGCTGTGCATTAGAATTTTGGAGAATTTAAGGAGATGCATCAGATTGCTTATTTTCCAGACATGAGAAGACTTATAAACTATGCAACTTGTTCATTGTTGTAATATTTTGCCATGTTTTTGTGTATCTTAATTGTTGATGCAAACCTGCTGACACCTGACATTACACCTCTTTTGCACTCTTTTTCCGTGTTACATTATTTTGAGTAGTTGCTGATTTTTGCAACTAATTAATTAACCTGGATACAATCCATAGTTATTTAATATTTTGTGTTCAGCAGGCAGGAAGGATTTGTGCACATTTTTGTTTGTAGTTTATGTAGTAGGTCTATCAATATTATCTATATTATCACACATATTATTTGTACAATTTAGGAGATTTGTTTTGGAACAAAATCTTATTAAAAGCAAGTTCACAATGTATTTACTTTTACAATTATTCACCTTTATGTTGTAATAACATTAATATATATATATATATATATTTTTTTACAAACCTTCCCAAAATGTATGTATTTAGATCAAACAACCTTTGTTTCTTTGACTTCTCTTGATTTAAAGTGTGTTCACAAGGTTTAAAGTGAGCAAAATTGTTATTTTAATCTTTAACATAGTAAAAAATGTTTCCCACAAAATGTGCTAATTTATTTTGATATATAAACATTTGTAATTCTCATCTTGATCTTGATCACTGCCGCTAGACATCTCATAGGACTTAGTGTTTTTTGTTATCCATCTCAATTCTTGGCGAGATATTCGATCTTATCCAATGAGTCAGTGCCTGCCAACTTTGCTGATCTTATTAGAATTCTTTTTAGTATCTCTTTAGGTCTTCCTCTTTTTATGTATCCTGATGTTTACCATAGAAAAGCCTGATTTGAAATTCTTTTGTTGTAACTTCTCAACACATCTCTGACATATATCCATCTTCTCTTCCTAATTATAGGTATCTTTGGTTGCATAGCCCTTTCTCTTATCTCTATATTAGACATAAAATGTGATCAAGATGGTGTCCATATGTTGACAGTGTTTTCAGTTACAGTGTGTGTTGTTTCAAAATAAGCCTGTTAGGACAGTGTGCTGCTTTTAGTGTTCTATTTATGCCTGCTGTGGTTGTTCTGACAGGCCAGTGGATGGTAAAACTCTCATTGTTAAGTGGGTAATTGTCTTCCTTTTAATCGGGATCAATCTATCGTGATAGGTCATTGTTTTCACTGTTGCACCGATGAATGCCTATTTCAGACAGCGACTTTCTTATCCAGTTTACTCACTGCCTTGTGAGAATACTCAGGCGAGTTCGAAGGCTAAGGGAGTAAACCCAGACAGAAAATTCTGAGGGAGGGATCTTATGGCAGTCAGCGGTGTAATATCCATCTTCTGGCATCCCCTGCAACACATCTTTTATCTGAACATAAGGACTTCATCCCTCCTTTGGAACACTTTAAAGAGGAGATGAGGAGGGAAGTGTGCTTTTGGCAAGCACTATCTTCATATTATTTGCCCAAACACAACAAGCAAACTATAATGTCAGTTCCACCCTCATTAACCACAACAGTAGGAAAACACCATCTCTCATACTCGACTCTTGGAACGTTAGGACCATGTGTCCTGGATTAAATAACAATACCAATCTCATAAATGTAGAAAAGGAAAAAAAAATCCTCATTGACATGGAGCTGCAGAGACTACATGTTGATATTGCAGCCCTTCAGGAAACAAGGCTTGCAGACTATGGTTCAATTATGGAGAAAAACTACACCTTTTTCTGGCAAGGGCTAAAACCTGAGCAGCCTTGCCTACAGGGAGAAGGTTTTGCTGTGCATAATCTTATGCATTATGTAAACACCCTTAATAGTACAGGGTGTTTCTAAAGTCGCAGTGCAGTGAATTTCTACTCTCGGAAGAAAAACGTCACCAGAAATGCGGTTAACTAATGCGTCACACAAATTGTAAAATATTCAAATATACTTGACTGCTATCGGCGAGCTTATAATGGGTAATGTTGGTATTAACACAATAAAGTTGTGCCTAAAGCATATGTTGAAAATGTCCACCACGGGCCTCAAGACATGTCGTGATTCGTCTTTCCATATTTGCGAAAACCTTCAGAATAATGTCTGGTGATATTTGTTTAATCTTGTCTACTATTTCAGTCTTTAGGTCATTAATTGTCTGCGGATTATTTTCATAAACTTTCCCCTTCAATGCCCCCCACAGATAATAATCTGGGGGTGTTAGATCTGGTGAACGAGCAGGCCAGATTCCACGTGAAATAATGCGATTTGCAAATGTGCTTTCTAAATAATTGAGTGTTGTTGTGGCTGTGTGTGCTGTTGCCCCATCCTGCTGAAACCAGGATTCCATAATTTCCCGTTCTGTAAGGTGTGCTATGAACGGTTCTAGAATTAAAGTACGGTAACGTTCTGCATTTATTGTTTCATTAAAAAATATAGGTCCTATTATCCGCATACGACTTATAGCGCACCACACTCCGACTTTTTGATCGTAAAGCGGCACTTTATGAAATTCATGGGGGTTTTCACTGCTCCACAGCCGATTGTTCTGACTGCTCACATAACCGGATAAATGAAACCAGGCCTCATCAGTGAAAAAAGTGACGTCAAGGATGGCAGCGCCATGTTCATAAATAAAATTCTGAAACCACATGCAGTAGTTTAAACGGGACTCATAATCTCTTTCTTGGAGTTGAGACACTTCAGTTAATTTGTATGGACGATAGTGTAGCTCACTTCTTAAAACCTTGTGAACAGAACTCTTAGATATTTGCACCTGTTAAGACAAGTGGTTTAAAGATGCATTTGGACTCATTGTAATTCTGTCTTGGAGTTTCATAATTTGGTCTTGTGAAATTGAAGGTCTTCCAGATCGGTGGGTGTTTCTTTAATGACTGTGCATTATTTGAAAATCTAGTTGTTCCAATTTATTTATGTAATTCACGCATCATGTACTGCTGTAGCGTGTTCCTTTTTCGGTAAAGTTAAACATATAACATCACTATTCACAAAAGGTATTCGAAATATCCACCACGTTTTAGTTGGCAAATGTTGATATGTTTTTTCATATTGTCAAAAACCTTACGCAGTATGGGCTGTGTAACATTATTAATGTTGTTGGCGATTGAAACCTGCAGCTCATCGAGTGTGTGGGGATTGTTTTCGTACACTTTTCCTTTCAGTTCACCCCAGAGATAGTAGTCCATGGGAGTAAGATCAGGAGACCGTGCAGGCCAAATTCCGCGAGAGATTATATGATTAGCAAAAATTTCATATAAAAATTCCAGTGATTTTACAGCAGTGTGAGCAGTTGCGCCATCTTGTTGAAACCAAGCTTTTTCAATTTCTGGCTCAGAAAGTTGGGTTACGAATCGCTCCAGTATGTTAATCCCGTATCTTTCTGAATTTATTGTGTCATAGAAGAAAATTGGGCCGATTATCCGCTGACGACTCATTGCACACCACACTCCTACTTTCTGATCGTGGAGAGGCACTGGGTGCAATGCATGTGGATTTTCATCACTCCAAAGACGATCATTCTGCCTATCCACGTACCCAGACAAATGGAACCATGTTTCATCTGTGAAGAAAGTGAAATCAAGGATTTCCTCACCTTCTTGGGCTAGAAAATTCTCAAACCACATACAATAATTAATTCTGGATTGGTGATCTAATTCTTTTAATTGAGGAACGACGGAAAATTTGTACGGATGTAACTTTAATTTTTTTTTTCAGAACTCTATGAACAGTACTGCTTGATTTGTGTACTTGTTGAGCCAGCTTTCTTATTGATTTGCCAGGACTCATTAGAATGCTGTCCTGGATGTTGAGAGATGTTACTTCAAGAACAGATGGTCTACCAGGACGGCTAACATCATGTACACTACCGGTGTTTTGAAATTTGATTTTTAAATTACTCACATTATTTCGATGAGGCACTGGTGTATCAGGAAATCTATTCACAAATTGTTTAACAACCCCATACTTGCCGCCATTACGGAACACATGCTCCACTATAAATACTCTTTCTTCAATCATTAACACCATTGTAAGCCAGATCTATCATGTAGCAGTGATGTTTAAATGAACACGTAAATGGTGCTTGAACTATTACGTCATACATAGATAAAATTTAGGTGCGTAATTATTTCAACAACAAAAAATGCACAGTCATTAAAGAGACACCCTATACATCAGAACATCAGTCAATGATTGACAATCCAGCTAGATCATGTGATTTATTCTCCCTGTCAATAAGTATCCAGAAGACTGGTGCTTCAACAGGGTGTAGCCATTCCTGCAGTTATATTATTAAATAATGCACCCCTTGAATCTGTGAGAAAGTTCACCTATCTCAGTTCTGTGGTCACAGCCACCGTCTCCCTTGAAGAAATACATTTCTAAATAAGAAAGACAGCTATGACATTTGGTAACCTTTTTTTTTTTTTTTTTTTTTTTTTGCGTCGCCAGCTTTTGACCTCTGATGAAGTCCCTAGGGACTGAACTGGGAACTGAATTTTGTGTGTTAATCTGTTTTTCCCTGGCAGCCATGTGCACAGGTGTCCCTCGTCGCACATGCAGATAACTCAGTCTTTGGAGGTACTCATATTTTTTCCATCCATGAGTAACTGACATTTCAAGCTAGGCCTTGCTACTGTGACCAGGGGTGGTTGCCACAGAGAGAAATAATAATCTCAACTGGTGCAGCCGGGATATAAATCCACAACCTCTCTGTCTTGAGGCCAGCGTCTTGCCTTGAGATCAACCAGTTCCCCAATTTTGGTAAACTTAAAGATAGAGTATGGGCCAACACCAAGTTAACACTTAGGACTAAGATTCAAATTTACCAAAGTTGTATGCTCTGTACACTTCTATACAGATCAGAAACTTGGATTACCCATGCAGGGCAGGAGAAAAGGTTAAACAGGTTTTATGTGTGTTGCCTTCATAAGATTATGAACATCAAATGTCAGGACAAAGTAACCAACTCTAATGTCTTGCAATGAGCTTAACTTCCATCTATCATGGCAACACTTAGAAGTTGGCTGGGTCATGTAAAAAGAATAGCAAAGAATTGTATTCCAAAACAAATATTGTATCGTGAAATTAGGCACTGAAAAGAGACTAAAGGGCTTAGCCGGGTCCTGAGATATAAAAATGTTTGCAGGGCTTCCTTGAGTGAATTCTCTATCAGTGAAAGAAAGTTGGAGGATCTGGCATCAGATCATAGCACATGGAGAACAAAAATAACAAGCAGCACAGCAACATTTGAAGCATTGATGATGTAAAATTCAGAAGACAAAAGGCACAAGAGAAAGGAGACGAGGTCAGGCTTCACAAATACATCTTGTTCATTCTGCAGTTTAATCTGTCTATCCAATATTGACAGATTCAGCCACGAGAGAAGTTCTTCAGCAAAAACAGCATCCAGAGTAAGAAACGTCAGTATTTGGTTGTTTACCTTTTTTGTAAAGCTGTCACCATACCTTGTAGGAGTGTACATTACACCCCACTACTTGATCCAGCATAAGACACTAATATTTTACTAAACTTCTAACTTATCAGGATTGCCTGCTACCAGCCATTTGCCAATACCTCATAGGCCATATATTAGCCTTAAATTCATTCCGTGTATTTTTCATAAAAGGTTTAAAATGTTATATTTGAAACATGAACTATAAACTGATAAATTATACTTGGCTTGTTACATTAAAAAATTGTATGTATTAAAATAAACCAAGATAATTAGCAGGTTTAATCTTGTCAGATCATAAAATCTTATTTAGTGACTTATAAACACCTAATTGCTTTTGTTTGAAATTTTTGATGTCTTGTTGAAATAAGATGAATTTTGACATGAAACCAAGAAATATGACAGGTTAGCAGAACACTAACTTAACTTGAAAGTAGTAATATATGAGAATGTGATGACCTGAAGAAATATCTTAGTTTTATCTTTATTTGAAATGGTAGTTCTGTATTAGCATACCATCATGTGTTGCCACTTATAGCAAAAATTTTACTCACGTCTATGTATATATATGCTACCTTTGATCTTTGGCATTACCCAAATAATGTTTTCTTTTGTATGTTTTTTAAAAGTCAAAATCCTATCAATTTTATAGATAAATATTTGGTTTAAGCTTTGCTTTACTTCTTTTATATTTGCTTATTTTAAAAAAAATATATTTTACACATTTTTGTTGGATGGTAAATATTCAACACAGACAATGTTTTTGGCATGAAGATAAATATCAGTAAGATAAAGGCTGTGGGAAATGCCAAAAGAAAATCAGGAATGTAAACATCAGTATGGATGGAAATTCCATTTCACTTGTGAACATGTTCCCTTATCTAGGCCAAGCCATTACAAATGCTACCCATTATGAAGCTGAGAGAGATAAAATATGTATGCATTACTGAAACATAAACTTTAAGGGAAAAGAAAAAAAGACAAAATAATATTATTTTTGAGATATTTGAAGGTCATGCCTTAACAAAATTCTAGGCTAAAGTTTGGATCAAATGAACAAGGACTTACAGTTATGTAGACTATCATTATGACATTGTTCCTTTTGCTGAAGTCTACCAGGGGGACTTTTAGGAAAAGAGGATAAAGGCCACTTGATCAGTGCAGTCGCCATGGGGTGTTTGTGTCTGAATTTTTATTTCACTCCTGATAAAAAAAACTTCTGACCTTATTTGGATTTGAACCTGCTTCTCCTAACAGTTATTTGAAAGTCAATAAAATAGACTTGTTGATCACAATATGAAAATGGAGACCTACTCTTGAGAACGCTAGAGTTAAGATTAAAACATTAAGATGAATATGACAGGCACAAATCAGCTGCATTTTGCCGACCAGCAAAAACATTGGCTTTTAGATGAATGTTTACATTTTTTAAAAAGCTGCCTGTATGAGATGAAATGAAGATGTCTGATGAGGAAAAGTGAAAGAGGGTTCTTTTGAGCAAGAGATTATGAATAGAAAATAGAGGTTCACTAAGAGAACCTGATGGCAGCATAGCAATATAAGGAGATAAGAAGAGATATCAAATATAATAAATGTGAAATACCATGTGGGGCTGCATTATAGACGCAGAACACAAAGAAAATAAACAGCAAGACAAGCACTGTCAGTGGACCTGCATGGAAATATAAAGTCACGAAGGTCCAGGAATACATGGAGAAAATTATTTTTAAAAATTATGTTTATGTTGGTATATTATGATAACACTGACATGTAATTATTAGGAATATACTGTCATCTTTGTAGAATAATAATAATAAACATGATTAAACTGTGATGCTTGATTGAGATGTAATGATTATAAAAAAGTACTTTAAAAATACCAACTTAGCTTATTTAATTGTTGTGTTTTACTGGTACATTTTATCAGGATTACACCAAAGAAAGATTCAGCACAGCTATTCTAATTGAGCTGTATTGATTTTATTCAAACATTTTAAGTCAAACTCAAAGTCATTTCCCTTTTTACCCATAACTTATGTTTTATTTATGATATATTTAATTTTGTTACATTTTCACATAATGTGAGTTAACATGATGCTTTTCATGATAATAAAAAAGAAATGTTTTTTTTGGCTTTGTCAGTTCTTGAAGTGCAAACAGATTTATTACAATAGTTTAATTCTCAAATAAACAAAATAGACAATATGTTGTTTGTATTTGGCAAAAATACTACTGAAGCAGAAATAGCAAAACATTCAAAGAGGTGATTTGAATACCTATGAAGGATTCTGCTTGACTGTACTTCATAGTAAATAAAATATAGGAAGATTTCTTTATTGTCAATTTTTAATTAAATTATATCATCATCATGTACCGTACCGGTTGACGTTGGCGATCATGTCCTTCCACAATCTTCTATCCACAGTGCATCGTATGAGTTCTGTTGTTGACTGTTTTCCATGCCATGACACCAAGCTATCCAGTATTTTCTCTCTTTGTCATCCACGATCTCTCTTTCCTTTTATTTTGCCAGTTGTAACCAAGTATTCCAACTATCCTCTTCTCATGATGTGTCCAAAAAATGTGGATTGCTTCTTTCTGATGTTTTTTAAGAGCTCCCATTTTGTGTTGGCCTCTTTGAAAACTTTCTCATTGGTGTTTTTAGCTGTCCAGGGAACTTTCAACATTCTTCTGAGAAATCCCATCTCTGTGGCCTCTAATCGTCTTTTAATTTGTTTGTCTATTGTCCATGATTTGCTTCCATATGTCAGAATTGGTTCTATATAGCTTCGATGAACTCTCTTTCTCATTTCTATTGACAAAGATTTGTTGCATAAGATATTTTTCATTTTCTGAAATGCTATTTTGGCCTGAGCTATTCTGCTTTTTATTTCTGTGTTGCATCTTCCATCTGATGTTATCACTGTGCCCAAGTATTTCAAATGTTGCACTTGTTTCAGATTTGTCTTGTTTATTTTTATGCTGCATGATGGTGATTGTTTCTTCGATATAACCATTACTTCTGTTTTAATACTATTCAGACTGAGACCTTTCTTGTTGCTTTCTTTTACTATTATATCTATCATTTCTTGTAGCTCATTCTCTGTCTCTGCTATTAAGACTGTGTCATCCGCATATCATTAATTATTTATGTTGTGACCGTTGACTTCAATTCCTTTTTTGTCTACTATTAATCTCATAATGTGTTCGCTGTAAAGTGAAAACAAATCCGGCGACAGAACACAGCCTTGTCTGACTCCTTGTTTTATAAATTGAAATTGTCCTGTTTGGTTGTTAATTCGTATAGCTGCTGTTTGTTGCCAGTACATGTTTTTATGAATCGCAGATCCTTGCCATCAATGTTTAATTTCTCCAGCATATTTATTATTTCCATGTGCTTTACTTTGTCAAATGCTTTCGTGTAGTCTATAAAGCACATATATAGATCTTTCTTTACCTCTATAGATCTTTCTATCAATGTTCTTAAGATGTATATTGCGTTATTGGTGCCCTTTCCTTCCACAAACCCACATTGTTTCTCACTTTAAAATATATTAATATAAAATTATAAAATAAATTATATACATGGAACAAAATATCAAATAACGTACAGTTACAAATATTAGCATATGTTATTGGCCTGAGATCAAGAAACAAACCTTTCAGTTGACATCAGCCTTTCAACTCCCTGAGAATCACATGCCTATGGCAAATCTTATCCTCGTCTCTTTTGCAATGGAGTTACAAAACATAAGAAACTTACCATGTTTTGTAGGGTAACAACAAAATTAATTCATTTTATGTGGCCCATAACTATTCATCATAATATTCTTCAAGTCTGACCCATAGTGTTCTCTGTTTCTACTGTTTTTCATCAGTTTTTTCTTAGTCTGCTTCTCTTTTGTCTTTCTTGTCCTTGTGGTGTGACTGATTTTGTGATTGTTTCTGGATCACTTCTATTCATCTCTAGTGCCTGCCCTCCCAACACTGTATATATTTCCTCTTGTTTCACCTGTAGAGCAGCTCATTGTTGCTTATTTATTTAAGCAAAATATTCTAAGAACTTTCCACAGGCAAATTGTATGAAGTGATGAGTCTTTATGTTTCCTTTTCTGCTGATCTACAGCAAGATTCATACTAAACCAGTGGAAGTATGCAACTCCCATTTATCCTTAGTTTGATTTTTGTGTAGCACTGGTTGGATCTTCATTGTTTTCTTAGCAAAGCTACTATAGACTTATTTATCTTATAGTACTATATATTGTATTATATCAGATGGAAGATGCACCACAGAAATAAAAAGCAGAATAGCTCAGGCCAAAATAGCATTTTAGAAAATGAAAAACGTCTTATGCAACAAGCCTATATCAATAGAAGTGAGAAAGAAAGTTAATTGGTGCTATATAGAACTTAAAGAATAGTGACACTGTGACCTTCCAGGCATGTCGTAAGAGGCGACTAAGGAGATTGATCAATGGCTTGACAAGCTGTCATTGTAAAAAGTATTGTTATGGAAACAGACCATAGATTTTAGAAGCAGTGATCTCCGCAATATGTGCCATTTTGGCACGCAAGGTTTCTGTTTTTGAGATTGTGGTTCTGCCCTATGTGCCGTCTTTGGCTTGAAAGGACGATAGATAGATATAGAACTAATTCTGACCTATGGAAGTGAATCATGGACAGAAAACTAATAAATGAAAAGACAATTAGAGGCCACAGAGATAAGATTTCTCAGAAGAATGTTGAAAGTTCCCTGGACAGCTAAAATGACTAACGAGGAAATTCTCAAAAAGGTCAACACAAAAAGGGAGCTCCTAAGAAACATCACAAAGAAACAATCAACATTATCCGGGCACATGAGAGAAGAGGAAAGTTGGAATACTTGGTTGCAACTGGCAAAATACAGGGAAAGAGAGATCGCAGACGACAATGAGAGAAAATACTAGATAGCTTGGTGTCATGGAATGGAGAACAGTCAACAGCAGAACTGATACGATGCACGGTGGATAGAAGATTGTAGAAGGACATAATCACCTAAGCCAACAGGTATGGCAAATGATGATGATCTTATTGTACAAGGCACACTCATAAAAATTTCTTGTCTTATAACATTTTCTTCACTTCTACTCATCTCTTGCTTTATTTATTTCTTCTACTTCTTTATCTCAGTGCTTAAAGAACATTGTGCCTCAATGTACAACACAGCTAGGATACCAACACTACTGAGTCATTTGTGATTTTGGTAAGCAGTATAAAATGCTGGGATATCAGCCCCATCACATTTCACTTTAATTGATCACAACACAGTAGGGCATGTTGTGAGTCTATTCTTACTTGGAACCTTTACAGGGGAGACCTGTGTCCGACTCTCTTTCTCTTTCACTGTTTAGCTTCCTATACACATGGAGCCGCAATAGCTCAGTGGTTAGTGAACTGGACTACAAAGGACAAGGGGTAGGGTTCGATCCCAACTGACGGCTTCTGGGTTCACCTAGCCTTAAATGGGTACCGGATTTTTCTGGGAAAGTAATGCGGCGCGGGCGTAATACCGACCACATTACCCTGAAAATCATGTGCCGAAGGTCTGTAAAATTTATGGTCACTAACACCATATTCCCTATACGCCACTTGGCGGGGGTACTTTACTTTTTTTTTTTCCTATACACATGCTACATTATTTACCATCAACATCATTCTTACAGTACTGTTAAAAGTCAAACAAAGCTTGAAGTGTAAGTAAAGTAAAGAGCCCCCGTCACGCCAAGTGGCGTATAGGGAATATGGTGTTAGTGACCATACATTTTACAGACCTTCAGCACATGATTTTTGGGGTAATGTGGTCGGTATTATGCCCATGCTGCTTTACTTTCCCAGAAAAAAATCTGCAAGCTTGAAGTGTGCTTTCTATATATCTCTGATCTGAGAGAATGTCTCAGTCTTATTAAGGATGTTGATACCTGCTGCCCTTGCCTCTTTTATCACTTTTTACACAATTTATCACAATTTACTATCTTTCAAGTTTGGACAATTTTTAATTTCTCTGTTGATTTCTCATTTGAGGGCTTGATTTGTGATTTTCTTGTTAATTCTTCTCCTCATATGTCCAACATGTGCACATATTTTTTAATTATAGATGAGACCATGGTTGCATCAGCCATTTCATTTATATCTGCATTAGTCTAGTTAATATACACAATATTTTTTGTTAGAGATACAGTTTTCAATCAAATGCATCTAGTTTATTGTCTATTTCTTTCATTATTTTTTACCTCTCACAAAGACTAAATAAAGGTGGATAATACATTTGAGTTTGAATCTCTTAAATTTGTTTTTGTGCTTAGGATATTTTATATCCCTATTTTGTAAAAATAATCTCAGTAAATAAACAAAACCTAGACTGTTCAACTCCTGTGTGATACTAGTGCTAACATATGGATGTGAAATTTGGAAATCCACTAAGACTTTGGATAAGAAATGTCTTTGAAAATGAATGTCTTTGTAGGATCTCAAACATAAGGTGGAAAGCTTACATTTAAAATGAACAGATAAGAGATGAATCTAAATAAGAAAACATGTCAAAGTTTATAAAAAGGCTTTGGAAATACATCAGTAATGTGCTGAGAATGAACAAAGAAAGACTTCCTAACCTGGTAAGGAGCCAATGGTGGGGTGTGCTAAACACTCCAAGGTATGGTGACAGCTTTACAAATAAAGAACACAACACAATACTGACGTTTCGGCCTGTGGCCTTCTTCAGAATACATGGACAACGACAACAAGCGGTGAAGCACAATTACTACATGTTAGATGATAAAGTGGAGGGCGAGGAAAGTAGGATGCAAAAATAAGAAAAGAGAGAAATGAATTTTACATGATGAGAGGTATGATGGGCGTCAAATATATAAAATAGAAAAAGAGAGAGAAAAATGTATAATAAATTGTACTTAGCTGAGCTCAGAGCAGGGAGCAGGAAAACTGTAATCCGTGCTGAAACCAGTCGAATGACTAAATGACTAAAAGCGCAGAGAACGTGTATAGAAAGCAACACGTGACAAAGACAGGTCAGTAAAGAGGGCAAAAAGGATCAAATTTCGGGAAAACCAAAAAAGGGGGGGGGGAAAGGGGGCATAGACGAGGATACTCCTGGGACACAACAAGCAATACATATAAATCACTCAACAATGGAAGTGAGAGATCACGCGAGAGGTTAAGAGAAAGAAATAGAATGACACGACAAAGTAGTAAACTAGGCAGTGGGTGAGAGAGATGGACTCTACAGAATGGATGGCCTCGAACTGAACGAGTTGAGAGGTAGGTCAACGAAAGGAAGGATTGGATACTGGAGGAAGAGATACGGTGAGGAAGAATAATAAAGCCGGTATAATGAGAAGGGCGATAGAGGGTGGTCCGGAGGAAGTTAGTCTATCGGGAGGTAGGGAAGTATTGGAGGAGGAGTATGGAGAGGAGGGATAAGAAGCAGGTATGTGAAAACTGGATAGGGGGAGAGGCGGTAGGTCAGAAGTGAATGGAAAAAGAGAAAGTCTGGAAGAAGTGGAGCAATAGGGGATGGTGTGCAAGAGGTATGAACCATAGGAGGTAAAGAAGTAGGGAAATGATAGAACAAAGGGGGGAATGAAAGTGGGCATCAGGATAAGGGGGATACTGGAATAGTAGGTATAGATGAGTAGTGACTACAAGTTAATAGAGAGGAGAGGGGTGAGCTAGGAGTAGATTAGCAGAGGGGTGGTAGGAAGGACGAGGGTCAATAGAGGTGGGCAGAGAGATCGTACGTACAGTCCAGGTGGAGAGGTGATATAGTGATAAAGAGGTAAAGGACATGAAGATAGTCAGAAGAGAAAAAGGTGTAGGAGAGGGGGGGGTTTAGGAGGAAGAAGGCAAGATGGGGGTTACTCAAAGAGGATATGAAAAGCAGGGATGGACGAGGAGTAGAGGACCCAAGAAGAGAAATAGGAAGAGAGGTCCATAGGTAGGAGGATGGAGTCGGAGGCAGGAGGGTCCTCAGAGGGACAGGGATACATTGATGCCACGAGGGGTGAGGCAGCCCCAACGAGCGATCAGACGGTGCTCAAGAGTGAGCCGACTGTGGTGATCAGAGGAGCATGATACTAGGCCAGTTACCAAGACATCAGTCTTACCTCGATGGCCCCTCGAGTTAAAGTGGGCTGCTACAGGAGTGTCCGCTTCTTGGGTGATGTCATTCAAGTGTTCACGGCACCTATCGCCGATTCTGCGACCAGACTGACCGATGTAGGTCAACTTGCATCGCTTACAGATGATGGCATAAATGATGTTCCGCGATGTGCAAGTGAATCCCTCTCTGATCTCGAAAGGACCATTAGGGAAGAGGACAGTGTCGGTCTGGAGAACGTGGTCACAAGTTTTACATACTCTCCGGTTGCAGCGGATAGTGCCTCGATGGCTGAAGTGGTCAGCAGGAAGACGGCCCCTGACAAGAAAGTCTCGGAGGTTCCGGTCACGTCTAAAGGCCACTAGTGGTGGGTCAGGGAAGAGCAGACGAGTAGTAGGGTCAGATCGAAGAATAGGGAGGTAGCGGTGGATGGTCCTAATAGCGGCGTAGTGGTGAGGGTGATGGGTGAGAGCGAGCACTACTCTATCAGAGGGGGGATGAGTAGAGGGGGTAAGAGCAGACTGACGTGAAGTGTGGAGAACTCGACGCAGGGCAGGGAGGAGAGCTGATTCAGGATAGAGACGTCGGCGGAAGAAATCAAGCATAAGGTGGGCATTGTGAAGGAAATCTTCGTCGTCTTGGCAAAGGCGACGAAGTCTGAGAAGCTGGGAATAGGGAAGAGAGTTCTTGCAGGATGTAGGATGAGAGGAGTCGTAGCGGAGGAAACTATGGGAGTCAGTGGCCTTGTAGAAGACCGAGGTGAGAAGATGAGAGGTGCCCAAGGAGACTAGGATGTCCAGGAAAGATACGGAGGAGGTGGAGATGTGGAAGGTGATGTGGATAGAGGGGTGGAAATGTCCGACATATTCGATGAAACGGGAGATCTCATCTTCTGGAAGGTCAGACAGACCAATGCAGTCATCAATGTACCTACGATACATGAGGGGAAGAGGGCCCTGGTAGGTATGGATGATTTGGTGCTCAAGGTAACCCATGAAGAGACAAGCATAGCTAGGGCCCATTTTAGTGCCCATCGCCACACCGCTGATCTGGGTGAAGAAATTGCCATTGAACTCGAAAGAGTTGAGGTTCAAGACTAATTCTGCTAGACGGAGGAGGACGCCAGTGGCGATGGAGGGTTGGATCCTACGGTCCAGGAAAAACTGAAGAGCTTGAAGGCCGTCGGAGTGGGGAATAGAAGTATACAGGGAGCAGACATCCATAACGAAGAGGCGGTAGTGACGATCAGGAAGGAGGGTGATAGAGGAAAAGATGTTAAGGGCGTCGTTAGTGTCTTTGACATACGAAGGGAGGCCCATAACTATGGGTTGAAAGACACTGTCGAGGAAGTCAGAAATGAGAACAGTAGGACATGAGATGGAAGAGACAATAGGACGTCCAGGAGAGTCAGGTTTATGTATTTTAGGCAGCATATAGAAAGAGGGTCTGCCCAAGCAGTGGTCAGGAAGGATCATGCGGGAGGAGCTAGAGGGAAGTAATCCATCCTGAATGAAACGGAGGATCGTACGACGCACCACGGCGTTATTAGAGACAGTAGTGTCGTCGGGGTGGGGAGGTAGAAAGTCGAGTCGGATAATTGTTTATCCCCTTCCCGGATATAAAGGTCTTTCCTCCATACCACCACAGAGCCGCCTTGTCGGCCGGCTTGATGACAATATCATCACGTCGGCGAAGATCCTGGAGGGCTTGGTACTCTTCACTACTAAGATTAGAGCGTCGAAGTCTATGGGGACGAAGTGCCTTAATATCCCGGTAGGTACTGTTAATGAACTGGTCCAAAGCCTGTGATTCGCCCGAGCGGGGAGTCCAGTCAGATTTACGGGAGGAAAAGCGGGCAAATTCGTCTGTAGGAGGAGGTTGAGAGGAAGAGTTCGGATGATTAAAGTAATAGAGTTTGAGTCGTAGTCGTCTGTGATACTCCTGAATGTCCCGTAAGAGAGAGAATGAGTCACTCAAAGGGCGAAGGGGGACAAACTTAAGACCCTTGCTGAGAAGAGAACGCTCATGGTCGGAAAGGGGCAAATCAGGGGGAATACAAGTGACAAGGGAGCTAGAGTCAGAGGCATTGGGAGAGGAGGAGGTGGGGGAGGAGGAGGAGGAGGACGGAGGTTCAAGAGTTTACGTTTGTGCTGAGAGGATAAAAAGTCATACATAGATCGGTTGTGGTGGTGGATGGTATGGCGGATGAAGCGAAGAGTCCCAGGAAAGTTAGAGGTGAGTAGATGGAGTTGGGATAGGAGGTGTTGTTGGCGGGTGTTGAGGTGGGATATAAGACGAGAGTGGCTAGAAGCGACAAGACGAACACGTTTCAGGCCATGCTGGAGTTCAAGGTTCTGCAGTTGGCGGCGAAGATAGTTAGAGAGGTAGGGTTGACCGACTTGAGGTGAGAAGTGAGATCGGAACCCACACGGGAGAATTTTACGATGGAGGCAGTTGTTCAAGAAATTGAGGTGACAGGTAAATCTAGTTTTCTTGAAAGTAGTGAAGGCAAAGTCCTTAGAGATGTTAGAGAGTTCGGGGGGTAGAGTGGAGAAGGAGGCGATGATGGAGTGACGGATAGAATGAGATAGATGTTTGAGGGAGGGCATAGTGAGGAGATGAGAGAAGATCGAGAAAAGAAATGAGAGATAAACCAACTAGATGAAGATAGGTAGGATACGTGAAGGTATAGAGAAGCCAATAATAGAAAGAGGGAAGGTAGTGAATAGAAAGTATGAGGAGCAAAGTGCAAGAGGGGAGGGTAAGGAAGCACCCAGAAGTGAAGGCGAGGAGAGACTGACGAGAGATAGAATAGGTAGGTGAAAGAACGGAGTGGAAATGGTTCTAACTAAAGTACACAGAGATGAATGACGTTAAACAAACATAAAGTAGCAGCGATATCAATTGAGTAGGGAACAGGCAAATAATTGCAATGCTGCGGTAAAGCTGGTAGCAAGGAGCCAATGGTGGGGTGTGCTAAACACTCCAAGGTATGGTGACAGCTTTACAAATAAAGAACACAACACAATACTGACGTTTCGGCCTGTGGCCTTCTTCAGAATACATGGACAACGACAACAAGCGGTGAAGCACAATTACTACATGTTAGATGATAAAGTGGAGGGCGAGGAAAGTAGGATGCAAAAATAAGAAAGAGAGAAATGAATTTTACATGATGAGAGGTATGATGGGCGTCAAAATATATAAAATAGAAAAAGAGAGAGAAAAATGTATAATAAATTGTACTTAGCTGAGCTCAGAGCAGGGAGCAGGAAAACTGTAATCCGTGCTGAAACCAGTCGGAATGACTAAATGACTAAAAGCGCAGAGAACGTGTATAGAAAGCAACACGTGACAAAGACAGGTCAGTAAAGAGGGCAAAAAGGATCAAATTTCGGGAAAACCAAAAAAGGGGGGGGGAAAGGGGGCATAGACGAGGATACTCCTGGACACAACAAGCAATACATATAATCACTCAACAATGGAAGTGAGAGATCACGCGAGAGGTTAAGAGAAAGAAATAGAATGACACGACAAAGTAGTAAACTAGGCAGTGGGTGAGAGAGATGGACTCTACAGAATGGATGGCCTCGAACTGAACGAGTTGAGAGGTAGGTCAACGAAAGGAAGGATTGGATACTGGAGGAAGAGATACGGTGAGGAAGAATAATAAAGCCGGTATAATGAGAAGGGCGATAGAGGGGTGGTCCGGAGGAAGTTAGTCTATCGGGAGGTAGGAAGTATTGGAGGAGGAGGTATGGAGAGGAGGGATAAGAAGCAGGTATGTGAAAACTGGATAGGGGGAGAGGCGGTAGGTCAGAAGTGAATGGAAAAAGAGAAAGTCTGGTGCAAGAGGTATGAACCATAGGAGGTAAAGAAGTAGGGAAATGATAGAACAAAGGGGGGAATGAAGTGGGCATCAGGATAAGGGGGATACTGGAATAGTAGGTATAGATGAGTAGTGACTACAAGTTAATAGAGAGGAGAGGGGTGAGCTAGGAGTAGATTAGCAGAGGGGTGGTAGGAAGGACGAGGGTCAATAGAGGTGGGCAGAGAGATCGTACGTACAGTCCAGGTGGAGAGGTGATATAGTGATAAAGAGGTAAAGGACATGAAGATAGTCAGAAGAGAAAAAGGTGTAGGGAGAGGGGGGGGTTTAGGAGGAAGAAGGCAAGATGGGGGTTACTCAAAGAGGATATGAAAAGCAGGGATGGACGAGGAGTAGAGGACCCAAGAAGAGAAATAGGAAGAGAGGTCCATAGGTAGGAGGATGGAGTCGGAGGCAGGAGGGTCCTCAGAGGGACAGGGATACATTGATGCCACGAGGGGTGAGGCAGCCCCAACGAGCGATCAGACGGTGCTCAAGAGTGAGCCGACTGTGGTGATCAGAGGAGCATGATACTAGGCCAGTTACCAAGACATCAGTCTTACCTCGATGGCCCCTCGAGTTAAAGTGGGCTGCTACAGGAGTGTCCGCTTCTTGTCTTCTTTCCTAACCTGGTATTCATGTGGAAACCATCTGGTAAAAGAAAACAAGGCAGACCAGAGAATCACTACACAGAACAATTTTAATGGAAGGCTCAACCATGGGACTAAGAAACAACAGATAACTACAAAAACTAGCAGATCCTCATCTCCCCTTGAGAGGCTCACCTAGGACAGGGACAAGTTGCAAGATGCAATGTGAGTTACAATGTGCATGGTTTATGCTTAATAGCAAAGATTGTCAGACATGTTGAGTCTGGAATTTCTATCCTGTGTACCTTCTTTGGCTTGTAAGGACAATAGAGAGACAGATAGCTTTTCTCAAGATTTCTGACAGACTAGTAGCAGAACAACTGAATCATCAACAGAACTGTGTAAAATATATAGTTTAAATAGAACCAGAATAAACTGCCCAGTTTTGGGCAACTTTCATCACACTGGCTGTTGTAGGATATTCCTGATTTAAACCTGCTCTGCAAATGAAACTGAAAACCTTAAATAAATTTGAAAGCTATTCATCGTGTGTGCAAATAATTATAATATTTGACAATTTTAATAAATTCTTATTTTATGTTGAAATGTAGCAGCTGTTAATTACAAAACTCCCAGATAGGTTTGTTCAATGATAGGCATTTCTTGATTTTATTGATGTTAGTTCTAGCTCATGTTTTCTGTGAATTACAAAACTGGAGTATCTGTAGTCACAATTCAGTCTCAATTAACATATGTCACAGTGTAAACTAGTTTTACAACTTAAATAGTCCACAAATAAAAATTTGTATGAGATTTATACATTTCTGTTTTGTAGTCTTTTAAAGACATTTTTATTTAAATCTTGTACCATGTTGCTACTTTAACAAAGTTTTATGTTATATGTTTTTAATGATGTTTGTTTTACAACTAATCTTTTGTCTTTATTTTTGATGTAAAACTTTAATAAAACTTTATGTGATCTTCAGTTTACAATTTTTGTAATAATTATGGTGATACTCGAGTAAAGGGACCTGCGATAGCTCAGTGGTTAGTGAACTGTTCTACAAAGGACAAGAGGTAGGGTTCGATCCCAACCGACAGCTTCCGGGTTCACCCATCCTTAAATAGGTACCAGATTTTTTCTGAGAAAGTAAAGCGGCACGGGCGTAATACCAACCACACTACCCAAAAATCATGTTGAAGGTCTGTAAAATTGATGGTCACTAACACCATATTTCCTATATGCCACTTGGCATGACGGGACTCTTTACTTTTTTTAAAATTTGAGTAAAGCAAGTTGATTACAGCTACTTGCAACTGATAAAAAAAAAAAAAAAAAAAAAAAAAAAAAAAAAAAACTTTCCTAATCTAATTATATCACTATGCAAAATGTATGACCTTTTAATTATATTTTCAAGGTTTTATCTGTATTATATGATTTTTTCATTTTATATATATATATATATATATATATATATATATATATATATATATATATGTATGTATATATATATGTATATACGTATATATATATATATAATTTTGTAATTTAAAAAATTCATCTCTTAACACTTATTAAAACTTAATTTGCACTAGCTTTTGCATTAACAAATATTTGTTATTATTATCTGTATCATGCTTTCATCCATGGATTCCTGTAAGTGTGACAGAGTTTATGTTCTGTGCTAAGATCTTACTGTGTGGCTTGGAAAGAGATTGAAGTACTGATGGGCACTAGCCATGTATAGAAGTACTACACTGTTTCTAGAATGCATTTTTAACATCTCCTGGCTGTTTTAACTACTGTGATATCATTTATGTCCTGGGTACACAAAGTACAATCCTCTTCATTGCCCTTTGGTACATCATCCAACAAAATTTACCACTGTTGTCTGTTCTGAGCCAATTTCTGAAACCTTGAAGCTTTTTATCAACTGTTCTTTGCCATGTTTGTTTTTTTTTTGCACAAACTCATGGTAAATTTATTTTTATATAACTTCTTTTCACTTCTACCTACCTACCTACCTACCTACCTGCCTGCCTGCCTACCTGCCTGCCTGCCTGCCTGCCTACCTATTTTTCTAATTTGAACCGATGGCGGCACATAGGACATAAATTCTAGATTCTTTTGTCTGACGATCTTTCAACTGTCAGACCCTGCACAGGACATGCATTAAGTCTTGCACATAGCACTGTTCTTAGCGAGTTGTTCAATCTTTTCGACAGAGCTGATGCCTGCTGTTATTGCCTCTCATTTTAATGTTATTTTTAATATTTCGCTAGGTCGGCCTCTTTTTTTTACCCTGTGGATCCCATTTGAGGGTCTGCTTTGAGATTCTTTTGGTGTCTCTTCTCATCAATATGACCAACATATGAGCACTTTATTCTCTTGATTATAGTTCATATTTTTGGATGCCTTGCCATTTCTCTTATTCTGCACTAGTCTTGAACTCATTCCATGGGATCCAAAGTATTTTCCTCAGGTATTTGTTTCAAATGCATCCATTTTATTTTCTATTTCTTTAGTTATTTTCCATCTCTGCATAAGTAAGGGTGGATAATACATTTGATTTGAAAATCCTGAGCTTTGTTTTTGTGCTTAGTAATTTTGATTTGGAGGACCTTGACTTTGCTGATGACATAGTCCTCATCAGCAGTAAAATAAAAGAGATGCAGGAAAACACTAATGAACTATCATCAATCTTCTTCTTTCCTTCCTCATCTGCCTTTCAGAGTCGAGGGGAGATATAATTTGCAGTCGTTTGCTCTTCTGTTCGCTTGTGCTGCTGTTATATTTCTTAGTGCTTCTAATATTCCATCCATCCATCTTTTTCATTGTTGACCCTTGGGTTCTCACAACATTTGCTGAAGGCTCGTTGTGTTGTGTTTTGATCTTTCTGCCTTGTCACGTGGCTAAACCATTTATCTGTTGTTTCTTTATATATTCTATCATCAATATCCAGCAAAATTGGGCTTGAGATCAATCATGAAAAGACTAAAGTCATGAAAAACTTAATTCCAACAGATGACAGAATATACATGGAAAACAAACAAGTGGAAGAGATCGATAACTTTATCTATCTTGGAAGTCACATTGATCAGGAAGGGGATACAAGTAAAGAAATTAAAATCAGAATAGCTAAAGCATCAATGTCTTTCACAAGCCTTGAAAAATTGTGGAAATCAAAACTCATCAGCACAAACACAAACCTTAGACTATTCATATCAAACGTACTAGCAACCATTACGTATGAATGTGAGAGCTGGAAAGAACAAGAGACATAGAAACAAAGTTGAACGCATTCGAAAATAAATGTCTAAGGAAAATACTTGGAACGAATTCAAAACAAACAAAGAAATTAGAGAAATTGCCAATCAACCACTAATATTTTCAGTAATCAAGAAAAAACAATGGTCATATGTTGAACATGTGATGAGGAGAGATAATAACCGAATAACAAAGCAAGCCCTCATGTGGGAAACAACAAATAAGAGGAAAAGAGGCCGACCCAGAGCGACACTGAGAACATTGATCAGAGAGGCAAGATGTTATCAGAGAGGATGTTATGTCACTTTCACCTACAGCCTTGTTAGCCATGAGCATTACAGCCATCTCAACTTCATTCAAAGTGAGGTCACCTAAGTTTATATCTAACTGTGAGGTTGGTGTATTGGCGGCAAAATCTATAAAATGCTTTCATATTGGACGATTAAGGATTTCCTTAAAGTGTCCAGCCATCGTGACTGTATTTCTTCACTTGATGTTAATATGGTTCCATATTTGTTCATAACAGGTGCTCCACTAGATGTAAAAGTGTTTGTTAGCATCTTCTGTACATTATAAAGAGTTTTAATATCATCTTCTGTACATTATAAAGAGTTTTACTATCACCTTCTGTACGCTATAAAGAGTTTTACTATCACCTTCTGTACACTATAAAGAGTTTTACAATCACCTTCTGTACACTATAAAGAGTTTTACTATCACCTTCTGTACACTATAAAGAGTTCTACTATCACCTTCTGTACACTATAAAGAATTTTACTATCACCTTCCGTAGACTATAAAGAGTTTTAATATCACCTTCTGTACAGTATAAAGAGTTGTAATATCACCTTCTGTACATTATAAAGAGTTTTACTATCACCTTCTGTACGCTATAAAGAGTTTTACTATCACCTTCTGTACACTATAAAGAGATTTACTATCATTTTCTGTACACTATAAAGAGTTTTACTATCACCTTCTGTACACTATGAAGAGTTTTACTATCACTTATCATTGCTGCTTTCTGCAGCTTTACTGCCAGGTTATCGATATAGGTTCTCTTGTAATTTCTAGCCAAACTCTTTACTTTGTTGTTTAGTTCTTTGTATGTTTCTTTTGCCAGATATTTTCCAAGTTCTGTCTTTACTGTCACCATAGCTGTCGTTGCTTCTCTCCTTTCTTGTATGTGTTTCCATGTAATGTTCTAAATCCATGCCCTTCTTTCTATTTTCTTAAACCTAGCACATGCTTCTGTCAATGACATTAGAGCTGTGGAATTCCCACATTTCACCTAGTTCGCCAAGCACTTCTTAGCCGTTATTGAGCTCCAGGTTGAAGTTTCCATTAATGTTCTTGTCTTTCTTCTTGTCTGTTTGTGGCTATCTATCTTCTGGTGTTTCAGTTTTTTTGTGTTGGCTTTTCAGTTTAAATTTGTTCTTTTGAATGCATAATTTGTGATCACTGTTAACATCTGCCTCTCTATTTACTCATACATCTGTCAAAGATGTTCTAAATTTCCTTCTAATATATAGGTGATCAATCAGGTTTTTGGTTCTACCATCGGCAGATAACCAAGCTGTTTTAAATATCTCTTTGTGTGGGAATAATGTTCCACCTATAACCTAACCTTCCGTTAAACATAATTCAAGTAATCTTTTCCCATTCTGGCTTGTTATATCAATTCCTTCTTTCCCAATTGCCTTTTCAGCTCCCGTGTTGTCTTTTCCTACTTTGGCATTGATGTCACTCATTATAATGAGAATGTCATGTATAGGTATTTTGCTTATAAGTTGTTGACATTGATGGTAAAATTCTTTAATTTCATCTTGTGCCTAATTTGTGGGTGTGTAACAATGTAGAATTGTGAGTCTTCCATGTCTTGATTCGTAACAAGCTTTTATCAGACACCCATTCACTGGTTTCCATTCTATAAGGCTTCTTGTAGCTGTATTTGTCATCCTTATTTCTACCCTTTCCCAGTGTTTACCATCTTCCCTCCCTGAATATAATAGCACTATATTGTTATCCACTGACCTTCGGCCTGCTCCTGGCCATCGCATTTTTATGATACACAAAATATCGAGCTGGTATCTGCCTCTTCACTTGCATGATTTTAATTTTCTGACCTAATTCTAATATTACAGTTGTAACATTGTGTTCAGTTTAGCTTACTACCTTTTTGAAAATTAAAGAACTTTTTTAATCTGTTAAAAACAAATAAATATTAATTTTTAAATGTGGAATCCTGTGAGAAGTTAAATAACATGTGACATTTCCAAGCAAATAACTAGTTATACTGTATACCTATCTTGTAAATAAATTACCATAAGCTAAAAGCAATTCCAGCTAACTTTGATGACACTAATAGTTGCCAACTTATCCTGTGAACATTTAAAGAGTAAATGTTGATGACAGCTGTCAGAATTATTCTTTTTTTTTTCAGGGAGAGTACTGCTTTCTGACTGATGCTCAGCAACTTGATTGTTTATGAATTTCTAGTTCATGTTCTATATGCTTGTGGAGCTTTTGTGCTAATTCTTGATGGTGGAGTCACAGCAGGATTTTAATAGCAGCCGCTATTGTATATTCTTTATACAAATAGATGGTGTGATGCATTGGATCTCTTTTTTTCTTGAAATTTGGCCACCAAGTCTTGAAAAAACTATCTTGCTAGCTCCTTTTTGCAATCATCAACATTTGAAGGCTTAGAATATATGAATTCTGTTGCAGAATTTTTATCTATGGTATTATATTCCATTTGAGCTGTGTGTTTCATCCGGATCGCGTTTCAATATTCCGATTGCTTATGATGAATGATGATATCATATGACGAAGGACAGTTCAGCTGCGTTCACTTTCGATGGCGCTTGGCCTTATGTCTTTTGGCATGTGCTTTAGCTGCTCTGATGGGGACTGCAGCTGCCTTTTTTTGTTTGGATCCTTCAACAAGATGAGTTTTTGCATGATTCCATTGGCACAGGCGGTTGAGCAATTATGGATTTTAATTCGTTTGCAGTGATTCCAGGGCCTTTGACTAACCATAAATGTTCTATTAGTTTGTTCCCAAATTTTCTTGAAATTTTATTTTTACTTGTTTGCTTTCTTTTAGTTCTTTAAAGTAGACTTATATCTTATGCGATTCTGTTGTTTTTAATTGTATATGTGAATTTCTTTATCATTTTATAAATATATTTTATGTATTATAGAATACTATTCTGTCATAAGTATACATCAAGGGGCCTTATGCTTGGCCTAAGTTCCAAAAATAGTTCTGAAGGGCTTTGATTTCACCTTATATTATTATTTTTTTCTCAACTTTTTTCATTTATTTTCTGGGTTTTTTTGTGTGTTCAGGTTTCCTTTTTCTGTTATAATGATTTATTATTCATTGCTACTGCTTTTGTTATGCTTAGACCTTTACTAAATGTAATGTGACCTTTTTAATTGTTCAGTTTATTTTATCTTTGTTTCATTCATCATTGATTGTCTTTTAACTGGATAATTGTATTCAAAACCTGAATTGTACTTACATAAATATTGTATTGTGGCAGCAACATGAGTATTTCAATCTTTCAATAATAATATTGAGCCATATTGTAACCTATATAGTTTCTATTCAGTCACAACAATTCTGATTAGTATAATGGTTTGGGTAGGTGGGGGGGGGTCGTGTGTGTGTGTGTTTTTTCTTTCTTTCTTTTTTTCTTTCTTACTTACTTACTTACTTACTCACTCACTCACTCACTGACTCACTCACTCACTCACTCACTCACTCACTCACTCACTCACTCACTCACTCACTCACTTTCTCTCTCTCTCTGTCTCTCTCTTTCTTTCTTTCTTTCTTTCTCTCTCTCTTCCTTTCTTTATTTCTTTCTTTTTTTTCTTTCTTTCTTTTTTCTTTCTTTCTTTCTTCTTTCTTTCTTTCTTTCTTTCTTTCTTTCTTTCTTTCTTTCTTTCTTTCTTTCTTTCTTTCTTTCTTTCTTTCTTTCTTTCTTTCTTTCTTTCTTTCTTTCTTTCTTTCATCTCATTTTGGGCATAAGTATTCAACAAATACTTGTCAAGACATCCTGTAAAGGAAACATCATAAAGGCTCCCTACATATGAAGCATACGCTATTAGTGACTGTATTTTTCAAAGACATTTGACACATTTTTAAAAAATGGATGATGTGGTCAGTATTGTACCAGGTTGTCCTATTTCCCTAGTAACAAAAGCTTTATGGTACCCATTTTCAGAGGTTGGTTGATCATAAAAGGTCTGTTGACTCCACCAAAAATATCATCAGTTCTATAAACTGAACCAGGACACTTGTTATCAGTAACGAGCACACAAACTACCCACCCAGCACAACTTCGATGAACAATGCAATCTACTAATAAGAAAATAGGAAAGGGGGGGGGGGGAAATCAGATTAGATATCCCTTATTAACAGTTAGTGTTGGTGATTGTCTGATGGTTTGTCCTAGTGAATGGATTGTCCTAGTGAATGACTTGTCCTAGTGAATGGCTTGTCCTAGTGAATGGCTTGTCCAAGTGAATGGCTTGTCCTAGGAATGGCTTGTCCTAGTGAATGACTTGTCCTAGGAATGGCTTGTCCTAGTGAATGGCTTGTCCTTGGAATGGCTTGTCCTAGTGAATGACTTGTCCTAGTGAATGGCTTGTCCTAGTGAATGGCTTGTCCTAGTGATGACTTGACTCAGTGAATGACATGTCCTAGTGTAAGGCTTTACACAGAGATAGAAGGAAGTCAACACTTGGCATCATGTGTGTTTTGTTTTAATTGGGCCACCAACAGACCCTTATTTCACCCCTGGATAATTCTTTACAGAAGCAGAAACATGCACTATAGTACATGGTGCCTCATGTAGGCCTCTTTCTTTTTGTTTTGTTAAATGTTATGTCTTTTTGTTGTGACCCACCTTCACATCCATTATTTGGAACGAACATTTTCTTTTTCTTTGCTTCCTCGTTTGCCTTCGTAGTTGAGGGGAGATAAATTTGCGGCCTGTTGCTCTTCTTGTGGTCTCTCCTGCTGTTATGTTTCATTTTGTAATAATAATATTTCATTAATCCATCTTTTTCCATAGTCTGCCTATTTATCTAGTGTTCACGTAGTGTTTGTTTATAACTTGTGTAGCCTGTAGTTCTTTCTTTCTTATCACGTTGCTGAACTATTCTATTGTAATGTTTTAAATAACAAAGATTGATGACATCTTTTTTCCTTTATTATTCTCTTCCGCTCTTATCTCCCATGTTGTTTGTGCCATGTATTAGACACTTTTTATTTCGGTGGTAATACTATTTAATATTATCATGTTATCTTAATCTTTATTAAGTCCAGTAGTAATTAGAGTTAAAACAATGAAAACAAAATCACAGAGCTGGGGCTATGAACATATGGACAGAAGAGGCGAAGAGCTTGAAAATTGGCAGGACGACAGTGGACTTATACTGCTAAACCAGACAACAGATCCACCAACATTCTATTCCAGATCACGGCATATCACATCTACACCAGACCTTGCTTTCCATTTACAAGACCTGGAATGGAATAGTACACATATTGTTTGGAAACAACTTGGAGGCAGCGACCACTGACCAATCTTTTTAGTGGTGCAAAATGAGGATATCAGGGAGACCGTCACTTTCTCAAACTGGAATCACAAAAAGGCAGACTTGAAAGTGTATCAACAGTACACCAGTATACTAACTAAAGATCGAAATATCGACAGAGACATCAACATACTAGTTGATGAATTCAGAAGACTAATATTACAAGCTGCCAGTGAAACAATACCTTGAAAGGCACGGGAATATTACAAATCATACTGGAGTAGTGAACTAGAGCAAATGCACAAAATATATTTCGAAAGCAAACAGAAACTAACCCTTTTCAGGCACACCACAATAACTATCAGAATACTTAGGCCAAATTTCAAAAGGCTAAACTACAAGCCAGATGGAGAAACTGGAAAAAGAAAACAGAATCATTGAATATTGAACGAGACACAAGAAATGTGTGGAAGCTTGTAAAACACCTTAATGATGAGGCCACAGAAAGGAACACCAGAATTACATTGAAGAAGAATGGAAAAATCCTAACAGATAAACAGGCAGCAAATCACTTTGCAGACTCCTATGCAATAGACAATATTATTGAAATTAGTCTAGAGAAACGACAAGAGACTCGCTTAAAACAACAAAATGCAAGGCAAGAAGGGACCATACACGAAGTCATGGAAATACCCATTACTCAAAGAGAGCTAGAACTGGCAATATCCAAAATAAAAAAAAAGAAAAAGTCACCAGGCAGTGATTGAGTGTCCAATAAAATTATTAAGAACTTGAGAACTGCAGCTAAATCAAAACTACCGCAGATCTACAATATTTGCTGGATCTCAGGTAAAGTGCCACAGGCATGTATAGAAGCAATTATGATACCATTATTAAAGCCAGGAAAAGATGGAAAAGCTAGGAAGAAGGTAGCTATTCTAAGAAAGCTGGGTGGAACCACGTGGGGTTAGCGTGGAAAAATACTCAGTAAAGTTTACCGACAGAGTATACGCCCACATTTAGTATATGGATCATCAACATGGTGCCCAACATCAAACACCAGACTGCAAGGACTGGATAAAGTACAAAACCAGACACTTAAGGTCATCACAGGAGTAATGAAATCAACACCAATATTGGAGATGGAGAAATTGTGGAGGATACCAGCACTGATAGAACGGAGGGACATAAAGGTGCTGATACAGGCCAACAAAATTGTCATGCATGCCGTGACATCCAATAAAGGACCAATTCCATATTCTTGCATTTGGACGTCTTAAGAGAAGCAGTTTCATCCACCAAGCCAAACGAATATGTAGACAAACACCAGACATACAAAGAGTTTTCAGTCCCCTACTGCCCATACGAGAACAGATCCCATGGACAGAGAAATCCGATTTGACAATACAGATACGGACAGAAGTGAATGGAATACTTGACAAGGAGGAACAGAATAGTCTACATCGTAAAACAATCACTCTCAGTTTCTTGGATGAAGAATACCCACACGATCTATGGGTTCATGTGTACACAGATGGATCAGCACAGTGCAGTAAAGAATGGGGAGCAGGAGCATACATACAGTACCCAAATAACACTAGGGATGTGAATCAAATATCAACAGAGAAATACTGTAACAATTATGATGCAGAAATCCAAGCAATAAAGCTGGCGATAGAAAAAACTGCTAAACAGTAATCTTAGCCCACAGCATGTAGTGTCTTTGACAGATGGAAAATAAGTACTCCAGGCACTACAATCCAGACAGTTGCCACATCTGCAGACCTTATTGATTGAAATCTGCAAGCATCACCAGGGTTGCCCTGCAGTGGATCCCATCTCACTGTGGAATACTAGGAAACGAACAAGCAGATCAGCTGGCAAAGTAAGGCGCACCAGGAATACAACCAGATGCACCAATTACATAGCATCAGAAGAAACAGATAATCAAATCAATCAGATGACTACAAACCCAAAATCAGGATGCCTTTCATAATATGAATAGATATGAACAAGTTATCATTATACGCCTCAGAACAGGACACAATCGTCTCCACAGTTACATGTATACAAAATTCAAGATCGGCGTCTTAATTACATGTACATGTGAATTGGCGTCTCAGACTGCTGAACACATACACAACTTTACTGAATATAGTAGTCTGAGGGAAACCTATTAGCCAATAGATACAACACTACAGACAAAACTATATGGGTCACTGCGAGAATTACAAAAGACAGTAAAATTTATACAGGAAACGACATTGCAGATATAGACAATACTTCAGGCGAACGGAAGATAGATAGATAGATAGATCTTCTTCATTCTCTTTTGTTTGCCGACACCAGCTTCTTATCTGTAGCAAAATTCCAAGGGAAAAGACAAAGAGTAAGACCTAAATATTCTTGGAGCAAACAGACAGAAGTAGAGATGATGATGATGGTGAAGACATGGAATGATCTTAAAAGAATGGCGAGAAACAGAACGGCTTGGAATGTGTTTGTTGAAGACCTATGCTCCACAGGGAGTTGAAAGGTAGAAGTAGAATGACTATCTAGCAATTTGCTTGATGTATCCACACCAGGAAAATAGGAAGAGAACGTCTGGTGTTGGCCAGAGCTGAAAACTCGACTTTTGATGAACGGGTTAAAGAGAAGATAAATAATCAACAGATTGTACAAACTAGAACAAGCGAGGTATATGAACATTTGCGTGCGCCTGATATTTTAAAATAGAAATAAATCCGAGTCATATTGGAAACCCATGCTCTAGGGACAGGTATGAGATGTTTATGTTTGGCTGCCTGGTCGAGACTGGAATCATAGAGTGGGAGTATCGTTATCTCTGTAGATACACTCCTGAGGATGATGTAATCATTAGAGACTAATATGGGATATGTTACATTTTGACACCCAATAAAAATACCCAAACATATCATCGCATTAAACGCGAGCTGCTGTCTTCACAATCAAAGTCTGAAACAGGTTTTTGAAATATAATTTACATCTATTATTTTATATTTAACATGAAAAATAACATTTATATATGGCTGAAACAGAAACTAATATTAAGAAATAAATTAAACGTTTACCAGAACAGAACTATATTTTCATCCATTGCTTACAGTGTTGGTTGGATCGTTTACTGGAATCACTAATTAATCATAGAGAGAAACAAGATTAACGAACGCCAGTTTAGTAAAAAAAAGTCTCAAGATAGGATTTAAGTGAAAAAGAACCACAATGAAAAAAGTAAGAATCTTCAAATAGACTATTCCTATCCATGCTATCCCATTTATGAGTTCTGACAGAAAAGAGAACGTAGAGATGAATGCGATTTAGTGACAGAGCGGGAATAAGGGCCGCATGTCCAGTACACATGCCACGTGAAGATATTTATTTTCGAGTTTGCTCGACGATTATTCAATTTTTTTCGTTTGTCATTGAAACCTGCATGACCAAACAAAGAACTCCATACGATCTCTCTGTCAGAAATGCAGTACTACTGTGCTTCAGTGCATTCCAAATCATTACAAAATTTCTGAAAACGATGAAGCTGACGAGTTTGCAAAAGAAGGTGGTAAATTAAATCAATCAAACAGTTACACTTTCATCATCATCATCATCACCATCAACATCATTGAGTGCCGTCTCCACATCGATGGTTGGCTACCATGGAGCGCCATTCCGCTCTGTCTCTTGCTTTGATAGTGCAGGTTGTCATAGTCTGGTTTGTCCATCTTTTAATGTTACTTGTCCATGTTGTCTTGGGCTGCCTCTATTACCTTGTATTTTACCTTTCAAGATTGCTTTGGCTGCTGTGTCTTTTAACATGCCCCAAAAATCTCATTTGTCTTGTTTGAATTGTTTTTAGTAGTTCTCTTCATTTTTAGTTGTTTTAAGACTTCATTAACTGCTTTTTTCTTTCCATCCAATTCTTCTTATTTTTCTATAACTTCACATTTCAAAGGCTTCAGTTTTCTGTTTAATTTTCTTGTTCAATGCCCATGTTTCTGGATTACATTTTACGTGAACAAAAGGAATACTAAAAACCAGGTTTACCAGAAAAGTAATGACTTCTGTCAGCTCAACAGAAAAGAACAAGTTCAATTATTTCTACACTCTGAACAAGCGACAACAGATTGAAGTACCATCTTTTCAACATCCTAAGAATGAATGTAGCCGTGGCACATGTAAAATGAACATCTGCTACAATCATGCCCAACATATGATGAACAGAGAAGGCTATTCTATCTTTACGACACATAGTACCATTGCTGGTGTATGTCGAGGGGCAACGATAGAACCAGAGGGATAAAGGCCGCTTGGTCAAAGCAGTCGCCACGACGTGTGAGACTCAGGTTTTTTATTTCACCCCCGATAGAAAAAATCCTTTCTGTCTACCGCGGGCTTCGAACACCGTACGCCAGCTTTTCAGCCAGCGGAACAGTGGTTTTAGCCGCACGGCCACGCGCACCTGCTATTACTAATACAATATAGGGACAAGTTGTAGTCTTATGGACATGGCACCAGCCTCAAGCTGACGACCGCTTTCTTCGCGAACTTATTAATATTGACGTCTAGAGGTGTACACCGAAGTAAAAATGTACACAGAAGTAGAACAAGAAATGCACACATAAGTAGAACAAGAAATGTACACAAAAGTAGAACAAGAAATGTACACAGAAGTAGAACAAGAAATGTACACAAAAGTATAACCAGAAATGTACACAGAAGTAGAACAAGAAATGTACACAAAAGTAGAACCAGAAATGTACACAGAAGTAGAACAAGAAATGTACACATAAGTAGAACCAGAAATGTACACAGAAGTAGAACAAGAAATGTACACAGAAGTAGAACAAGAAATGTACACAAAAGTAGAACAAGAAATGTACACAGAAGTAGAACAAGAAATGTACACAGAAGTAGAACAAGAAATGTACACAGAAGTAGAACAAGAAATGTCCACTCCACAGAAGTAGAACAAGAAATGTCCACAGAAGTAGAACAAGAAATGTACACAGAAGTAGAACAAGAAATGTACACAGAAGTAGAACAAGAAATGTACACAGAAGTAGAACAAGAAATGTACACAGAAGTAGAACAAGAAATATACACAAAAGTAGAACAAGAAATGTACACAGAAGTAGAACAAGAAATGTACACAGAAGTAGAACAAGAAATGTACCAAGACTACACCCACGCCTGCATACTAAATGATTTGATGAGCATGATAAGAAAAGTGGAGGCGAGCTTTGTACGTATGCAATGTGTAGAGTCATTGCTGCAGTCAAAAATATGTAAGGTCACCTTTATCTACGACCCCGGACATGCGGGAGTACGGGGAAATGAAAGAGCGGACAGGTTGGCTAGCTGTGCTGTCGTTGCAGACGTTCAACCAATGGATCGGGCGGTCATCATCAATGCCCTCCAGGAAGTTGGAAGGACACAGGACTTCGACAACCATGAGTCCACGTCACTCCTTCGGATGAAAGAGATGGAAGTTAAGATGGGCACAGCCAGAAACGAGAAACTTTGTGGGCGCTATAGAAGTCTTATTAACCAACGCAGAACTGGAGTCGTCAGTCGCTAGACACTACAGGAGATGCTGAGGAGGGGATCTGAGCACCTGTGGACATGTTCGGAGTGTAATGATGATGACTCGCAAATAACTCAATAACTCAACAAGAAATGTACACAGAAAAAAAAGAGGCGCGGGGGGGGGGGTTGGATGGAAACCGTATTCTGCCTCACTACTATATACTTTCCCCAAATCAATGAGTTAGGTACCCATTTTTCCCAACTGGGTCGATGAGAGAGAGAGAGAGAGAGAGAGAGGGAGAGAGAGAGAGAGAGAGAGAGAGCGTAAAGCTGTGAATAAATGCACGTTCAACAGATCTATCAATGGTGACCCTTAAGAGCGTGTGCAGTCAGCGATCCGAGAGACAGACTAAAAGATATAGGAAGACATCATAAAAACTAGTTTCCATTAGTATATCAAAGGTTATATGTTCCTTGTACCAGTGGCTTTCAAGAATATCACATTCGATAGCTAATATTAGTATATCATTAGTAAATCTAAGAATATCACATTCTATAGCTAATATTAGTATATCATTAGTGACTCTAAGAATATCACATTCTATAGCTAATATTAGTATATCATTAGTGACTCTAAGAATACCACATTCGATAGCTAATATTAGTATATCATTAGTGACTAAGAATACCACATTCGATAGCTAATATTAGTATATCATTAGTGACTCTAAGAATATCACATTCGATAGCTAATGTTAGTATGTAATTAGTGACTCTAAGAATATATAATTCGATAGCTAATGTTAGTATATCATTAGTGACTCTAAGAATATCACATTCGATAGCTAATGTTAGTATATCATTAGTGACTCTAAGAATGTCACATTCGATAGCTAATGTTAGTATGTCATTAGTAAATCTAAGAATGTCACTTTCGATAGCTAATGTTAGTATATCATTAGTGACTCTAAGAATATCACATTCTATAGCTAATGTTAGTATATCATTAGTAAATCTAAGAATGTCACATTCTATAGCTAATGTTAGTATATCATTAGTAAATCTAAGAATGTCACTTTCGATAGCTAATGTTAGTATATCATTAGTAAATCTAAGAATGTCACATTCTATAGCTAATGTTAGTATATCATTAGTAAATCTAAGAATACCACATTTGATAACTAATGTTAGTATATCATTAGTAAATCTAAGAATACCACATTTGATAGCTAATGTTAGTATATCATTAGTAAATCTAAGAATACCACATTCGATAGCTAATGTTAGTATATCATTAGTAAATCTAAGAATACCACATTTGATAGCTAATGTTAGTATATCATTAGTGACTCTAAGAATACCACATTTGATAGCTAATGTTAGTATATCATTAGTAAATCTAAGAATACCACATTCGATAGCTAATGTTAGTATATCATTAGTGACTCTAAGAATACCACATTTGATAGCTAATGTTAGTATATCATTAGTAAATCTAAGAATATCACATTCGATAGCTAATGTTAGTATATCATTAGTGACTCTAAGAATATCACATTTGATAGCTAATGTTAGTATATCATTAGTGACTCTAAGAATATCACATTCGATAGCTAATGTTAGTATATCATTAGTAAATCTAAGAATACCACATTCGATAGCTAATGTTAGTATATCATTAGTAAATCTAAGAATACCACATTCGATAGCTATGTTAGTATATCATTAGTAAATCTAAGAATGTCACTTTCTATAGCTAATATTAGTATATCATTAGTGACTCTAAGAATATCACATTCGATAGTTAATATTGGTATATCATTAGTAAATCTAAGAATACCACATTCGATAGCTAATGTTAGTATATCATTAGTAAATCTAAGAATATCACATTCGATAGCTAACGAAAGTAAATCGAGTTAACACTGTTATGTTTATACCTAATAATGTCTTATTATAATAATACCTTATAATAATAATATCTTATAATAATTCATTGGCGAGTGGACCATTCAATGAGCCTCTCCTAATTTAACAAACTTATATTGGTATTGTGTGAATACATAGTTTGAGAACCTTCAAACTCAGCTTTCACGTGTAAAAATAAAGGTAAAGGTTCCCTTCACGCCTTGCTGGAGACAAATAATAATATATGAATATTATTATAGAGGAAAAGTTCAGAGGCGATAATTAAGCGAATCATAGGAGGAAGAGGTACATTTTACAGCACTCAAAAAAAATTGACAAAATGTTGTTGTTTATTTGCCATTTTTTATGAGTGCTGTAAAACATACCTCTTCCTCCTATGATTCGCTTGCTAGTAGACCTGTGGGGAATATGGTGTTGGTGACCATATTTTTCTATTACCGCGGCACATTTTTTGGTGATGCTGTCGGTATCACGCCAGGCCGCCTCTACTTTCTAGAAAAATCTCTGGTACCCATTTTTAGATACTGGGTGAACCTCGGAGCCTTTAAGTCCGAAAAAAAATCCGCCAATACTGGGAATCGAACCCGCACCTGCTGGACAGGAAGCGAGCACACTAACCACTCAGTCACCGAGGTTCCGGTGTACGATAGACTAATTCTCAGCTAAACACAAATCATATTAGCATATTTAGAGTAGAGAGGATATGAAACAATAAATATTCTCTAGCAATGTGCTATAAACCGCATGGGAAGTGCCGAGTGAGAGTATAATTTAAAAAAAAAAAACCCGTCACACTATGTCGCTTATAGGGAATACAGCGTGTAATGTCCATATTTGAGTTTAACGTCTGCACATTTGTTGAGTAATATGTTACTGTCTGGGGGCCTCGGTAGCCTAGTTGGGAAAACCACCCGACTGGACTACCGACGTTCGGACAACATGTGTTCGATTCCCGTTGGGAGCAGTGTGAATTGTACTCTTGGTTGGGAAAAAAAAATACCCCCACGGTCGACCCAGTCCTGGGAAGGTGAGGAATGTCGCCTCACATCGTGAGTTTCGATGCTTGAAGCGACACTATACAGAAATCTCCGAACATTTCTGGATAGGTGGCCGAACACATATGGGTGGAAACTCGCGTATTAAGACGCCGGTTCAAGTCTCGTACTTTACCTTTACTTGATGTTATTGTGAAGAACTATCATCTTGAGCGGAGGCACCAGAAATCACACAACCCTTTATGCCGAAGTTAACCAAACTCCTTATTCTTCAAACATTAGGCAGCATATATATCAAACATTGTTAGGTTAGTCTCGTATTTACACTAAAAACTTTTCTGTAAATTCAGTCTTGGTCGTTGAGATGTAATGGAAAGAATTTGAGAGGTTGTACTTTTCAGTGACTGGCTATCGCCTCATGCAAATATCATTCTCCCAGATTTTCTTGTAATTCGCTACTTCTTGTCTTGCCGCATAATTGTAAAATAATTAAACCACACACTAAGATATTCTAACGATCTATACTGCTGGCCAATGTCTCCATCTAACTGCCTTTCACAACTAAAATAACCCTCCGAATGACTCTCCAAATCATTTAACCAGACAAAATGACACAATTCACTTCGAAGCCTGATTATACCCATATCCCGTATCCGCTCCGCCAGGTCTGACAGTATGATTAGTTTGGTTAGCGTGCTCTAAAAACTTAGTTTCATTGGCGGTGACCGGAGAGATAACAAGCTCTACAACATGATGCAATACCACGTGACAGGTGATTGTCTGAAGGTTGTGGGTAGGGAAACAACACAATCTACAAATAATTAGGGTTCTCATAAAACAATGTTTCACTGTGAGAAAAGTTTTAATAACGTTCTATGAGAGAATTTTACGAGAAATACAATAAGAGAAGCTTGAGAGAAAGTTTGTATGAGAAGACGACTGAGATAAGTCTAATGAGAGAAGTTTCTGACAAGTTCTCAGAAAGAAATTGATGTTTATGAAAAAAAACGTGAATCATGGTCTATGGAAGTTAAAAAGTCGATGTTGTTTATTTGAGAAGCCAGGTATACACGTACAACTTGACGAGATTAACTCACTTGAGTATTTGCGTGCAATAGAGGAAACTTACCGATAAAACAGCGGTAATATCTTCGATAAATGTGCCACTCGTTTCATGCTGCAGGGCCCCTGAGATAAGCCAGCCCGCATGTCTGCTGCACTTTTAGCCGTCTTTCCAGTATAGCAGAATCCTTGAATATCCGACATGATTACACGGAAAATAAAAGCTCTGTCAGTTTTAGATTTACACACAAAATAGAGGAACTGACGAAAATGAAATAACCAAAAATATTTGCTTAATGTAGAAACATATAAATAAGTTTAAATGGAACACATCTTAAGACAAAATTTAATGCAACAACTGGCGGCTCTAAATAGTCATAATGTACCTGGCGTGAATGTCGTGTTGAGTGATCAGGTACTTATCTTCTGTTGCGGCTAGTTCCTAAGCTCATATATCACTCAGAGATGAGTTGCCATTATGAATCTCGCCACGGTAGGAGGTCTTCACGAGATCGAGTATTTTTCAAGGAAATTAAGATCTCGCGATATGTACGATACGAATGTCTAGTGTAATTAAAGACAAACTATAAACCATGGGTCTTATGTTAAAACTGAATCTGCTCTACATAGAAATCTTATGTTAACAATGAATATGCTCTACATAGAAGTCTTATGTTAACACTGAATATGCTCTACATAGAAGTTTTATGTTAACACTGAATCTGCTCTACATAGAAGTCTTATGTTAACACTGAATCTGCTCTACATAGAAGTCTTATGTTAACACTGAATATGCTCTACATAGAAGTCTTATGTTAACACTGAATATGCTCTACATAGAAGTCTTATGTTAACACTGAATATGCTCTACATAGAAGTCTTATGTTAACACTGAATCTGCTCTACATCGATGCTCAGCAAACATGTAAGAAAAGACAAAAATAGTACGTTTATTTCTGCGATTTATAAAGTAAAATTCGGATGTATGAAGCGGCGCTGAGGACCCAGAACTGTTACATGAAGTTCGTGCTCTTTGTTTTATTCCTGTGTGAACACAGGTAATGAGTACATGAAGAGAACAATGGTGACGTTTATATTTACAACAAGTTACAATAACACAGGTAATGAGTACATGAAGAGAACAATAGTGACGTTTATATTTACAACAAGTTACAATAACACAGGTAATGAGTACATGAAGAGAACAATGGTGACGTTTATATTACAACAAGTTACAATAACACAGGTAATGAGTACATGAAGAGAACAATGGTGACGTTTATATTTACAACAAGTTACAATAACACAGGTAATGAGTACATGAAGAGAACAATGGTGACGTTTATATTTACAACAAGTTACAATAACACAGGTAATGAGTACATGAAGAGAACAATGGTGACGTTTATATTTACAACAAGTTACAATAACACAGGTAATGAGTACATGAAGAGAACAATGGTGACGTTTATATTTACAACAAGTTACAATAACACAGGTAATGAGTACATGAAGAGAACAATGGTGACGTTTATATTTACAACAAGTTACAATATCACAGGTAATGAGTACACGAAGAGAACAATGGTGACGGTAATATTTACAACAAGTTACAATAACACAGGTAATGAGTACATGAAGAGAACAATGGTGACGTTTATATTTACAACAAGTTACAATAACACAGGTAATGAGTACATGAAGAGAACAATGGTGACGTTTATATTTACAACAAGTTACAATAACACAGGTAATGAGTACATGAAGAGAACAATGGTGACGTTTATATTTACAACAAGTTACAATAACACAGGTAATGAGTACATGAAGAGAACAATAGTGACGTTTATATTTACAACAAGTTACAATAACACAGGTAATGAGTACACGAAGAGAACAATGGTGACGTTTATATTTACAACAAGTTACAATAACACAGGTAACGAGTACATGAAGAGAACAATGGTGACGTTTATATTTACAACAAGTTACAATAACACAGGTAATGAGTACATGAAGAGAACAATGGTGACGTTTATATTTACAACAAGTTACAATAACACAGGTAACGAGTACATGAAGAGAACAATGGTGACGTTTATATTTACAACAAGTTACAATAACACAGGTAATGAGTACATGAAGAGAACAATGGTGACGTTTATATTTACAACAAGTTACAATAACACAGGTAATGAGTACACGAAGAGAACAATGGTGACGTTTATATTTACAACAAGTTACAATAACACAGGTAACGAGTACACGAAGAGAACAATGGTGACGTTTATATTTACAACAAGTTACAATAACACAGGTAATGAGTACATGAAGAGAACAATAGTGACGTTTATATTTACAACAAGTTACAATAACACAGGTAATGAGTACATGAAGAGAACAATGGTGACGTTTATATTTACAACAAGTTACAATAACACAGGTAATGAGTACACGAAGAGAACAATGGTGACGTTTATATTTACAACAAGTTACAATAACACAGGTAATGAGTACATGAAGAGAACAATGGTGACGTTTATATTTACAACAAGTTACAATAACACAGGTAATGAGTACATGAAGAGAACAATAGTGACGTTTATATTTACAACAAGTTACAATAACACAGGTAATGAGTACATGAAGAGAACAATGGTGACGTTTATATTTACAACAAGTTACAATAACACAGGTAATGAGTACACGAAGAGAACAATGGTGACGTTTATATTTACAACAAGTTACAATAACACAGGTAATGAGTACATGAAGAGAACAATGGTGACGTTTATATTTACAACAAGTTACAATAACACAGGTAATGAGTACACGAAGAGAACAATGGTGACGTTTATATTTACAACAAGTTACAATAACGCAGGTAATGAGTACACGAAGAGAACAATAGTGACGTTTATATTTACAACAAGTTACAATAACACAGGTAATGAGTACACGAAGAGAACAATGGTGACGTTTATATTTACAACAAGTTACAATAACACAGGTAATGCGACTTGGAGATACTAATTCTTGCCATTGTGGCGTATGAGAACCGGCTCGCTTACTAGCCGAATTAGTCCCATCTTTCGGCTCAGCGCATCCGTTTTCTGGGTATATCTACTGGGAACTGCTTCCTTACACTTGTAATCTCTTTATTACCTTCATACAAGATAGAATTTGCTTGTAGTCAGAATTGTCACTGTTCACAGTTGTTTATTTTCATCTCAAAGTGGTTTTTTAGTTCTAATCTAAGATATGTTGCAGCATTTATAGATGAAAATGTTCTGAGCACATTCCACTCACTCTTAAAATGAATATTTTATTAAAGAGGTTGCAATTTGTGACGTCACACACAAAATGTAAAGTTTTTAGCTGAAGTTAATATTTATGCTTGAAGTTAATATTTATGTTTGAAGTTAATATTTATGTTTGAAGTTAATATTTATGTTTGAATAATCTTTAGCAGTTAATGCTCGGAATATATTTAACGATCTGAGACAGGCAAATCTGAGCGTTTCGGAGACGCAGTAATCAGTTTTTAACCACAGGATAAAATTGAACTTCACAGCTTCTTGTAATCACTTTGAATGTAAAATAGAATAAACGTTTGTATTTTGTCTTCGTGGAATGATACAAATGAGTAAATCAACTAAAATTGGATGACAAACAAACAACTATGTGTTAGGAAAGCAGTCGTACCAGACTAACGGACCTTTCTTGGCTGGGTTTATATTGTATCTTCCTGGACAGACTCACATGAGTAAATCAATGACAAACAGTTGTGCGTGTTAGGAAAGCAATCCTACGAGACTAACGGATCTTTCTTCTCTGGATCTATATTACGTTTTCTTTCTTTTGGATGATTTCCCCATCAGGATTACTGCGCAACTTCTAAATGAACTTTCGTTGAGTTTTCTACATGGTTTTTGCTTCACAAAAAATAGTTAGCGTGCTCGTCTACTGTCCAGGTTGCTCAGAGTTACGTCCATAGCTGTCGTGAATTCATCAAGGCAATTATATAGGGTGTCATCTTTTTTATTTGGAATATTAGGCGGCTGGAGGTAGTAAGGACCACAATACTTATAAATGTGCCGATGATCAAGGATAATTATGGGCACTAACATAATGTTTACGATTATGCTGCAACGGTGTTTTTTTTCTTTCTTTGCCATACCAGAATGTGTTCCCAGTATATGGCAGAGCAAACTATATAATTGAGTAGAAGACAAGGTTAGTTTAATCAAGCGGTTCTGTATGACAAGAGCATCTGTTGCTGCAAGAGAAACTGTGGACTATATTGCTGAGATCAGCATCGATATTCATCCTCCAATAGAAGAGAATGACAGAAGAAAAGTAACGTTCCTATGTACAAGATAGAAAGACATTAAATGATGTGAGAACTAATGCCAAGCAATATTATCGTGAGGAGACCTTCAGATAAAGCAGAATGTCTAAACCGATGCCTTCCCGCCTATCTAGAATCAGGAAAAGTGAACTCAACTGAGCTTCAAACGAGAGAGAACAAAGGGAGGTAAGGTGGCTTCAAGATCTCACTGAAAATAAAACAGAAGCACTAAGTAGCAGTACTATTGCAAGTCTGTTACGAGCTCGTCAGATATTAATTAACGTCTTGTAGTATTCGCATAAAAAGGGAGCTCCTAAAAAAATCATCCGAAAGAAGCAATCAACATTTTTCGGGCACATCATGAGAAGAGGAAAGTTGGAATACTTGGTTACAACTGGCAAAATAAAAGGAAAGAGAGATCGCGGACGACAAAGAGAGAAAATACTGGATGGCTTGGTGTCATGGCATGGAAAACAGTCAACAACAGAACTGATACGATGCACTGTAGATAGAAGATTGTGGAGGGACATGATCACCTACGCCAACCGGTATAACACATGATGATGATGAGTATTCGCATGCAGTGACAAAATTCTCTTTTTTTTTGTATTTGTTTTTTTTTATTTGTTCGAAAGAAAACGTGGAGAGAAGTGAAGGTTGAAGACGTACAAGTTACTTGTTTATAATTGCAATTGTTTAATAAGTGATCGTTATCCCAAGTGAAGTGAAGGTATAATAAATACAGAGTATAATATATATTATGTTGTTTATTGTTGCTTTCATTCACTTCAGCTAAACATTCTCATATACTCCTCTCCCACTTGGGCGTGGCATACAGTTCCACTTGATGTTCTTATGGCTGTCTCATTCAGCGTCATATCAAACTGTTGTATATTTTGTTTAGTACGTGTATTGTCAATTCATGTCAAACTGTTGTATATTTTGTTTAGTACGTGTATTGTCAATTCATGTCAAACTGTTGTAGATTTTGTTTAGTGCGTGTATTGTCACTTCATGTCAAACTGTTGTAGATTTGTTTAGTGCGTGTATTGTCACTTCATGTCAAACTGTTGTAGATTTTGTTTAGTACGTATATTGTCAATTCATGTCAAACTGTTGTAGATTTTGATTAGTACGTGTATTGTCACTTCATGTCAAACTGTTGTAGATTTTGATTAGTACGTGTATTGTCACTTCATATCAAACTGTTGTAGATTTTGTTTAGTACGTGTTTTGTCACTTCATGTCAAACTGTTGTAGATTTTGTTTAGTACGTGTATTGTCACTTCATGTCAAACTGTTGTAGATTTTGTTTAGTGCGTGTATTGTCACTTCATGTCAAACTGTTGTAGATTTTTTAGAGCGTGTATTGTCACTTCATGTCAAACTGTTGTAGATTTTTTAGTGCGTGTATTGTCACTTCATGTCAAACTGTTGTAGATTTTGTTTAGTACGTGTATTGTCACTTTATGTCAAACTGTTGTAGATTTTGTTTATTACGTGTATTGTCACTTCATGTCAAACTGTTGTAGATTTTGTTTAGTGCGTGCATTGTCACTTCATGTCAAACTGTTGTAGATTTTGTTTAGTGCGTGTATTATCACTTCATGTCAAACTGTTGTAGATTTTGTTTAGTACGTGTTTTGTCACTTCATGTCAAACTGTTGTAGATTTTGTTTAGTGCGTGTATTGTCACTTCATGTCAAACTGTTGTAGATTTTGTTTAGTACGTGTATTGTCACTTCATGTCAAACTGTTGTAGATTTTGTTTAGTACGTGTATTGTCACTTCATGTCAAACTGTTGTAGATTTTGTTTAGTACGTGTTTTGTCACTTCATGTCAAACTGTTGTAGATTTTGTTTAGTGCGTGTATTGTCACTTCATGTCAAACTGTTGTAGATTTTGTTTAGTACGTGTATTGTCACTTCATGTCAAACTGTTGTAGATTTTGTTTAGTACGTGTATTGTCACTTCATGTCAAACTGTTGTAGATTTTGTTTAGCACGTGTATTGTCACTTCATGTCAAACTGTTGTGGATGTTGTTTAGTACGTGTATTGTCACTTCATGTTAAACTGTTGCAGATGTTGTTTAGTACGTGTATTGTCACTTCATGTCAAACTGTTGTAGATTTTGTTTAGTGCGTGTATTGTCACTTCATGTCAAACTGTTGTAGATTTTGTTTAGTACGTGTATTGTCACTTCATGTCAAACTGTTGCAGATGTTGTTTAGTACGTGTATTGTCACTTCATGTCAAACTGTTGTAGATTTTGTTTAGTGCGTGTATTGTCACTTCATGTCAAACTGTTGTAGATTTTTTTAGAGCGTGTATTGTCACTTCATGTCAAACTGTTGTAGATTTTTTAGTGCGTGTATTGTCACTTCATGTCAAACTGTTGTAGATTTTGTTTAGTACGTGTATTGTCACTTCATGTCAAACTGTTGTAGATTTTGTTTATTACGTGTATTGTCACTTCATGTCAAACTGTTGTAGATTTTGTTTAGTGCGTGCATTGTCACTTCATGTCAAACTGTTGTAGATTTTGTTTAGTGCGTGTATTATCACTTCATGTCAAACTGTTGTAGATTTTGTTTAGTACGTGTTTTGTCACTTCATGTCAAACTGTTGTAGATTTTGTTTAGTGCGTGTATTGTCACTTCATATCAAACTGTTGTAGATTTTGTTTAGTGCGTGTATTGTCACTTCATGTCAAACTGTTGTAGATTTTGTTTAGTACGTGTATTGTCACTTCATGTCAAACTGTTGTAGATTTTGTTTAGTACGTGTTTTGTCACTTCATGTCAAACTGTTGTAGATTTTGTTTAGTGCGTGTATTGTCACTTCATGTCAAACTGTTGTAGATTTTGTTTAGTACGTGTATTGTCACTTCATGTCAAACTGTTGTAGATTTTGTTTAGTACGTGTATTGTCACTTCATGTCAAACTGTTGTAGATTTTGTTTAGCACGTGTATTGTCACTTCATGTCAAACTGTTGTGGATGTTGTTTAGTACGTGTATTGTCACTTCATGTTAAACTGTTGCAGATGTTGTTTAGTACGTGTATTGTCACTTCATGTCAAACTGTTTTAGATTTTGTTTAGTGCGTGTATTGTCACTTCATGTCAAACTGTTGTAGATTTTGTTTAGTACGTGTATTGTCACTTCATGTCAAACTGTTGCAGATGTTGTTTAGTACGTGTATTGTCACTTCATGTCAAACTGTTGTAGATTTTGTTTAGTGCGTGTATTGTCACTTCATGTCAAACTGTTGTAGATTTTGTTTAGTGCGTGTATTGTCACTTCATGTCAAACTGTTGTAGATTTTGTTTAGTGCGTGTATTGTCACTTCATGTCAAACTGTTGTAGATTTTGTTTAGTACGTGTATTGTCACTTCATGTCAAACTGTTGTAGATTTTGTTTAGTGCGTGTATTGTCACTTCATGTCAAACTGTTGTAGATTTTGTTTAGTGCGTGTATTGTCACTTCATGTCCAACTGTTGTAGATTTTGTTTAGTACGTGTATTGTCACTTCATGTCAAACAACAAACTGTAATGCTGCTGTGAAGCTACTAAGTGAAGAACAAGGTAAACAATTTAAATGTATTGTATAAGAATTTACTAAAAGAATTAAAAAAAAAAACATTCGACGTTTCGGCCCAGTATATGAGACTTCATCGCGAACAGAGAACAAAACAGAGAGACAGAAAAGAAGTACATTAACATCAGGCCACATTATAGATTTATATATAGTATATAAGGCAAAAGCAGCTTTCCAAAAAAATGAGGAAGATACTATGCAATCCATTTTGACAATAGAAAAAAGAGTTCTTAAATGTTATGTAGAGCCAGTCTTAACATATGGATGCGAATCATGGACGATAGGACAACAGACAAGAAAATCACTGGAGTCTGTAGAAATGTGGTTTTACCGTAGAATATTGAGAATACCATGGACAGCTAAGAAGAGTAATGAAAACGTTCTGAAAAAGGCCAAAGCAAAAAGAGAGCTAATTTCCAATATTATGAAGAAACAATCATCATTTTTTTGGCCGTGTAACGAGAAGCGTACAACTGGAATATATTGTAGCAACTGGGAAAATTGAGGGACGAACAGATAGAGGGAAGCAAAGAGAAAAAATACCAGACAGCTTAAGAGAATGGCTTGGCAAGAGGTCAACAACAGAAATTATAAATAACTGTCGAGATCGAAAGTTATAGAGATACATGATCACCTACGCCAGCAGGCCTGGTACTTGATGATGATGATGATGATGATATAGTATAAATAGCCAACGTACAATTACTTTGCACCTAAAAAGGTCCCCAGTGAAAGACTCCAGCCTGAAATTTAAAAAAACCAAAACGTGATGGAAGCTATTGCCTACTGTCTTTAGCCAGGGCTCAAGAGAAAACAAATGTGAGGTATCACTAAGAAATCGGAGTGGGTCTCAAATATTGTAAGATAATGAGACCAAACTGATCAAGCCCTATCAGAGCAGTATGTAAAAAAAAAAAAATAACACAACGCCACAAACAAATATATGTAAACAAGCATTTAAAATCTCCCATCAGCCGTGAACGTGGCCGACATGTCGTGCAGACACGTGAGTTTATTGTATGGTTCATGTAGTGTATCTTTTACAATACAGTTTATTTGTTTTCATCATTCTATTGTCACTTCATTTCAGCAAATGCACAATCGCATTCACTTTATAGATGTAATTTTGTTCGTGAGTAAATGTGCGAACATTTATTGGTTATGTCAGCATCGCTGTTAAATTCTCAAGCACATCCGTTATATTTTCATTTGTCTGTACACATCTGTCTTACAAATGTGTTCCACAATGATTGTTTAAATATCATTACAACGAAATTGTATTAATAGTTTTACTTGTGGTAAAAACATTAAAATCGTAGCAGCTTTTGTAGTAGGAGCAGCAACAGTAGTGTGTGGTAATAATACTAGTAGTACTTGATGTAATAATGGCCATGGTGATAGTTGAAGTTGTATCAATCAATTAATTAAAAAAAAAACTATTCAGGTTTATTTGGCAAGAAATGTCCTCGGTCATGCTCTCCCTGTCCTTCCTCATTTCGGGATATTTTTCCTATTTTCTTTAATTAGTTCAACCCAATCCATGAGGGTTTTTATGGTTTCCTTTCCATAAACCTGGAACTCACGGCAAGGCAGCAAAATTTAATATTACCGAGGACATGTACTCTTGATAGCAACTTATGGTTGTAAATCATGGACAACCTCGCAAACAACAATGAAGAAAATCAATTCATTCGTAAAATAATACAAAATACTACAGAAAAAAAAATCACTGTTTAAGGAAACACGAGCAGCGAGAACATTAAAAGATTTAACTTCAGAAAGAACTGACTTATAAAAGTCATTCTACATAGGAAATTAAAACACGATGTCGACATCAAAAGACACAGCGGGCTGGAAAGAACAATAATTGAAGGTTTGGTTTCTGACGATGCATCATGGGAAGACTAAAATGGAGGTTTCAAGACATTTTGGTGGACCTTAAAAATGACAACAGTAGAAGTTTTAGATTTTGGTAGAGATAGACTGTTTCAAACGGGCTTTGGTGAAAGCAACCTCCTGCAAAGTACATGCGATCTGAATAATATGGACTTCCCCTTTTTCTCTTTTATTTCGAGTTCAATGACAGAGCCTACCTTGCTACTAATGTTATTGCTACTTCGTCTTCTTCTACCTTTCAGCTCCCTGTGGAGCATAGTTAAACACACACTTTCCAAGACATTCTGTTTCTTGCCATTCTTTTAAGATCATTCCATGTCTTCCTCATCATCTTCATCTCTGCTTCCACATGTCTTCTACAAGAATATTTAGGTCTTCCTCTTTGTCTCTTTCCTGGGGATTCCAAAAAGGGCATGTCGTGTAATACTCTCAGTTGATTTCCGCAGCTTGTGTTCTATCCAGCACCATCATCTTCGCTGTATCTCCTTGTCCACTGGTATTTGACTGGGTACTTTCCCTTATATCTGCGTTAGTGATTTTGCCCTACCTCCATCCTTTTATTTCGCGCAAACATCCATTTATGAAGGTCTGTGCTTCTATGATTGTCATTGTTGTTGTTCTCCATGTTTCACAGCTATATAATAGAACTGATTTAACATAATATTGCTACCTAGTGTACCATTACTAGAACAAGAGTAAAGAGTCAGTCCACGTCTAGCTTGGCGTGTGGGGAACATGGAGTCAGTGACCATATTTTTCCACGAACATGGCACATTTTTGGGTGATATGGTCGGTATCATGCCAGGCCGACTTCAGTTTTAGGAAAATCTGTGGTACCCATTTTTAGAGGCTGGGTGAACTCCGGAGTCTTGTCGCTCCCCAAAAAATTCCATTTTGGGAATTAAACTGGTTAGTTTGTTTCTAGGGGCAGAGGGAAGAGGTCGGGGGAAGGGGTGGGGGGCACAGGATTCTGATAGATGTGGATCACTTATTCTGGCACAAGAAGTCAGCTATAAATCGTTGACCACAATAAGATCCGATACTGACGTGCGTCATAGCTCCCTCACTCCTCACTCCATGAGCAGTAGCAAGAGTAGTTCTTTTTCTTCTTCTTTGCCATTATTTATTTTTGAAAGAACGACTTCTTCCATGCGCTAAATAAAATGTATACCAAGAACCCAAGTCTGTCCAGCAAATAGTTTCATATAATGATGATGTCAGCTTCGTCACAGCACTCTTTACTTACTTGTTAACAGTACACCAATGAATGTACCATATTAACAATTATCCGGGATACACATGAAATAAAGAAATATACCAACAACAAAACAAATATCAGCAGGGCTGAAACTAAGAATGGCAAAATGATACATCTTCTCAATATTCCTGTATAGTGCAGAAAAATGGACATTAGACAAAAAAACAAAACAGAAAATTGAAGCCTTTGAAATGTGGATTTATAGAAGAATAGGTAGAAGTGGATGGAAAGAAAAGAAAACAAACGATGAAGTTTTAAAACAACTGAAAATAAAAAGAGAACTACTAAATACAATTAAGACAAGACGAATGAAATTTTTAGGGCATGTTAAAACACACAACAACCTACTAAAAGTAATATTGGAAGGGAAAATACAAGGTAAAAGAGGCAGAGGCAGACCAAGACTAACATGGACGAGTAACATCAAAAGATGGACAAGTCAATCTATGACAGCCTGCACAATCAAAGCAAGAAACAGAGTAGAATGGCGATCCATTGTAGCCAACCTTCGTTGCGGAGAAGGCACTCGATGATGATGATGATGATGATGATGACACACGAGAAAGTACAGCAGCGTTGTTTAGCGCGGGGCCAGCTTGTGTCAAGGCGCTCACGACTTACATTCCTAGTATCTTCTTCTTCATCTTCATCTTCTTTTCTTCCTCATTTGCCTTTCAGCGTCGAGGGGATATATAATTTGCGGTCTTTTGCTCTTCTGTTCGCCTCTTCTTCTGTTTCTAGTGCTTCTAGTATTCCGTCGATCCATTTTTTCGTTGTCTACCTTGGGTCTGGTATTCTCACAACGTTTATTGAGGGCTCGTTGTGTTGTGTACATTCCTAGCTAAGCGACATAATTTCCTCTCACTAAATTTTACCCAGCTAACTTTAACGTCAACGAGAACTAGTTGATTTTGAGCCCGGTCTCCAGATATAGAGCTTGTCATTTCAAATCCCGGCTGCACTAGTTGGGATTTTTATTTGTGATATTTATTTTCTCTCTGCGGCAAACATGGAGAAATGATTGAAGGTGATAAAGATTGAGAAACAATATGATAGAGAAAGAGAAATGAAAAAAAAAAAAAACCATATTAGCACAGAAGCAAAGGGTAACAGAAAAGAAAGAAATTCTAGAAATAATGGAGATGGACAATTAAAGGATAGTGGTTTGTTTATATAATGGAAAGCATGGTTCCTGGGCGACCCATCAGAGGCAGACCAAGAATAAGATGGTTTCAAGACATCAAGGAGACCCTGAACATAACAACAAAAGAAATGGGAGCTCTGGCTTTAGACATAGATTCTTTCAGGCGGGCTGTGGTGAATGCAATGTTCTTTGGGAGATCTGCCTCGAGATAGAGATTCTTTCAGACGGGTTGTTGTGGTGAATGCAACGTTCTTTGGGAGATCTGCCTCGAGATAGAGGTTCTTTCAGACGGGTTGTTGTGGTGAATGCAACGTTCTTTGGGAGATCTGCCTCGAGATAGAGATTCTTTCAGACGGGTTGTTGTGGTGAATGCAACGTTCTTTGGGAGATCTGCCTCGAGATAGAGATTCTTTCAGACGGGTTGTTGTGGTGAATGCAACGTTCTGCTAATGACATAGGATCTGATGAGGATGGTTTCTTTGTCTACATGTTTTTCCCAAACCAGCGTTATATCTCTAGCGAAGTCCAGAGGGACTGAATTTCTCGTGAGTAGCACTTTCCTCTTTCTTTCCACACCGGCCACAGTGGTATCAGGCGTCTCTAGCCTTACAGGCAGATATTCTCAGACTTCAGGGGGACTCTCAATTTTGATCAACCAGAGTTTTGATGTTTCTGGTAGAATCGTTCTATTACTTTTGCCTGAGCAACGGACATTTTTGGCCGACTCTTTTCCATTGTCACCTATCAAATATTCTTTAACGTGCGCAGAGTGGACGTGACATTTTTTGACGTTATCCGAAACGGATATCTCTACCCAAAGACGAAAGAAAGGGTAAAGCCACAAGGTAACCACAGGTTCAACGTGAACAGTTCACACAACCTGGGGGGGTGGGGGGGGAATTCGAAACCGGGACCTATTCCTTCAAAGGTGGACGTTTTACTTTTAGACCATCCCCTAATCCAGTACAGGGGAGAAACAAAGTGAGAGAGAAAAGGAGGAGGGTATAAATTATGAAAAAAAGATGGAGACAAATAGATAGAGCAATAACGAGAGAGGGAGAAGAAGAAAAAGAAGAAAGTGCGAAGAGACAAAAGATAAAATAAATGGAGAAAGTAATGAAGAAGACATGCAGGAGAGAGAGAGAGAGAGAGAGAGAGAGAGAGAGAGAGAGAGAAGGGGAGGGAGATGATCAAATGAGTTTAATGAAATTTGAAATGAGCTCATTGAGAATAAAATGTGAAACGATAAGTTATTATCGTTATCATAATCATCAATATTACAATACGATTAGTTTCTCCCCAAACTCAAGTCTGAAATAAACAATTCTCAATCTTCCCTTGTTTCTAACCTGTTGGTTTGTGTTTTCTGCAGAGAAGGGATAGCTAGCTAGACTTCCGCCCAACTTTTCTTAGTCGCCACCCTTGTTAAGAATCAGCGCTACAATTTCTTTGCTTCCCTATTAAGCTCTGGCAACACCCGAATGATAAGAAAAGGGAGGTTAGATAAATAATAGGAACAGTAGACTATGTGGCCTCATGGGAGGACAAACAAGCAGTAAAACATGACTGCCAGTATCGCTGGCTCTAGAAGATGGCTCCAGGAGACTTTAGAAACACGCCTAAGTGAATAAACATGGTGGCACGAGAGACATAAGATAGACAAGGAAAATAACAACTGAAATAAACTGACGTGTTTATAAGAGGCAATGAAAAGTAATGCTCCGAGTATATTAGAATATTTCACTAAACAAGGTGTAACATTAAACTAAATATTTCTGGCTATTGTGACAGAATAAGTGGAATATGTATACGTGGAATTAATTAAAGATGATAATAAAAGTAGGAAACCTCATCAGATCTAATCTAGTAAGAAAAGAAGGTTGCACAAACATCTGTCATGGCTGATTTAAAATTAACTTGTTCTAGGGGGGGGGGGGGGGGAAGATTGTATGTTCCTTCCAGGCTCAGTGCCGCATAAGCAATATTGTATTTCATTTCATGTCAAGAGGGTTGATACCATTTTCCTGCCTATCCCTCGATCTTCTGCGCTGTGTAACAGTTCAACCGTTGATCTTTTCCCGTGCCACGCCATCAAACAATCTGACATATTTTCCATTTCTCTATTTTTATCTCTCATTCCTGTTTTTCCCTTTGTTACTAAGTATCTCAACTCACCTCGTCTCCACACGTACCATAAATCTGGACTGCCTTTTCCTAATTTGCTTTAAAATCTTCTCTTCACCTGTTATACCTTCTTATTGGATATTTAGCTGTATCTTCAGCATCCTTCTTAATAACAACATTTCAAATGATTAAGTCCGGCGTTGTATCGTAGACATCGACAATTATGGCTATTTTTTGTTAGCCGAGCTAGCAGTGTTCCCTAGCGTTTGGCTTTTTGTGGCATGGCGCTGTGCTAATGAGTACGGGTTTGATCCTGCTACGGACCATATATTGTTTTTTTTTTTCTGTTGTTGATTATTTGTTATTTTTTCCGAGTGCTGTAAACATACCTCTTTCTCTGAATTGATTATCTTTTGGTTTACTGTTCCTAATACGCAACAGTAAAGCAGCACTGGTTCGATATTGCACTGTAAGACTCTCTTTCTGACTTTCAACGATAATGACTTGTGCATAACATAAATGTTACTTAATTACAAATATTCTTGGCCCGTGCGATTTCACTTGTTAACTCAGTAATTAAGACACAGTCCATCTGATGTTAACTATGCACCCAGATGTTGAAAACAATCTGTTCGCCAGAGCCTTTTACCATTTGAATATAAATTGCTCTTGGGCAAAATCTTGTGTTTTGAGACTATCATTACTTTTGTTAGGGTTTTTAAAAATTTTTATTAGAGGAATTCAAATACCTAGGAAGTTTAATGACAAACGACAATTCATAAACAGCAGAGATAGATTGCTTGCTTGCGTTCGCCCGATGACTAAAGTATTCTAGAGTATTCGTAGACTATATAATTCCTCTTCGTCATCCGCCCTTAAAAGGACGTTAAGTGGGTGTGTCTGCGTTGTGTTGTGGTTTGCAGTATAACTGTGATATTTCCGCCTTTCGGCCCAACACATCCGACTTCAGCACAACTACCAGCATGCTAAAGCCAAATTTCAACGGGCTAAACTACAAACCAGACGGAGAAGCTGGAAAGAGAAAACAGAGTCCTTGAATCTTGAACGAGACACAAGAAAAGTGTGGAAGCTTGTAAAACAGCTGAATGATGAGGGTACAGAAAGGACCACCAAAATTACACTGAAGAAGGATGGAAACATTCTAACAGGTAAACATGCAGCAAATTACTTTGCAGACTCCTTTGCAAATGACAATAAAATTGAAATTAGCCTAGAAAAACGACAAGAGACCCGTTTAAAACAACAAAATGCAAGACAAGAAGAGACCACACATGAAGTCATGGAAACACCCATTACACAAAGAGAGCTAGAGCTGGCAATATCCAAATTAAAAATGAAAAAGTCACCAGGCAGTGATGGAGTGTCCAATGAAATGATTAAGAACTTGGGAACTGCAGGTAAAGCAAAACTACTGCAGATCTACATTTGCTAGATCACAGGTAGAGTGCCACAGGCATGGAGAGAAGCAATTATGATACCATTACTAAAGCCAGGAAAAGATGGTACAATGACATCCAGCTATAGACCAATCAGCCTTACAAGCTGTTTGTGTAAAACAATGGAACGTATAATCAATCTCAGACTGCAGTGGTACCTGGAAAGTGAAAATCTCCTTGTCCCACAACAAGCAGGCTTTAGACAGTGTTACTCTACCGAAGATCAAGCAACCTATCTTTCCCAGGAAATTGAAGATGCGTTTCAAGAAAAGAAACTGGTACTAGCAGCATGGATAGACCTAAAGAAAGCATTTGATAAGGTATGGAAGGAAGGGCTTTTGAAGAAACTGAGAAATTATGGAGTAAATGGCAGGATGTACAAATGGGTCAAAGCATACTTGCATAACAGGAGAGCCAAAGTGCAACTGGATGGTCTTAAGAGTAAGAAGGTCTTATTGCGCCAGGGCGTTCCACAGGGAGGGGTACTATCTCCAACACTTTTACTGATCTACATCAATGACCTAGTTACTGAACTACCACATGGCATCAAAGTGGCAATGTATGCAGATGACTTAGTAATGTGGTGCACAGAGGAGTATTCAACAGTGGCCTCCAAATTGCTACAAAGAGCTATCTATCTATTGACCTTTCGAGCCGTAACCGGCCCATAGGGCGTAGACCAAGATACACCTCCTATATGAATTTTTGTTCTAGCAGTTTTCTTTTAAAGATATTTTATCAAATCTCGCCATCTGTCTCTGTTCTGTGCAAGCAGTTCTATCTCATTGAGGGAGCCGATTCCTGCTGCTCTTGCCTCTCTCATCAATGTTCTTCTCAGTGTCTCCCTGGGTCTTCCTCTTTTTCTTTTACCTGTTGTTTCCCATATGAGGGCTTGCTTTGCTATTCGGTTATTATCTCTTCTCATCACATGTCCAACGTATGACCATCGTCTTTTCTTTATTACTGAAGATATTAGTGGTTGATTGGCGATTTCTCTAATTTCCTCGTTTGTTTTGAATTCGTTCCATTCTATACCAAGTATTTTCCTTAGACATTTATTTTCGAATGCGTTCAATTTTGTTTCTATATCTCTTGTTGTTTTCCAGCTTTCACACGCATACGTAAGGGTTGATAGTACATTTGATTTGAATAGCCTAAGTTTTGTGTTTGTGCTAATGAGTTTTGATTTCCACAACTTTTCAAGGCTTCTGAAAGACATTGCTGCTTTAGCCAGTCCGATTCTAATTTCTTTGCTCGTATCCCCTTCTCGATCAATGTGACTTCCAAGATAGATAAAGTGATCGATCTCTTCTACTGGTTTGTTTTCCATGTATATTTTGTCACTTGTTGTTTGTCAAACTTTTCATGACTTTAGTCTTTTCATGATTGACCTCAAGCCCAATTTGCTGGCTATTGATGATAGTTCATTTGTGTTTTCCTGCATCGTTTTTATCTGACTGCTGATGAGAACTATGTCATCAGCAAAGTCGAGGTCCTCCAAATGGTCTCCTTGTATCCATTCGATGCCTTTATTACCAGTGCAGCATTTCTTCATTATGAAGTCCATAACAATTCCAAATCACAAGGGCGATAAAATACATCCTTGTTTAACCCCAGTTTCTATTGGGAAACATTCGCTCAGTCCTTCCTCTGTTCGAACTGCACATGTGTAACCATCATACATGTCACAAAGAGCTATGAATGCACTGAATTCATGGACAAATAGATGGTGTATCAGCATCAATACAGACAAATGCAGTACTACACTTTTCACACTCTCCCCAAAACAAAAAGCAGGAGCCATCTACATAAACAATGAGCCTGTGAAAGAAGACATACAAGCTACATATCTCGGAGTTACATTTGATAACAAACTATCTTGGAAACAGCAGATAAATAAGGCAACCCAAAAAGCAAGGAGAAAATTGGCTATTCTAAGAAAGTTGTGTGGAACCACATGGGGTGTGAGTGGGAAAATACTCAGTAAAGTTTACCAACAGAGTATACGCCCACATTTAGAATATGGATCATCCGCATGGTGCTCAGCATCAAACACCACATTGTAAGAACTGGATAAAGTACAAAACCAGGCACTTAGGGTCATCACAGGAACAATGAAATCAACACCAATATTGGAGATGGAGAAATTGTGGAGGATACCAGCACTGAGAGAACGGAGAGACACAAAGGTGCTGATACAGGCAGAAAAATTTGTATGCATGCCGAGACATCCAATGAAGGACAGATTCCAAAATCTTGCATTGGGACGACTTAAGAGAAGCAGCTTTATCCACCAAGCCAAGCGTATTAGTAGACAAACACCAGACATGCCAAGAGTTGTTAAACCCCTTCTGCCCATACCAGAACAGACTCCCTGGACAGGGAGGAATCAGGATTATCAGTTCAAATAGGGACAGAAGTGAAAGGAATAGTTGACAAAGAGGAACAAAATAGTCTACAGCGAAAAACAATAACTCTCAGTTTCCTGGATGAAAAATACCCACAAGACTCATGGATCCGTGTGTACACAGATGGATCAGCACAGAATGCAGTAAAGAATGGGGGAGCAGGTGCATATATAGAGTACCCAAATAACACTAGGGATATGAATAAAATAGCAACAGGGAAATATTGTCACAATTATGATGCAGAAATACAAGCAATAAAGTTGGCAATAGAAAAACAGCTGAACAGTAATCTTAGCCCACAGCCTGTAGTGTTTTTGACAGATGCAAGATCAGTACTCCAGGCACTACAATCCAGAAAATTACCACATCTGCAGACCTCATTGACTGAACTCTGCAAGCACCACAGGGTTGGCCTGCAGTGGATCCCGTCTCACTGTGGAATACCAGGAAATGAGAAAGCAGATCAGTTGGCAAAGGAAGGTTCAACAGGCACACAACTAGATACACCAGTTACATACCATCATAAGAAACAGATAATCAAATCAATCAGAGGACCACAAGCCCCAAATCAGGATGCCTTTCATAATATGAATAGATATGAACAAGTTATCATTATACGCCTAAGAACAGGACACAATCGACTCCATAGTCACATGTATACAAAATTCAAGATTGGCACATCAACTACTTGTACATGTGGACAGGCACCCCAGACTGCTGAACACATACTTCAAGACTGCACTGAATATAGTAGACTGAGGAAAATCCATTGGCCCATAGATACAACACTACAGACAAAACTATATGGGCCACTGCAAGAATTACAAAGGACAGTAAAATTCATACAGGAAACGACATTGCTGATATAGACAATACTTCGAGCGAACGAAAGATAGATAGATCCGACTTCAGCACGACATTTTTGAGTACCGGTTTGTATTCCCTCTTCGATCCCTACACGCTTGGCCAGACTAAACAGGTTAGTCTGTTACTAGAAGCACCACGGAGAGGTGGAGCAGGGTCTGGATTGTTCTGGTTCACCGATCCTGGCGCAAGCCATCAGCTATGGGTCGCTGACAACTTCCAGCTCTGGTGCTGTGAGGCGAGCCTTCGCCTTCAGAGATAGATTAAAGATGAACCAAAGCTTGTCAAATCATTGGACAGTTATCACCACTATTGTACAACAAGGAAATAACACTAGAGGCAAAACGGGCACTGTACAATACAATCTTCATCCAAACGTTGTGCTACCAATGCCAGTCCTGGACCCTAGATATAAACCAATAAGAAAAATAACCTCTACTGAGATTAAATGTTTTAGACGAATGACAGGAACCAGTCTGAGGGATACGATCAGAAAGTAAAAACTGAGAAAAATAGATAGGAATAGCCCCGCCATAGAATATATAAGGAAACAACAGATAAAATGGTTTGGCCACGTGACAAGGCAGAGTGATCAAAACACAACAAAACCAGCCCTCAATAAACGTTGCGAGTATACCAGACCAAAGGGTCGACCACGAAAAAGAAGGATTGACGGAATATTAGAAGCACTAGGAAACATAGCAGCAGAGGCGAACAGAAGAGCAAAAGATCGCAAATTATATCTCCGCTCGACGTTGAAATGTAAAAGGAAGGAAAGAAGAAGTAGAATGGTACATTAGTTTTCTTTTCATTTAAATTAAGATAATTTTATCTTACCCATTAATGTTACCCATTAACTGTATCTGTTACTGATTGACGTCATTTTTCACTGTTGGATATCAGGACCAATTCTTCAACATATCTCAATTTGTTCAAATTTAGTTCCCCTACTAGTATTCTTGACGTGTGTTCCAGCTGGCTAAACTGAAGGACCCTGCAGCATGAAACGAGTGAAACATTTATAAAAAAAATCTTACTGCAGTTTTGTCGGTTGTTTTCGTCTATTTCACGCAAATACTCAAGTGGGATTATCTCGTAAAGTTGTACGTTTATACCTACCTTTTATAATAAACATCGTTGACTTTTTAATTTTCACAGACCACGATTAACGTTTCTTTCATAAAACTAGCAACTTCTTTCTGAGAACTTGTCAGAAACTTCTCTCATTAAACTTCTCTCTGCTTCTCCTCATAAAAACTTGTCTCAAGCTTTTCTCACTGCATCTCTCATAAAATTCCCTCATATAGAGTTTATCCAAATTCTCCCACTGTTTTACAAGAAAACTAATTATTTGTAGACTGTAAGAAAGGTAAGCCAGTAATTCAAGAATGAAATGGATGGCAGATGATATTTTGCAGCTAATAGATACAAGAAGAAGAAATAAAGAAAATAAAGATGAGTATAAGAGATTAAATAAAGACATTGTAGTAAAATGCAATGAAGCAAAAGAAGCATGGCTAAAAGAGAGATGAAAAGAGATCGAATTGCAACAAAAAGGAGATGCTAAAGCTATATACAAACAAATTGAGGAATTAACAGGAAGAAAAGCGCAATCAAAAACTGGATGTTTAAGATCAAAGAAAGGAGAACTGTTGATTGATCAAAAAAATATAAGGGAACAGATGGACAGAATACATTAAAGATCTTTATCATGATGAAAGAACGGAAGTAAATATTAAGGATAATGGAGAAGGACCAAAAATACTCAGAGAAGAAGTGGAAGATGCCTGGCGCAATATGAAAGCAGGCAAAGCTCCTGTACCAGATAATATAACTAAAGAAGAGATTGAAGCCATGGGTGATTTTGCAATATAAATAATAACAAAAGTATTGAATGATATCTACAACAGTGGATATATACCAGACGACATGCTCAAATCAATATTCATAGCCCTACCAAAGAAATCGGGTGTGATTGAATGCGATGATCATCGCACAATAAGCCTTATGCTTCATATGACTAAGATATTACTAAGAATCATCATGCGAAGAGTACGAAACAAAATCAGTCCAGAAATTAGCGATGAACAGTGTGGTTTTTTTTTTAGAGATAAATGAACAAGCAATGCCATTTATATCATAAGATCTTTAGTAGAAAGAGCCATAGAGGTGAAAACAGATCTATACATATGTTTCATAGATTACACCAAGGCATTTGACAAAGTAAAGCACCAAGAAATAATCAAGATTTTAGAAAGCATAAATATAGACAGCAAAGATCTAAGAATAATAAAGAACATGTACTGGCAACAAACAGCGGCCATAAGAACTGGAAACCAATTGGGAATGTTTCAACAAATAAAACAGGGTGTTAGACAAGGTTGTGTGCTGTCACCAGATTTGTTTAATATTTATAGTGAGATTATTTTAAGATCCATAAGGGACATGCCTGGAATAACAATTGGAGGTTATAATATAAATAATCTAAGGTATGCTGATGTTACGGGAGCCGCGATAGCTCAGTGGTTAGTGAACTGGACTACCACAGACAAAGGGTATGGTTCGATCCCAACCGACGGCTTCCGGGTTCACCCAGCCTTAAATGGGTACCGGATTTTTTTCTGGGAAAGTAAAGCAGCACGGGCGTAATACTGACCACATTACCCCAAAAATCATGTGCTGAAGGTCTGTAAAATATAGGGCCACTAACACCATATTTCCCTATACGCCACTTGGCGTGACGGGGGTACTTTACTTTTTTTATGCTGATGATGCAGTATTAATCGCTAAGAGTGAAAATGAGTTACAAGAAATGTTGGACATCATTGTGAAAGAAAGCAAAAATAAAGGACTCAGCCTTAATAGCAAAAAGACAGAGGTAATGGTAACAATAAAGAAAAAGACCTCACCCCAGTGCAAAATAAAGACAAGTGGAACAATGTTAATACAGGTAAATGAATTTAAATATTTGGAAACTTTGTTAACTTCAGATGGAAGATGTACAAAAGAGGTGAGATGCATAATGGCTCAGGCAAAAGTAGCTTTCCAAAAAATGAGGAAAATACTATGCAATCCATTTTGACAATTCTTAAATGTTTCGTAGAGCCAGTCTTAACATATGGATGCAAGTCATGGACAATAGGATAACAGACAAGAAAATCACTGGAGTCTGTAGAAATGTGGTTTTACAGAAGAATGTTGAGAATACCATGGACAGATAAGAAGAGTAATGAAGATGTTCTGAGAGAGGTCAAAGCAAAAGGAGAGCTAATTTCCAATATTAGGAAGAAACAATCATCATTTTTTGGCCATATAATGAAAAGAGAACAACTGGAATATATTGTAACAACTATAAAAATTGAGGGACGAAAAGACAAAGGGAAGCTAAGAGAAAAAATACCAGACGGCTTAAGAGAATGGCTTGGCAGAAGGTCAACAACAGAAATTACTCTGATGAGGGCATGTCTGACGTTAGGTAGCGTACACGTGGCGTTGGGTAGTGCACATCCGATGCTGGTGAGGTTATACTTGGCGTTGGGTAGAGTTATACTTGGCGTTAGGTAGAGTTATACTTGGCGGTGGGTAGAGTTATACTTGGCGTTGGGTAGAGTTATACTTGACGTTGGATAGAGTTATACTGACGTTGGGTAGAGTTATACTTGGCGTTGGGTAGAGTTATACTGGTGTTGGGTAGAGTTATACTTGGCGTTGGGTAGAGTTATACTTGGCGTTGGGTAGAGTTATACTGGCGTTGGGGATGTCTGGCGCTGGTTTACATACGATTGTCGTAGGGTAATACATTGTTGGATCTGGTGAGGTCATTGTATATCCACAGACACTAGATATCGCACATTTGGCGCTGGTAATATGTCTAGTGCTGGAGAGTGTACCTCTGGCGCTGGTAATATGTCTAGTGCTGGACAGTGTACCTCTGAGGCTGGTAATATGTCTAGTGCTGGAGAGTGTACCTCTGGCGCTGGTAATATGTCTAGTGCTGGACAGTGTACCTCTGAGGCTGGTAATATGTCTAGTGCTGGAGAGTGTACCTCTGGCGCTGGTAATATGTCTAGTGCTGGACAGTGTACCTCTGGCGCTGGTAATATGTCTAGTGCTGGAGAGTGTACCTCTGGCGCTGGTAATATGTCTAGTGCTGGACAGTGTACCTCTGAGGCTGGTAATATGTGTAGAGCTGGACAGTGTACCTCTGAGGCTGGTAATATGTCTAGTGCTGGACAGTGTACCTCTGGCGCTGGTAATATGTCTAGTGCTGGACAGTGAACCTCTGGCGCTGGTAATATGTCTAGTGCTGGAGAGTGTACCTCTGGCGCTGGTAATATGTTACAATTATGTAACGTCAGTAAACATTGGATAACCTCAGCAACAATTAGGTAACCTCAGCAAACATTGCATGACGTCAACAACAATTAGGTAACCTCAGCAAACATTGGGTGACGTCAACAACAATTAGGTAACCTTAGTTAAAATTGGATGACCTCAGCAACATTTAGATAACCTCAACAAATACTGGATGACTTTAGCAACATTTAGATAACCTCAACAAATACTGGATGACTTCAGCAACATTTAGATAATCTCAACAAATACTGGATGACTTCAGCAACATTTAGATAATCTCAACAAATACTGGATGACTTCAGCAACATTTAGATAACCTCAGCAGCCTTTATTTAACGTCATCAACAAGTAGCTAGTAGTTACCTTAACAAATCTCAGAAATCATGTCATGACACCAGCTATCATTACGTGATTACAGATAGTTAAATTACAAAGCAACGAAAGTGGGATGTTTATTTTCAACGACTTTCTTCTCTCATATCTTAGATATTCACTCAAAATGAATGAAATCTAACGACTTTCTTCTCTCATATCCTAGATATTCACTCAAAATGAATGAAATCTAACGACTTTCTTCTCTCATGTCCTAGATATTCACTCAAAATGAATGAAATCTAACGACTTTCTTCTCTCATATCCTAGATATTCACTCAAAATGAATGAAATCTAACGACTTTCTTCTCTCATGTCCTAGATATTCACTCAAAATGAATGTAATCTAACGACTTTCTTTTCTCATGTCCTAGCTATTCACTCAAAATGAGTGAAATCTAACGGCTTTCTTCTCTCATATCTTAGATATTCACTCAAAATGAATGAAATCTAACGACTTTCTTCTCTCATATCTTAATTATTCACTCAGAATGTATGAAATCTAACGGCTTTCTTCTCTCATATCCTAGATATTCACTCAAAATGAATTAAATCTAACGACTTTCTTCTCTCATATCTTCATTATTCACTCAGAATGCATGAAATCTAACGACTTTCTTCTCTCATATCCTAGATATTCACTCAGAATGTATGAAATCTAACGGCTTTCTTCTCTCATATCCTACATATGCACTCAGAATGTATGAAATCTAACGACTTTCTTCTCTCATATCCTAGATATTCACCAGAATGTATGAAATCTAACGACTTTCTTCTCTCATATCCTAGATATTCACTCAGAATGTATGAAATCTAACGACTTTCTTCTCTCATATCCTACATATGCACTCAGAATGTATGAAATCTAACGACTTTCTTCTCTCATATCCTAGATATTCACCCAGAATGTATGAAATCTAACGACTTTCTTCTCTCATATCCTAGATATTCACTCAGAATGTATGAAATCTAACGACTTTCTTCTCTCATATCCTAGATATTCACCCAGAATGTATGAAATCTGACATTTGAAATCTAATAATATAAATCAGAGATGTATTAAAGTAACCTCACAAATACACTTTATTAACTTCAGCAGGTGCTTTAGTTTCCATGATTATCCAAAACAGGTTTTCAACTCATAGACTCTTCTTAAAATGCTTTAAGGACAGAAAATTAATATTCGTGGATAGTTTGAGTTAAGAAAGAAGCCATATCTATGCCGACACGCTGTAACTAGGCACCAGTGGCATCTATTTCGCTACATCTACTCGCGTAGAAAGATGGCGTCACCAAATGCCGAACTCTGGTTAAAGAATACCCAGGAACACCGTCTTGCACATCTCCAGGAGGCTGCGCGAGCTGACACGCGCACGTTACCAAGTCCGCGTGTAACTTGTACCAAAGTATTCAGACTTACAGGGGCGGATCTTAGCATACAAATGAATACTGAGAATAATAAATTGCGAGATTGAAGTGAAAGTGGAAAGTAAATAAGTAAATACTACAGTTATCAATACATATCACTTGACGTTTCAATAACGATGTCAAAGTAAAGACAACAAGATGTACCAAGATACGTTAAGATGCGAAGCTGCTGTAAAGCTGATAGTATAGCAATACTAAAAAAAGAAGAAAAAAAGTGGTATGGTGACAGCTTTACGTGGTAATGGACAAACAAAAGTCGACGTTTCAGCCAAGTAGGCCTTCAGCTGGAACAACAAACAAACAAACACAAAAAAATATATTTTTATCCTTATATATATATATATATATATATATATATATATATATATATATATATATATATATTTGTGTTTGTTTTTTATTGTTTGTTGTTCCAGCTGAAGGCCTACTTGGCTGAAACGTCGACTTTTGTTTTGTCCATTACCACGTAAAGCTGTCACCATACCACTTTTTCTTTCTTTTTTTTTTAGTATTGCCGATAATATCTGAGCGAATGTTTCCCAATAGAAAAATGGGGTTAAACAAGGATGTATTTTATCGCCCTTGTTATTTGGAATTGTTATGGACTTCATAATGAAGAAATGCTGCACTGGTAATAAAGGCATCGAATGGATACAGGAGACCATTTGGAGGACCTGGACTTTGCTGATGACATAGTTCTCATCAGCAATCAGATAAAAACGATGCAGGAAAACACAAATGAACTATCATCAATAGCCAGCAAAATTGGGCTTGAGGTCAATCATGAAAAGACTAAAGTCATGAAAAGTTTAATTCCAACAAGTGACAAATATACATGGAAAACAAACCAGTAGAAGAGATCGATCACTTCATCTATCTTGGAAGTCACATTGATCGAGAAGGGGATACGAGCAAAGAAATTAGAATCAGACTGGCTAAAGCAGCAATGTCTTTCAGAAGCCTTGAAAAGTTGTGGAAATCAAAACTCATTAGCACAAACACAAAACTTAGGCTATTCAAATCAAATGTACTATCAACCCTTACGTATGCGTGTGAAAGCTGGAAAACAACAAGAGATATAGAAACAAAGTTGAACGCATTCGAAAATAAATGTCTAAGGAAAATACTTGGTATAGAATGGAACGAATTCAAAACAAACGAGGAAATTAGAGAAATCGCCAATCAACCACTAATATCTTCAGTAATAAAGAAAACGATGGTCATACGTTGGACATGTGATGAGAAGAGATAATAATCGAATAGCAAAGCAAGCCCTCATATGGGAACAACAGGTAAAAGAAAAAGAGGAAGACCCAGGGAGACACTGAGAAGAACATTGATGAGAGAGGCAAGAGCAGCAGGAATCGGCTCCCTCAATGAGATAGAACTGCTTGCACAGAACAGAGACAGATGGCGAGATTTGATAAAATATCTTTAAAAGAAAACTGCTAGAACAAAAATTCATATAGGAGAAGGTGTATCTTGGTCTACGCCCTATGGGCCGGTTACGGCTCGAAAGGTCAATAGATAGATTGCCGATAACGATGTCCCTCTGAAGCAGAATCTAATTTGCAAGCTATGCCACCTTCGTACTGACAATTGGCTACCAAATAAAGCAATTTCCTCTTTCTTTAATAGTATACTGTTACTCTTCAATCCACCATTTGCTTGTATTAGTTCACATGTGCCTTTTGTCTGCATTGCCTTTTTTTTAAAATTTGACTTTAGGTATGGTATTATCTCATCATTATCACCATCATCACTATCATCATGTTTATCACCCAGTGTCTCAAAACGTCACACAGGTCGCGCAATGTACCTTGTCCTAAGATCACGTTCTCGGTGAGTGTCTCAAGTCTGAGTAAGGCAGTCGACGCATGCTGTCATTTCCTTTCTTATCAATGTTCGCGTCTCCTGAGGTCAACTCTTTCTCTCTCCCCCACCCCCCGGTTAATTCTCATTTGAGGACTTGTGTTCACTTCAGTCACCTGTTGTTTCTTCTCATCACTTGGCTGACACATTTCCACGTTCTTTTTTTGAAAACATATAAGATTGATGAAGGTATGACAATTTCTCTCCTTTCTAGGCTAGTTTTGAATTCATTTCATTGTTTGCATAACACAACATTTTCTTTTCCACCTTATTGAATTTCGAATGCATCAAATTTAGGTAAAGTCCTAATTTAGGGAGAGCGATCTTCCCTTGTTTGGCGCGACAACAAAATTACTGTGGTTCTCAAATACTAACAATCATTTCTATGTTTACAATTGTTCAACACTAACACAATTTATTCTATTTTTGGGCTATAGTTAGTGTTCTGGTTAGGAAACATAGACTTTACCTCCGCGTTGCTTCTCTTTCATCTACAAATAGATGTCTTCTTGTGACATATTATATATGTTAATCAAGGGGACAATACTCTTCCAAATTGAAATAATTTATGTCTCCAGACTACGACTTCACCCAAATTTATTCTTTATTTATATATCTACGAGAACAGCATCTCTTGTTCGTCCTCCTAATAATTTTTCTGAAACATCTTCCTTCATTTATTGCTTGCTTAAGACTTCCCTTTTCCGTCTTTAGTGTGACCAGCACAATTCTCAAGACTCATTTATAACTTCACGTTCCTAGGACTTCAATTTTCTTTTATAAACAAAAAAGGAATTAATGAAAGCCAGGTTGATACCAACTTGAAAATCATATTTGTGAATAAAAAAACATAGGACCTTGCATAACACGATTTAGATAATGGGTATGATCATAAAATGTTGAAGCAACAACGAAGTATATAAAACCATGGAAGTGAGAGGTACTTTCACTTAACAAAAATATGGCTCTTTACATTAATAAAGACAGTTGGAAACAGGTAGATGTCGATGTTCTACAGTAGCTAGATGGCCCTGAGACGTCGATCTTCTACAGTAGCTGGCTGGCGCTGAGATGTCGATCTTCTAGGGTAGCTGGCTGGCCCTGAGATGTTGATCTTCTAGGGTAGCTGGCTGGCGCTGAGATGTCGATCTTCTAGGGTAGCTGGCTGGTGCTGAGATGTCGATCTTCTACAGTAGCTGGTTGGCCCTGAGATGTCGATCTTCTACAGTAGCATGCTGGCCCTGAGATGTCGATCTTCTACAGTAGCTGGCTGGCCCTGAGATGTCGATCTTCTACAGTAGCTGGCTGGCCCTGAGATGTCGATCTTCTAGGGTAGCTGGCTGGCCCTGAGATGTCGATCTTCTACAGTAGCTGGCTGGCCCTGAGATGTCGATCTTCTACAGTAGCTGGCTGGCCCTGAGATGTCGATCTTCTACAGTAGTTGACTGGCCCTGAGATGTCGATCTTCTAGGGTAGCTGACTGGCCCTGAGATGTCGATCTTCTACAGTAGTTGACTGGCCGTGAGATGTCGATATTCTAGGTAGCTGGCTGGCCTTGAGATGTCGATCTTCTACAGTAGTTGACTGGCCCTGAGATGTCGATCTTCTACAGTAGTTGACTGGCCCTGAGATGTCGATCTTCTACAGTAGTTGACTGGCCCTGAGATGTCGATCTTCTAGGGTAGCTGGCTGGCCTTGAGATGTCGATCTTCTACAGTAGTTGACTGGCCCTGAGATGTCGATCTTCTACAGTAGTTGACTGGCCCTGAGATGTCGATCTTCTACAGTAGCTGGCTGGCCCTGAGATGTCGATCTTCTACAGTAGTTGACTGGCCCTGAGATGTCGATCTTCTACAGTAGTTGACTGGCCCTGAGATGTCGATCTTCTACAGTAGCTGGCTGGCCCTGAGAAGTCGATCTTCTACAATAGCTGGCTGGCGCTGAGATGTCGATCTTCTACAGTAGCTGGCTGGCCCTGAGATGTCGATCTTCTACAGTAGTTGACTGGCCCTGAGATGTCGATCTTCTACAGTAGCTGGCTGGCCCTGAGATGTCGATCTTCTACAGTAGTTGACTGGCCCTGAGATGTCGATCTTCTACAGTAGTTGACTGGCCCTGAGATGTCGATCTTCTACAGTAGTTGACTGGCCCTGAGATGTCGATCTTCTACAGTAGTTGACTGGCCCTGAGATGTCGATCTTCTACAGTAGCTGGCTGGCCCTGAGATGTCAATCTTCTACAGTAGTTGACTGGCCCTGAGATGTCGATCTTCTACAGTAGTTGACTGGCCCTGAGATGTCGATCTTCTAGGGTAGCTGGCTGGCCCTGAGATGTCGATCTTCTACAGTAGCTGGCTGGCCCTGAGATGTCGATCTTCTACAGTAGTTGACTGGCCCTGAGATGTCGATCTTCTACAGTAGCTGGCTGGCCCTGAGATGTCGATCTTCTACAGTAGTTGACTGGCCCTGAGATGTCGATCTTCTACAGTAGTTGACTGGCCCTGAGATGTCGATCTTCTACAGTAGTTGACTGGCCCCGAGATGTCGATCTTCTAGGGTAGATGGCTGGCCCTGAGATGTCGATCTTCTACAGTAGTTGACTGGCCCTGAGATGTCGATCTTCTACAGTAGTTGACTGGCCCTGAGATGTCGATCTTCTACAGTAGCTGGCTGGACCTGAGATGTCGATCTTCTACAGTAGTTGACTGGCCCTGAGATGTCGATCTTCTACAGTAGCTGACTGGCCCTGAGATGTCGAACTTCTACAGTAGCTGGCTGGCCCTGAGATGTCGATCTTCTACAGTAGCTGGCTGGTGCTGAGATGTCGATCTTCTACAGTAGCTGGCCGGCCCTGAGATGTCGATCTTCTACAGTAGTTTACTGGCCCTGAGATGTCGATCTTCTACAGTAGTTGACTGGCCCTGAGATGTCGATCTTCTACAGTAGTTGACTGGCCCTGAGATGTCGATCTTCTAGGGTAGCTGGCTGGCCTTGAGATGTCGATCTTCTACAGTAGTTGACTGGCCCTGAGATGTCGATCTTCTACAGTAGTTGACTGGCCCTGAGATGTCGATCTTCTACAGTAGCTGGCTGGCCCTGAGATGTCGATCTTCTACAGTAGTTGACTGGCCCTGAGATGTCGATCTTCTACAGTAGCTGGCTGGCCCTGAGATGTCGATCTTCTACAATAGCTGGCTGGTGCTGAGATGTCGATCTTCTACAGTAGTTGACTGGCCCTGAGATGTCGATCTTCTACAGTAGTTGACTGGCCCTGAGATGTCGATCTTCTACAGTAGCTGGCTGGCCCTGAGATGTCGATCTTCTACAGTAGCTGGCTGGTGCTGAGATGTCGATCTTCTACAGTAGCTGGCTGGCCCTGTGATGTCGATCTTCTACAGTAGCTGGCTGGCCCTGAGATGTCGATCTTCTAGGGTAGCTGGCTGGCCCTGAGATGTCGATCTTCTACAGTAGTTGACTGGCCCTGAGATGTCGATCTTCTACAGTAGTTGACTGGCCCTGAGATGTCGATCTTCTACAGTAGTTGACTGGCCGTGAGATGTCGATCTTCTAGGGTAGCTGGCTGGCCTTGAGATGTCGATCTTCTACAGTAGTTGACTGGCCCTGAGATGTCGATCTTCTACAGTAGTTGACTGGCCCTGAGATGTCGATCTTCTACAGTAGTTGACTGGCCCTGAGATGTCGATCTTCTAGGGTAGCTGGCTGGCCTTGAGATGTCGATCTTCTACAGTAGTTGACTGGCCCTGAGATGTCGATCTTCTACAGTAGTTGACTGGCCCTGAGATGTCGATCTTCTACAGTAGCTGGCTGGCCCTGAGATGTCGATCTTCTACAGTAGTTGACTGGCCCTGAGATGTCGATCTTCTACAGTAGTTGACTGGCCCTGAGATGTCGATCTTCTACAGTAGCTGGCTGGCCCTGAGAAGTCGATCTTCTACAATAGCTGGCTGGTGCTGAGATGTCGATCTTCTACAGTAGCTGGCTGGCCCTGAGATGTCGATCTTCTACAGTAGTTGACTGGCCCTGAGATGTCGATCTTCTACAGTAGCTGGCTGGCCCTGAGATGTCGATCTTCTACAGTAGTTGACTGGCCCTGAGATGTCGATCTTCTACAGTAGTTGACTGGCCCTGAGATGTCGATCTTCTACAGTAGTTGACTGGCCCTGAGATGTCGATCTTCTACAGTAGTTGACTGGCCCTGAGATGTCGATCTTCTACAGTAGCTGGCTGGCCTTGAGATGTCGATCTTCTACAGTAGTTGACTGGCCCTGAGATGTCGATCTTCTACAGTAGCTGGCTGGCCCTGAGATGTCAATCTTCTACAGTAGTTGACTGGCCCTGAGATGTCGATCTTCTACAGTAGTTGACTGGCCCTGAGATGTCGATCTTCTAGGGTAGCTGGCTGGCCCTGAGATGTCGATCTTCTACAGTAGCTGGCTGGCCCTGAGATGTCGATCTTCTACAGTAGTTGACTGGCCCTGAGATGTCGATCTTCTACAGTAGCTGGCTGGCCCTGAGATGTCGATCTTCTACAGTAGTTGACCGGCCCTGAGATGTCGATCGTCTACAGTAGTTGACTGGCCCTGAGATGTCGATCTTCTACAGTAGTTGACTGGCCCTGAGATGTCGATCTTCTAGGGTAGCTGGCTGGCCCTGAGATGTCGATCTTCTACAGTAGTTGACTGGCCCTGAGATGTCGATCTTCTACAGTAGTTGACTGGCCCTGAGATGTCGATCTTCTACAGTAGCTGGCTGGACCTGAGATGTCGATCTTCTACAGTAGTTGACTGGCCCTGAGATGTCGATCTTCTACAGTAGTTGACTGGCCCTGAGATGTCGAACTTCTACAGTAGCTGGCTGGCCCTGAGATGTCGATCTTCTACAGTAGCTGGCTGGTGCTGAGATGTCGATCTTCTACAGTAGCTGGCTGGCCCTGAGATGTCGATCTTCTACAGTAGTTGACTGGCCCTGAGATGTCGATCTTCTACAGTAGTTGACTGGCCCTGAGATGTCGATCTTCTAGGGTAGCTGGCTGGCCTTGAGATGTCGATCTTCTACAGTAGTTGACTGGCCCTGAGATGTCGATCTTCTACAGTAGTTGACTGGCCCTGAGATGTCGATCTTCTACAGTAGCTGGCTGGCCCTGAGATGTCGATCTTCTACAGTAGTTGACTGGCCCTGAGATGTCGATCTTCTACAGTAGTTGACTGGCCCTGAGATGTCGATCTTCTACAGTAGCTGGCTGGCCCTGAGATGTCGATCTTCTACAATAGCTGGCTGGTGCTGAGATGTCGATCTTCTACAGTAGCTGGCAGGCCCTGAGATGTCGATCTTCTACAGTAGTTGACTGGCCCTGAGATGTCGATCTTCTACAGTAGCTGGCTGGCCCTGAGATGTCGATCTTCTACAGTAGTTGACTGGCCCTGAGATGTCGATCTTCTACAGTAGTTGACTGGCCCTGAGATGTCGATCTTCTACAGTAGCTGGCTGGCCCTGAGATGTCGATCTTCTACAGTAGCTGGCTGGCCCTGAGATGTCGATCTTCTACAGTAGTTGACTGGCCCTGAGATGTCGATCTTCTACAGTAGTTGACTGGCCCTGAGATGTCGATCTTCTACAGTAGTTGACTGGCCCTGAGATGTCGATCTTCTACAGTAGTTGACTGGCCCTGAGATGTCGATCTTCTACAGTAGCTGGCTGGCCCTGAGATGTCGATCTTCTACATTAGTTGACTGGCCCTGAGATGTCGATCTTCTACAGTAGCTGGCTGGCCCTGAGATGTCGATCTTCTACAGTAGTTGACTGGCCCTGAGATGTCGATCTTCTACAGTAGTTGACTGGCCCTGAGATGTCGATCTTCTAGGGTAGCTGGCTGGCCCTGAGATGTCGATCTTCTACAGTAGCTGGCTGGCCCTGAGATGTCGATTTTCTACAGTAGTTGACTGGCCCTGAGATGTCGATCTTCTACAGTAGTTGACTGGCCCTGAGATGTCGATCTTCTACAGTAGTTGACTGGCGCTGAGATGTCGATCTTCTAGGGTAGCTGGCTGGCCCTGAGATGTCGATCTTCTAGGGTAGCTGGCTGGCGCTGAGATGTCGATCTTCTAGGGTAGCTGGCTGGCCCTGAGATGTCGATCTTCTACAGTAGCTGGTTGGCCCTGAGATGTCGATCATCATACAGTAGCATGCTGGCCCTGAGATGTCGATCTTCTACAGTAGCTGGCTGGCCCTGAGATGTCGATCTTCTAGGGTAGCTGGCTGGCCCTGAGATGTCGATCTTCTACAGTAGCTGGCTGGCCCTGAGATGTCGATCTTCTACAGTAGCTGGCTGGCCCTGAGATGTCGATCTTCTACAGTAGTTGACTGGCCCTGAGATGTCGATCTTCTACAGAAGCTGGCTGGCCCTGAGATGTCGATCTTCTACAGTAGTTGGCTGGCCTTGAGATGTCGATTTTCTACAGTAGTTGACTGGCCCTGAGATGTCGATCTTCTACAGTAGTTGACTGGCCCTGAGATGTCGATCTTCTACAGTAGCTGGCTGGCCCTGAGATGTCGATCTTCTACAGTAGTTGACTGGCCCTGAGATGTCGATCTTCTACAGTAGCTGGTTGGCCCTGAGATGTTGATCATCTACAGTAGCTGGCTGGCCCTGAGATGTCGATCTTCTACAGTAGCTGGCTGGCCCTGAGATGTCGATCTTCTACAGTAGCTGGCTGGCCCTGAGATGTCGATCTTCTACATAGCTGGCTGGTGCTGAGATGTCGATCTTCTACAGTAGTTGACTGGCCCTGAGATGTCGATCTTCTACAGTAGCTGGCTGGCCCTGAGATGTCGATCTTCTACAGTAGTTTACTGGCCCTGAGATGTCGATCTTCTACAGTAGTTGACTGGCCCTGAGATGTCGATCTTCTACAGTAGTTGACTGGCCGTGAGATGTCGATCTTCTAGGGTAGCTGGCTGGCCTTGAGATGTCGATCTTCTACAGTAGTTGACTGGCCCTGAGATGTCGATCTTCTACAGTAGTTGACTGGCCCTGAGATGTCGATCTTCTACAGTAGCTGGCTGGCCCTGAGATGTCGATCTTCTACAGTAGTTGACTGGCCCTGAGATGTCGATCTTCTACAGTAGTTGACTGGCCCTGAGATGTCGATCTTCTACAGTAGCTGGCTGGCCCTGAGATGTCGATCTTCTACAATAGCTGGCTGGTGCTGAGATGTCGATCTTCTACAGTAGCTGGCTGGCCCTGAGATGTCGATCTTCTACAGTAGTTGACTGGCCCTGAGATGTCGATCTTCTACAGTAGTTGACTGGCCCTGAGATGTCGATCTTCTACAGTAGCTGGCTGGCCCTGAGATGTCGATCTTCTACAGTAGCTGGCTGGCCCTGAGATGTCGATCTTCTACAGTAGTTGACTGGCCCTGAGATGTCGATCTTCTACAGTAGTTGACTGGCCCTGAGATGTCGATCTTCTACAGTAGTTGACTGGCCCTGAGATGTCGATCTTCTACAGTAGTTGACTGGCCCTGAGATGTCGATCTTCTACAGTAGCTGGCTGGCCCTGAGATGTCGATCTTCTACAGTAGTTGACTGGCCCTGAGATGTCGATCTTCTACAGTAGCTGGCTGGCCCTGAGATGTCGATCTTCTACAGTAGTTGACTGGCCCTGAGATGTCGATCTTCTACAGTAGTTGACTGGCCCTGAGATGTCGATCTTCTAGGGTAGCTGGCTGGCCCTGGGATGTCGATCTTCTACAGTAGCTGGCTGGCCCTGAGATGTCGATTTTCTACAGTAGTTGACTGGCCCTGAGATGTCGATCTTCTACAGTAGTTGACTGGCCCTGAGATGTCGATCTTCTACAGTAGTTGACTGGCGCTGAGATGTCGATCTTCTAGGGTAGCTGGCTGGCCCTGAGATGTCGATCTTCTAGGGTAGCTGGCTGGCGCTGAGATGTCGATCTTCTAGGGTAGCTGGCTGGCCCTGAGATGTCGATCTTCTACGGTAGCTGGTTGGACCTGAGATGTCGATCATCATACAGTAGCATGCTGGCCCTGAGATGTCGATCTTCTAGGGTAGCTGGCTGGCCCTGAGATGTCGATCTTCTACAGTAGCTGGCTGGCCCTGAGATGTCGATCTTCTAGGGTAGCTGGCTGGCCCTGAGATGTCGATCTTCTACAGTAGCTGGCTGGCCCTGAGATGTCGATCTTCTACAGTAGCTGGCTGGCCCTGAGATGTCGATCTTCTACAGTAGTTGACTGGCCCTGAGATGTCGATCTTCTACAGTAGTTGACTGGCCCTGAGATGTCGATCTTCTACAGTAGTTGACTGGCCCTGAGATGTCGATCTTCTACAGTAGCTGGCTGGCCTTGAGATGTCGATCTTCTACAGTAGTTGACTGGCCCTGAGATGTCGATCTTCTACAGTAGCTGGCTGGCCCTGAGATGTCAATCTTCTACAGTAGTTGACTGGCCCTGAGATGTCGATCTTCTACAGTAGTTGACTGGCCCTGAGATGTCGATCTTCTAGGGTAGCTGGCTGGCCCTGAGATGTCGATCTTCTACAGTAGCTGGCTGGCCCTGAGATGTCGATCTTCTACAGTAGTTGACTGGCCCTGAGATGTCGATCTTCTACAGTAGCTGGCTGGCCCTGAGATGTCGATCTTCTACAGTAGTTGACCGGCCCTGAGATGTCGATCTTCTACAGTAGTTGACTGGCCCTGAGATGTCGATCTTCTACAGTAGTTGACTGGCCCTGAGATGTCGATCTTCTAGGGTAGCTGGCTGGCCCTGAGATGTCGATCTTCTACAGTAGTTGACTGGCCCTGAGATGTCGATTTTCTACAGTAGTTGACTGGCCCTGAGATGTCGATCTTCTACAGTAGCTGGCTGGACCTGAGATGTCGATCTTCTACAGTAGTTGACTGGCCCTGAGATGTCGATCTTCTACAGTAGTTGACTGGCCCTGAGATGTCGAACTTCTACAGTAGCTGGCTGGCCCTGAGATGTCGATCTTCTACAGTAGCTGGCTGGTGCTGAGATGTCGATCTTCTACAGTAGCTGGCTGGCCCTGAGATGTCGATCTTCTACAGTAGTTGACTGGCCCTGAGATGTCGATCTTCTACAGTAGTTGACTGGCCCTGAGATGTCGATCTTCTAGGTAGCTGGCTGGCCTTGAGATGTCGATCTTCTACAGTAGTTGACTGGCCCTGAGATGTCGATCTTCTACAGTAGTTGACTGGCCCTGAGATGTCGATCTTCTACAGTAGCTGGCTGGCCCTGAGATGTCGATCTTCTACAGTAGTTGACTGGCCCTGAGATGTCGATCTTCTACAGTAGTTGACTGGCCCTGAGATGTCGATCTTCTACAGTAGCTGGCTGGCCCTGAGATGTCGATCTTCTACAATAGCTGGCTGGTGCTGAGATGTCGATCTTCTACAGTAGCTGGCAGGCCCTGAGATGTCGATCTTCTACAGTAGTTGACTGGCCCTGAGATGTCGATCTTCTACAGTAGCTGGCTGGCCCTGAGATGTCGATCTTCTACAGTAGTTGACTGGCCCTGAGATGTCGATCTTCTACAGTAGTTGACTGGCCCTGAGATGTCGATCTTCTACAGTAGCTGGCTGGCCCTGAGATGTCGATCTTCTACAGTAGCTGGCTGGCCCTGAGATGTCGATCTTCTACAGTAGTTGACTGGCCCTGAGATGTCGATCTTCTACAGTAGTTGACTGGCCCTGAGATGTCGATCTTCTACAGTAGTTGACTGGCCCTGAGATGTCGATCTTCTACAGTAGTTGACTGGCCCTGAGATGTCGATCTTCTACAGTAGCTGGCTGGCCCTGAGATGTCGATCTTCTACATTAGTTGACTGGCCCTGAGATGTCGATCTTCTACAGTAGCTGGCTGGCCCTGAGATGTCGATCTTCTACAGTAGTTGACTGGCCCTGAGATGTCGATCTTCTACAGTAGTTGACTGGCCCTGAGATGTCGATCTTCTAGGGTAGCTGGCTGGCCCTGAGATGTCGATCTTCTACAGTAGCTGGCTGGCCCTGAGATGTCGATTTTCTACAGTAGTTGACTGGCCCTGAGATGTCGATCTTCTACAGTAGTTGACTGGCCCTGAGATGTCGATCTTCTACAGTAGTTGACTGGCGCTGAGATGTCGATCTTCTAGGGTAGCTGGCTGGCCCTGAGATGTCGATCTTCTAGGGTAGCTGGCTGGCGCTGAGATGTCGATCTTCTAGGGTAGCTGGCTGGCCCTGAGATGTCGATCTTCTACAGTAGCTGGTTGGCCCTGAGATGTCGATCATCATACAGTAGCATGCTGGCCCTGAGATGTCGATCTTCTACAGTAGCTGGCTGGCCCTGAGATGTCGATCTTCTAGGGTAGCTGGCTGGCCCTGAGATGTCGATCTTCTACAGTAGCTGGCTGGCCCTGAGATGTCGATCTTCTACAGTAGCTGGCTGGCCCTGAGATGTCGATCTTCTACAGTAGTTGACTGGCCCTGAGATGTCGATCTTCTACAGAAGCTGGCTGGCCCTGAGATGTCGATCTTCTACAGTAGTTGGCTGGCCTTGAGATGTCGATTTTCTACAGTAGTTGACTGGCCCTGAGATGTCGATCTTCTACAGTAGTTGACTGGCCCTGAGATGTCGATCTTCTACAGTAGCTGGCTGGCCCTGAGATGTCGATCTTCTACAGTAGTTGACTGGCCCTGAGATGTCGATCTTCTACAGTAGCTGGTTGGCCCTGAGATGTTGATCATCTACAGTAGCTGGCTGGCCCTGAGATGTCGATCTTCTACAGTAGCTGGCTGGCCCTGAGATGTCGATCTTCTACAGTAGCTGGCTGGCCCTGAGATGTCGATCTTCTACAATAGCTGGCTGGTGCTGAGATGTCGATCTTCTACAGTAGTTGACTGGCCCTGAGATGTCGATCTTCTACAGTAGCTGGCTGGCCCTGAGATGTCGATCTTCTACAGTAGTTTACTGGCCCTGAGATGTCGATCTTCTACAGTAGTTGACTGGCCCTGAGATGTCGATCTTCTACAGTAGTTGACTGGCCGTGAGATGTCGATCTTCTAGGGTAGCTGGCTGGCCTTGAGATGTCGATCTTCTACAGTAGTTGACTGGCCCTGAGATGTCGATCTTCTACAGTAGTTGACTGGCCCTGAGATGTCGATCTTCTACAGTAGCTGGCTGGCCCTGAGATGTCGATCTTCTACAGTAGTTGACTGGCCCTGAGATGTCGATCTTCTACAGTAGTTGACTGGCCCTGAGATGTCGATCTTCTACAGTAGCTGGCTGGCCCTGAGATGTCGATCTTCTACAATAGCTGGCTGGTGCTGAGATGTCGATCTTCTACAGTAGCTGGCTGGCCCTGAGATGTCGATCTTCTACAGTAGTTGACTGGCCCTGAGATGTCGATCTTCTACAGTAGTTGACTGGCCCTGAGATGTCGATCTTCTACAGTAGCTGGCTGGCCCTGAGATGTCGATCTTCTACAGTAGCTGGCTGGCCCTGAGATGTCGATCTTCTACAGTAGTTGACTGGCCCTGAGATGTCGATCTTCTACAGTAGTTGACTGGCCCTGAGATGTCGATCTTCTACAGTAGTTGACTGGCCCTGAGATGTCGATCTTCTACAGTAGTTGACTGGCCCTGAGATGTCGATCTTCTACAGTAGCTGGCTGGCCCTGAGATGTCGATCTTCTACAGTAGTTGACTGGCCCTGAGATGTCGATCTTCTACAGTAGCTGGCTGGCCCTGAGATGTCGATCTTCTACAGTAGTTGACTGGCCCTGAGATGTCGATCTTCTACAGTAGTTGACTGGCCCTGAGATGTCGATCTTCTAGGGTAGCTGGCTGGCCCTGGGATGTCGATCTTCTACAGTAGCTGGCTGGCCCTGAGATGTCGATTTTCTACAGTAGTTGACTGGCCCTGAGATGTCGATCTTCTACAGTAGTTGACTGGCCCTGAGATGTCGATCTTCTACAGTAGTTGACTGGCGCTGAGATGTCGATCTTCTAGGGTAGCTGGCTGGCCCTGAGATGTCGATCTTCTAGGGTAGCTGGCTGGCGCTGAGATGTCGATCTTCTAGGGTAGCTGGCTGGCCCTGAGATGTCGATCTTCTACGGTAGCTGGTTGGACCTGAGATGTCGATCATCATACAGTAGCATGCTGGCCCTGAGATGTCGATCTTCTAGGGTAGCTGGCTGGCCCTGAGATGTCGATCTTCTACAGTAGCTGGCTGGCCCTGAGATGTCGATCTTCTAGGGTAGCTGGCTGGCCCTGAGATGTCGATCTTCTACAGTAGCTGGCTGGCCCTGAGATGTCGATCTTCTACAGTAGCTGGCTGGCCCTGAGATGTCGATCTTCTACAGTAGTTGACTGGCCCTGAGATGTCGATCTTCTACAGAAGCTGGCTGGCCCTGAGATGTCGATCTTCTACAGTAGTTGGCTGGCCTTGAGATGTCGATTTTCTACAGTAGTTGACTGGCCCTGAGATGTCGATCTTCTACAGTAGTTGACTGGCCCTGAGATGTCGATCTTCTACAGTAGCTGGCTGGCCCTGAGATGTCGATCTTCTACAGTAGTTGACTGGCCCTGAGATGTCGATCTTCTACAGTAGCTGGTTGGCCCTGAGATGTTGATCATCTACAGTAGCATGCTGGCCCTGAGATGTCGATCTTCTACAGTAGCTGGCTGGCCCTGAGATGTCGATCTTCTACAGTAGCTGGCTGGCCCTGAGATGTCGATCTTCTACAATAGCTGGCTGGTGCTGAGATGTCGATCTTCTACAGTAGTTGACTGGCCCTGAGATGTCGATCTTCTACAGTAGCTGGCTGGCCCTGAGATGTCGATCTTCTACAGTAGTTTACTGGCCCTGAGATGTCGATCTTCAACAGTAGTTGACTGGCCCTGAGATGTCGATCTTCTACAGTAGTTGACTGGCCGTGAGATGTCGATCTTCTAGGGTAGCTGGCTGGCCTTGAGATGTCGATCTTCTACAGTAGTTGACTGGCCCTGAGATGTCGATCTTCTACAGTAGTTGACTGGCCCTGAGATGTCGATCTTCTACAGTAGCTGGCTGGCCCTGAGATGTCGATCTTCTACAGTAGTTGACTGGCCCTGAGATGTCGATCTTCTACAGTAGTTGACTGGCCCTGAGATGTCGATCTTCTACAGTAGCTGGCTGGCCCTGAGATGTCGATCTTCTACAATAGCTGGCTGGTGCTGAGATGTCGATCTTCTACAGTAGCTGGCTGGCCCTGAGATGTCGATCTTCTACAGTAGTTGACTGGCCCTGAGATGTCGATCTTCTACAGTAGCTGGCTGGCCCTGAGATGTCGATCTTCTACAGTAGTTGACTGGCCCTGAGATGTCGATCTTCTACAGTAGTTGACTGGCCCTGAGATGTCGATCTTCTACAGTAGTTGACTGGCCCTGAGATGTCGATCTTCTACAATAGTTGACTGGCCCTGAGATGTCGATCTTCTACAGTAGCTGGCTGGCCTTGAGATGTCGATCTTCTACAGTAGTTGACTGGCCCTGAGATGTCGATCTTCTACAGTAGCTGGCTGGCCCTGAGATGTCGATCTTCTACAGTAGTTGACTGGCCCTGAGATGTCGATCTTCTACAGTAGTTGACTGGCCCTGAGATGTCGATCTTCTAGGGTAGCTGGCTGGCCCTGAGATGTCGATCTTCTACAGTAGCTGGCTGGCCCTGAGATGTCGATCTTCTACAGTAGTTGACTGGCCCTGAGATGTCGATCTTCTACAGTAGCTGGCTGGCCCTGAGATGTCGATCTTCTACAGTAGTTGACTGGCCCTGAGATGTCGATCTTCTACAGTAGTTGACTGGCCCTGAGATGTCGATCTTCTACAGTAGTTGACTGGCCCTGAGATGTCGATCTTCTAGGGTAGCTGGCTGGCCCTGAGATGTCGATCTTCTACAGTAGTTGACTGGCCCTGAGATGTCGATCTTCTACAGTAGTTGACTGGCCCTGAGATGTCGATCTTCTAGGGTAGCTGGCTGGCCGTGAGATGTCGATCTTCTACAGTAGTTGACTGGCCCTGAGATGTCGATCTTCTACAGTAGTTGACTGGCCCTGAGATGTCGATCTTCTACAGTAGCTGGCTGGCCCTGAGATGTCGATCTTCTACAGTAGCTGGCTGGTGCTGAGATGTCGATCTTCTACAGTAGCTGGCTGGCCCTGAGATGTCGATCTTCTACAGTAGCTGGCTGGCCCTGAGATGTCGATCTTCTACAGTAGCTGGCTGGCCCTGAGATGTCGATCTTCTACAGTAGTTGACTGGCCCTGAGATGTCGATCTTCTACAGTAGCTGGCTGGCCCTGAGATGTCGATCTTCTACAGTAGTTGACTGGCCCTGAGATGTCGATCTTCTACAGTAGTTGACTGGCCCTGAGATGTCGATCTTCTACAGTAGCTGGCTGGCCCTGAGATGTCGATCTTCTACAGTAGTTGACTGGCCCTGAGATGTTGATCTTCTACAGTAGTTGACTGGCACTGAGATGCCGATCTTCTACAGTAGCTGGCTGGCGCTGTGATGTCGATCTTCTACAGTAGCTGGCTGGCGCTGAGACGTCGATCTTCTACAGTAGTTGACTGAAGCTGTTTTGTCCAAGGGACACAACTAGCCAGTTCTACTGGGAAAATAATGTGTGCGTTATCCAGATCGCACAAGCAAGTTCTCGATTTCTCTTTGAAATATTCAGGACTAACACGGCCTTTCGTTCAGAGTCAAAGATCACAGTATCAGGCCAAACAAAAATATGAAAACGACGTGGTGCACTTCATAACCGTTAATATCTCTCACAATTCTAAGATAATTGTACTCATGTTAACATATAGAAGAGCTTGGACGTGGTCCATGTGCAAAGAATCTGTTATCTTTGAGCTGTGAAGTAAATACGTAGTTGCTACAAAATTTCCACACTGAATGAGCGAAGGATTTTAAATAAAAATGCTTTGGTATTTTCTGTAAACAATTTAGACATATGGCGACATTTGATAAAAGATCTTTGCAAGGATTGAGACTGCTAGACAGATTAGAAGCAAGGAAAGAATATCTGAGTCATGTCCTATGGGCCTGTCACGGCTCGAAAGGTCGATAGATAGATAGATAGATAGATAGATAGATAGATAGATAGATAGATAGATAGATAGATAGATAGATAGATAGATAGATAGATAGATAGATAGATAGATAGATAGATAGATAGATAGATAGATAGATAGATAGATAGATAGATAGATAGATAGATAGATAGATAGATAGATAGATAGATAGATAGATAGATAGATAGATAGATAGATAGATAGATAGATAGATAGATAGATAGATAGATAGATAGATAGATAGATAGATAGATAGATAGATAGATAGATAGATAGATAGATAGATAGATAGATAGATAGATAGATAGATAGATAGATAGATAGATAGATAGATAGATAGATAGATAGATAGATAGAATAAGAAGGGAACAGCTGGGTAATACTGTCACTAATAGGGAAGCCGAAGGAAAAGATAACGGCGAATTTAAGTGAATAGTTTTGTTGGAAATATGCAACAATATTGACAAACAACATTAAAGACAGAATGTTATGCAGATACATGATCATCCACGCCAATGGGCATAGTATTTGATGATTTGTATAATTAGGAAGTACTCGGTGTATAGAGGGTCCATTCTTGGTCTCCGCCCAAACACACAAAGTCAGGTAAAGCCGTTAAGTTAGACAGGGCAGTACCTCGACTCTTGTGTGTGTATGTTGCAGCCCTTGATGAAAAGCCGGTTGCTGCTGTATATTTGTGAGGCTCTAGTCGTGAGTTCGGCAATTGCTGTTTACATCCAAACACACGCGTTGAGGTGAGCACAGTTGTTGACTTTAAATATGGCGCCGTTGCTTAGACGCGTTCAAGATTGCGTTTCGCTTGTAGGCAAGAAGAACCTCCTCAGTGTTGCAGTTGAATGACTAGGAACTAACACTTGAAGTGTACGTGCTTATTTACAATACCAGAACTTATTTTTCATAATTTAATCCTATACTTTGCATTTTGTTAATTATGACATGATTTAATGCATTTATGTGAAAGACACATTCATTTTGTTAACTTCTCGAATGATACAACATTGTTTAAGGAAACAAATGAAGTCATTAACGTATTGAATGATTGAATGGCAACACACAGGAACGAGCTCAAAGTGTGCAAACCAGCGAACTATTGAAGTTACAAGCTTTGTTATTTCCTGAAATATGACTGAGCACGAGTTTGAGCAGATCGCGTCACAATTTATAACAATGAAAATGAAACAAACATTCAGCATGTTATACATACATTGTTATTTTCACATTAATTATCTGTCTGTTTAATATTATATTTTTTAAAGAAATACCTATCTTGAATGTATTCATCCTATTTCTGAGTTCTGCCACGAGCACTGTATGACTGGAGGATAAAGGCCGCATGTTCGCGCTGTCTCCATGAACTGTTCGGATCAGAGATAATTTTTTTTTTTTTTTAATTTCACCTCGATTAAAGAAAAATAACCGTTTGTTCACAGGCCTGGACGCAGAAAGGGAAATCCCTAAAAGCCTCCACCAGCGTGACGTATTCATCTATGGGACCTATAGATGGCTGACGTTAATCGTGGCTGACGTTAATCTAGCCACAACCGAACCTGTACGCAAAGCTAAAAACGTCACACTACTAGAGGATTTCCAAGGTTTTCCTTTCTGTGCTCAGAACTGTCAAAAATTGCCTATGATTGACTCACAGCCAACTGTGGTTTTTCTAAGGCATGCGGGCTGAGAGGGTATTCCCGAAATCACTCAAAGCTTGTGGTGTCTTCCGCTATGTAAGCTATAGACGGTTGACGTCATTTTACCCGCAACCGCCCATGCTCGCAATACAGAAAACGTCACAAGGTTTGGGGTGATCACTTGCAGTCTGCCGGCCTTAAATATAGTTGGTTGTGCTTACCTTCCACTGGTCTGTGGTTAGTGATAAAGGCAAAAGACTGAAGGTCTCGTGTACGCTCTGCACACGTTAAAGAATATTTGACGGTTAAAGTCTAACAGAGTAGGTCTAAAAGGGCCGCTGATCGCAAAAAAGAGTAGGCCAAAAAGGGCCGCTGCTGGAAAAAAAGAGTAGGCCGAAAAGGGCCGCTGCTGGAAAAAAGAGTAGGCCGAAAAGGGCCGCTGCTCGAAAAAAAGAGTAGGCCAAAAAGGGCCACAGCTGGAAAAAAAGAGTAGGCCAAAAAGGGCCGCAGCTGGAAAAAAAGGGTAGGCTAAAAAGGGCCGCGGCTCGAAAAAAAGAGTAGGCCAAAAGGAGCCGCAGCTGAAAAAAAAGAGTAGGCCAAAAAGGGCCGCAGCTGGAAAAAAAGGGTAGGCTAAAAAGGGCCGCGGCTCGAAAAAAAAGAGTAGGCCAAAAAGGGACGCTGCTTGAAAAAAAAGAGTCGGCCGAAAAGAGCCGCAGCTGAAAAAAAAGAGTAGGCCAAAAAGAGCCGCAGCTGAAAAAAAAAGAGTAGGCCAAAAAGAGCCGCAGCTGAAAAAAAAAGAGTAGGCCAAAAAGAGTAGCAGCAGAAAAAAAATAGTAGGCCAAAAAGAGCCGCAGCTGGAAAAAAAGTAGACCAAAAAGAGCCGCAGCTGAAAAAAAAGAGTAGGCCAAAAAAAGCCGCAGCTGAAAAAAAAAGAGTAGGCCAAAAAGAGCCGCAGCTGAAAAAAAAGAGTAGACCGAAAAGGGCCGCAGCTGAAAAAAAAAGAAAGGGCCAAAAAGGGCCGCAGCTGAAAAAAAAGAGTAGGCAAAATAGAGCCGCAGCTGAAAAAAAAAGAGTAGACCGAAAAGGGCTGCAGCTGGAAAAAAAAAGGGTAGGCTAAAAAGAGCCGCAGCTGAAAAAAAAGAGTAGGCCAAAAAGAGCCGCGGCTCGAAAAAAAAGAGTAGGCCGAAAAGAGCCGCAGCTGAAAAAAAAGAGTAGGCCGAAAAGAGCCGCAGCTGAAAAAAAAGAGTAGGCCAAAAAGAGCCGCGACTCGAAAAAAGAGTAAGCCAAAAAGAGCCGCAGCTGAAAAAAAGAGTAGGCCAAAAAGAGCCGCAGCTGAAAAAAAAGAGTAGGCCGAAAAGGTGCGCTGCTGGAAAAAAGGGTAGGCCGAAAAGGGCGGCGACTAAAAAAAAAAAAAGAGTAGGCCGAAAAGGGCTGCGACTAAAAAAAAAAGAGTAGGCCGAAAAGGGCGGCGACTAAAAAAAAAAAAGAGTAGGCCGAAAAGGGCGGCGACTAAAAAAAAAAAAGAGTAGGCCGAAAAGGGCCGCTGCTGGAAAAAAATTATTAATCAAAATCTAGCCATGCTAACAATGGATGTGTCTGAGAAAGGCGCAGATATCGCAGTTTTGCTTTCAGCTAGAGACATAATGCATCCCATCCCGCTTAGCAATTTAACATTGTGGAATGTCAAATTGCAGTGTTGCATGAGCATACGATTAATGGAGTGACCAGCAGCGGACGGTGGGTTAGAGTGAGGAGGTCAGGACGTGATAAGTGATCGCATTATATGTATAATAAAAAAAATACATAGACTACCCGTCTACTTACATTTAGGTCATACTGAACTGATACTCTTACAGTAAATTCACTCGTTGATATTTTTACTTTGCAAATGGTTCCTACTTGAAGCACGCCTAACTACAGCCCTAGATAAGTTTTTCATGTCACTATCATCATCATCATCATCGTGTGCCTTCTCTGCAACGAAGGTTGGCTACCGTGGATCGTCATTCTACTCTGTTTCTTGCTTTGATGGTGCAGGCTGACATAGATTGACTTGTCCATTTTTTGATGTTACTCGTCCATGTTAGTCTTGGTCTGCCTCTGCCTCTTTTGCCTTGTATTTTTCCTTCCAATATTACTTTTAATAGGCTGTTGTGTCTTTTAACATGCCCCAAAAATTTCATTTGTTTTGTCTTAATTGTATTTAGTAGTTCTCTTTTTATTTTCAGCTGTTTTAAAACTTCATCGTTTGTTATCTTTTGTTTCCATCCAATTCTACCTATCCTTCTATAAATCCACATTTCAAAGGCTTCAATTTTCTGTTCTGTTTTCTTGCCTAATGTCCATGTTTCTGCACCATACAGGAATATTGAGAAGACGTAACATTTTGCCATTCTTAGTTTCAGCCCTGCTGATATTTGTTTTGTTGTTAGTATATTTTTCATGGCATTAAAATTACTTTTTGCCATACCTATTCTTTTGTTTATTTCAGTTTTGCATTTTCCATCATTGGTTATAGTATGTCCCAGGTAGTTGTAGCTCTGGACTGTCTCAGATGTATTCCCATGTCACTATAATCTTCGGATATACAAACACGTCTGTACTTGTGCTTAAAATCAAACACGGTGAACAAAATAGATCTCATAAGACGCTACTGTCGATTACTTCGCTGTACTGCTTGATAGCCATTTGATTTGAATTTGTTGATCGTACCACGTCAATTTAATTACATATTCTGCTCTTACCGTTCACCGCTTTAAGCAGTGACAGTTTTGGAGCAGATCTATCTTGCTACAAGATAATTCTCTCAACGTTATTTCACTATGAAAAGGGAATATCGAGTAAAAGAACAATTTGATCATCTGGATTCGTCTCTCACTGTTATTGTTTGCATCCAAAGCTTTAGGTTGATCTTTAACATGACAATCTGCACACAAAGGTTACGGCAATTTACGCTATGTAAAATAGTTCCTTCAATTATTACTCTAAAGTATCATAGTTATAATTATATCATAATATCTTAGTTAACTGCATTGTGAGTTAGAAAAAGAACACAGTTTTGCTGTTAATTAAAATCTCTTATAGTTTTCTTTTCAGGATTTTTGTTTTATATAAACACGCAGCGCAGAGACATACAAGAGGGTGCTACTTTATTTTACCCCCTTTCATAAATAGCTGTAAGTTAAGATATAGAACATCATCTGATCGTCTCATTCAGCGTTGCTATAGGAACGGAGATCTTATTCTGGAAAAAAAGCCTCCCTAATTCTTATACACAATATAAGGTCGATAGATGTATATGACTGTTGTAGTAGGTTTGTTTTCCATAGACATTGAAGCTTACCTATTAGTAACGGCTTGAATTACCTGAGCCATTTCACGACAAACAAAATATTGGCCAAGAAGACTTTTTTATATTGACATGAAAAATTGTAGTGAAAGGAAGTCTACTCTCCACGTTGTCGCGTACCTGGAGAAAAAAAGACAAGAAATACATGAAACAAAGTTATGGTACAGCTTAATAACATAGGGAGCCGCGATAGCTCGGTTATTATTGAACTGGATTACAAAGGACAAGAGGTTGGGTTCGATCCCAACCGACGGCTTCCGGGTTCACCCAGCCTTTAATGGGTACCGGATTTTTTTCTGGGAAAGTAAAGCGGCACGGGCGTAATACCGACCACATTACCCCAAAAATCATGTGCTGAAGGTCTGTAAAATATATGGTCACTAACACCATATTCCCTATACGCCACTTGGCGTGACGGGGGTACTTTACTTTAATTTTACCTAATAACACAGCAACGTTTCAGCCAAGAAAAATATTTTCATCTACGGAAAACAAAATTTAAGTTAAATATAATTTAAATAGCTAATGAGACTGGTTGGTCTCGAGGCAAGACGCCAGTCTTGAGACAGGAAGATTGTGAGTTCAAATCCCGACTGCATCAGTTGGGATTTTCATTTATGATTTCTCTTTGCGGCAACCACTCCTAGTCTCAGCAGCAAGGCCAGGCTTGAAACGTCAATTGCTCATCGGCGGGAAAAAAAATATTCGGAGTTATCTGCATGTGCGGTGGGGGACCCCTGTGCACACGTCTGCCAGGGAAAACAACGGATTACATCGCAACATTCAGTTCCTACACTCTAGGGACCTCGCCAGAGATCAAAGCCGGCAAACGAAAAAAATTGCAAATAGGCAAAATAATACGTTTTCTTGACTTTAATACTCTATTGCCTGTTCTATAACGGCCAAGTACATTTTTACTCTTCTAACACCCCCCCCCCCCCCACACACACCTCCTTTTCCTTCTTCCACACACCCTCCTCTCCCCAAACTAATCGTTACATTATTATATTTTGTGCCTATTTTGAGGTCAAAAGTTCAAGGAAATGAAAATGTCGTCACTTAAACTATTGGGTTTTTCTTAGTACCGAATATGTTGCATTTTTGTCTCTGGAGTTGGTTGGTATAGTACAATTTAAGACAGGTGGGGCACACACATATAGATCGCTTGAAGACACATTTGGCATGCATTGATTTAGTTCACATCCTCAAATTGTACCTTAGGTTTGAGTCATCAATAATAGGATAACCCTGAAACAGAAGCGGAGAATTATATGTTGATCTAATAATCATAACAGATAGAAGAAACAATATACATATATTTATCTAATAATCGTAACAGATAGAAGAAACACTATATATGTTGATCTAATAATCGTAACAGATAGAAGAAACACTATATATGTTTATCTAATAATTGTAACAGATAGAAGAAACACTATACATGTTGATTTAATAATCGTAACTGATAGAAGAAACACTATATATGTTTATCTAATAATCGTAACTGATAGAAGAAACACTATATATATGTTGATCCAGTAATCGTAATAGATATAAGAAACACTATATACGTGTTGATCTAGTAATCGTAACTGATATAAGAAACAATATCATCATCATCAAGTACCATGACTGCTGGCGTAGGTGATCACATCTCTCCATAACTTTAGATCTCGACAGTAATTTATTATTTCTGTTGTTGACCTTATGCCAAGCCATTCTCTTAAGCTGTCTGGTATCTTTTCTCTTTGCTTCCCTCCATTTCATTGTCCCTCAACTTTCCCAGTTGTCACAATATATTCCAGCTGTTCCCTTCTCATTACATGGCCAAAAAATAATGATTCTTTCTTCCTAATATTGGAAATTAGCTCTCTTTTTGCTTTGGCCTCTTTCGGAAAGTTTTCATTGCCCTTCTTACCTGTCCATGGTATTCTCAACATTCGTCTGTAAAACCACATTTCTACAGCCTACAGTGAGAAACAATAAAGCATTTAAGAAAAAGGCGTGCGTGTACACAGAAACAATAAAGCATTTAAGAAAAAGGCGTGCGTGTACACAGAAACAATAAAGCATTTAAGAAAAAGGCGTGCGTGTACACAGAAACAATAAAGCATTTAAGAAAAAGGCGCGCGTGTATACAGAAACAATAAAGCATTTAAGAAAAAGGCGTGCGTGTACACAGAAACAATAAAGCATTTAAGAAAAAGGCGCGCGTGTATACAGAAACAATAAAGCATTTAAGAAAAAGGCGCGCGTGTATACAGAAACAAACACAAACTAGAACAGAACAAAGCAACATCCTCCCAAGAAAATAAAAAATTATTTTGAGGGCGTCACGTCAAGAGGAAGCAGAACAGTGATCCATTGTTATGCTTTCTGGTCCCTGATCGACAGATCGTTGGAAATGTTCTCTAATTTTTATATTGATTTTCTTTTATTTAAAGTATTACAGCCGTTGCAGCAACATAGTCTTTCACTTTTGTTGTTTTTTTTTTAATTTAAAACCGTCCTCCAGTCACTTTTACCTGTGTGTTTATCTTTCTGCTTAACAGTCTGGCATCTCCTGTATGGTTCATAATTATTATTGCAATATGGCATTCCAGAGTTGTCTGTTTTGTATTTTATGACTGTCTTGGCTTGCTTCCTTTATTTATGTTTTCCTCTTTCTTCGGATGTCTAGTTTATTTTTAGGTTATAATGTACGCGGAAGCGTAGAGAGGAATATAATTACAAGGGTGAGAATAGGACTTCAAAGTAGTAAAAATTAAAAAAATAAAAGTAAAGAGCCCTCGTCACGCCAAGTGACGTATAGGGAATATGGTGTTAGTGACCATCATTTTTACAGACCTTCGACATATCAATTTTGGGGTAATGTGGTCGGTATTACGCCCGTGCCGCATTACTTTCCCAGAACAAATCCGGTACTCATTTAAGGCTGGGTGAACCCGGAAACCGGCGATCAGGATTTTGCTAGTAATTTATTATTGTTTTCAAATTGGAGAAATGTTTGATACATGGAAACTTCAGACCAAATTCATTAAGATAAGTAATGAAATGAAGCTGCAAGAAATGTGAAGAAATTCAAGATAACCCTCATGATAAAGAACGAATTTATCATTTTCATTCTTCTTCTTCTTCTTCTATCCTTCCTCTGTTGCCGTTGGCGTCGAGGGGAGAAACAATCTGCGATTCTTTGCTCTTCTGTTGGCATCTTCTGATGTTATTCCTCCTAGTGACTCTAGTATTCCCTTTATCCATCTCTTTCTCGGTCTTCCTCTTAATCTGGCGTTTTCGTAGCGTTTGTTTATGGCTCTTTGATTCATTGTTAGTTCTTTCTGTCTTGTTATGTGGCCGAACCAATTTATCTGTTGTTTCTTTATGTATTCGATGGCTGGTTCAATTTCGAGTTTCTTCCTCAGGTCAGTGTTTCTTACTCTGTCCCTTAAGCTGTTTCCTGTCATTCTTCTGACACATTTCATTTCTGTGGTCGTTATCTTTCTTATTGTTCTAGGGTCCAGCGTCCAATTCTGGCACTGATAGCACAGAGTTGGTAGAAAAATTGATTTGTATATTGCCCTTTTTGCTTCCGTAGTTATTGCTTTGTTTTTCAATAGTGTTGATACTTGGCCTCATTTTCATTCAAGTTAATTAAACATGAGAAATGTTGAGTAGGGAACGCACAGGCAGAAAGAAATATAAAGACAAATGTGCACCGAATGTCGACTGTAAAGAGTTAAACATCTGAGATTGAAGAGTAAATGCTGAATTGGCAAAAAAAAAAAAAATATGAGAGCGAGACAGGGTGGGGGGGGGGCGGGGAGTGAGTATAAAATAGTATAATCAAGAACTTTGGAAACTAAAAGGAACCAAAAAGATTTTTAAAAAGAAGTAAAACGCATAGACATACACTTACTACCCTTCAGGTGTCACTGTGAATTATAATGCGCTGACTGATTAAAAGCTAACAGGCTTGTCTGGTGGTAAAACGCCGACACGATTGTACAGTCAGGATTCTAGTGCAAGCACCCTAATATTTGATGTACCTTAGTACTTTACTGCGAGAACCTCTATCTCTGCGTCTGTTTATGGTTTTATAAGAGACTCTCCTTGGATCATCCAAAATGAGGGAGAAAAACAAAGAAAGGGGGAATTGAGACAAGTTGAAAAAAAAAGAAAAGAAAAAGGAATTGAAATTCCTGGCGGATCCTACTATGTTCATGATCCTTCTTGAGTTCATAAGACCACCGATCGGATGTGGTAGACCACCGATCGGATGTGGTAGACCACCGATCGGATGTGGTAGACCACCGATCAGATGTAGTAGACCACCGATCGGATGTGGTAGACCACCGATCGGATGTGGTAGACCACTGATCGGATGTGGTAGACCACCGATCGGATGTAGTAGACCGCCGATCGGATGTGGTAGACCACTGATCGGATGTGGTAGACCACCGATCGGATGTAGTAGACCGCCGATCGGATGTGGTAGACCACCGATCAGATGTAGTAGACCACCGATCGGATGTGGTAGACCACCGATCGGATGTGGTAGATCACCGATCGGATGTGGTAGATCACCGATCAGATGTAGTAGACCACCGATCGGATGTAGTAGACCACCGATCAGATGTAGTAGACCACCGATCAGATGTAGTAGACCACCGATCAGATGTAGTAGACCACCGATCGGATGTGGTAGACCACCGATCGGATGTGGTAGATCACCGATCGGATGTGGTAGATCACCGATCAGATGTAGTAGACCACCGATCGGATGTAGTAGACCACCGATCAGATGTAGTAGACCACCGATCGGATGTAGTAGACCACCGATCAGATGTAGTAGACCACCGATCGGATGTGGTAGACCACCGATCGGATGTGGTAGACCACCGATCAGATGTAGTAGACCACCGATCGGATGTGGTAGACCACCGATCGAATGTAGTAGACCACCGATCGGATGTGGTAGACCACCGATCGGATGTGGTAGACCACCGATCGGATGTGGTAGACCACCGATCGGATGTGGTCGATCACCGATCGGATGTGGTAGATCACCGATCAGATGTAGTAGACCACCGATCGGATGTAGTAGACCACCGATCAGATGTAGTAGACCATCGATCGGATGTAGTAGACCACCGATCAGATGTAGTAGACCACCGATCGGATGTGGTAGACCACCGATCGGATGTGGTAGATCACCGATCGGATGTGGTAGATCACCGATCAGATGTAGTAGACCACCGATCGGATGTAGTAGACCACCGATCGGATGAAGTAGACCACCGATCAGATGTAGTAGACCACCGATCGGATGTGGTAGACCACCGATCGGATGTGGTAGACCACCGATCGGATGTGGTAGACCACCGATCGGATGTGGTAGACCACCGATCAGATGTAGTAGACCACCGATCGGATGTGGTAGACCACCGATCGGATGTGGTAGACCACCGAT